>CM070822.1:8083649-8683649 GCA_036326025.1 Chrosomus eos | reverse complement strand
AATTTATATATATATATATATATATATATATATATATATATATATATATATATATATATATATATATATATATATATATATATATATATATATTCATGTTTTTTCACTTTATTTCTCTGTTTAAAATATAATAATGTCACAAATGCAAAAATAAATAAATACATAAAAAGCCTTTAATGATTCTAGAAATAATGTTCTTTATGCAAATTGTATAACTTCTTTCTTTTTCATTGGCGGGTTTTGTGAGATTGACCCAAACATACAGTATATCAGAGGTCTTCACTCCTGCTCCTGGAGAGCCACTGTCCTGCAGAGTTTAGTTCCAACCTGCTTCACCACACCTGCCTTTGAATACTCAAGCGATTCTGAAGTGCTTGATGAGCTGAATCAGGTGTGTTTGATTAGGGTTGGAACTAAACTTTGCAGGACAGTGTCTCTCCAGGAGAAGGAGTGAAGACCTCTGCAGTATATAAATACACTATTGACAACTGACTTGTACTATAGGGAAAAAAATGGATGTGGAAGCCTATTATATATTACCATAAATTACATGAAACTACCTACTGGCCCTTAAAATAACTTGAGAATAGATAAACAGTTTGTCACGTTGTTTGTACAGCATATATTAATTTTTTTAAACAAAACAACTCATTAATAGTTTTACCTGACATCTGAATTAGTACGAAAACACACGATGCGTTTGAGGTATGTTATATTCAAAAAGCCTTGCAAATGCAAAATGAGTTAAGACAGATTGTGTAACTGATTTGATTTTATGCAGAGACTTTTGTACACTGATGCATATATAAACTTTTTAAGACACACATCCCACTCTGTCCAATATTGTAAACATATTTTTCTTCAGTGTGGCCTTCTCCTTTTGCTTAATACATTTAAAGACACCATACCCTGCTTTCACCTAGACACCTGTCTCACATCAAATATAAAACACACGCACGCACGCACGCACGCACGCACGCACGCACGCACGCACCGCACACACACACACACACACACACACACACACACACACACACACAACACACACCATGCACCTTGTAATATTAATACTTTTTTTATGTTCTAACAATACCAGTCATGTTTTGCTCTTAATTAAATGGGTGTATGAACACACACCCACGTACAAGAAGGGCCTCATGCCTTGGAAATACATTGTCACTGTCTCTGGTTGGACTGCAGTCTGTTCATATGTCCATCAGTCCTGTAGTTCGTATTTTTTAAGGAAGGACAGTGGCGAGGTTGGTATCTTCCTGGATTGTAGTTCCGCTCAGTTTTATTGTTCAACCTGAAGACTTTCAGTTTTTTTGGGAGGATCTTTGAAATTGTTTACTTCTTCAAACACCAGCTCTGTGGAGGGAGAAAAAGAGACTGAATTCCATTGTCACTGTACAGCTCTAAAATTTAAGCTAAAACGTGACAATTTTTTATTAATTGTGTTGAATTGTACATTTCAATGTATTGTCAATTTCAGCAGATCATGTTTATATTGATTTTCTGACTGAACGAATTGCTTCAGCATTGGCGGTGTTTGGTGTAACAAAATGTAATGTAAGACTCCCTCTCACCCTTCCACTCCTCCAGTGAGCGATCCTTGCTCTCGGGGGTCTGATCGTACGGAGGTGCCTCTGGTTCATCTTCAGGATCGTGGTATTGGGAAAAGTATGAATGGCACAGTGCTTCACTGGCTGAGATCCTCCCGTCACAGTCTAGTACCAGCATTTTTTTCAGCAGATCAACCGCTTAAGGTGTAAAATAATTAGAACTTAGTAATTCACATTTTGGTAACATTTTATTTTAAGGTGACACATTACACATTACTTACTATAGTAATAACAGTAACTAACCCTAAATCAAACCCTAACCATATATTATACCATATACCGTAACTCTATAGTAAGTACATGTACTTATTTGAGTACGTACAATATTACTACGTCACCTTAAAATACAGTGTAACCACATTTTTAATTTTATTTTATTACAGACTTGATCGTAAAATAACGTGTTTGTCTCACCCAGTGGATTTGCCCCCCTAAATATCTTGCCCAGGTCCTGCTGGGGCATGTGCGGAAGAGACTGGATGTACTTCTGAGCCTGGATGCATAATACAAAAAAATCAAGAAGTTAAACTCTGCTTTGAATTTCAGTTCATCTATCATCCATCGAGAACATGAATGCATTGTTAGCATTTATAAATGAAACTAATAACCCAACGATTGGTCTTTTCTCACATGTTCGGAGGAAATCTTCTTCAAAACGTCAGGGGTGGGAGTGCCTACCATCTCCATGATTCTCTTTAACTGATCAATATCTGAAGAAATGATGTTAAAGATTATACAGATCAGCATCATATCCTGATTTAGATCCACCTAGATGTATTTTTATGAATGCATAGGACGTTAACAGTGAAACCAGGCCTAAAAAAGTCTTCATCCCAAGTTGCAACTGAAAGTGAAGTCTGGAATAGAAACTGGATTTCTAGTTCCTTATAGTCAGCTTGTAATGTAATTTGAACCACTTAGGCTGCGCTTTCCTCACCTGCCTTACAGGAAGCAAGACTCACTCAAAAACCACACACATACACACTAAAAGACGGTTTAAGTGGCTCTCATGAACGAAGGATACAATCGTTGCCAGGAAACAAAACCTTCCCCTTCAGAAGTTCACCCATGATGCATCCAACAGACCAGATATCCACTGTAAAACAGAGAGATTACTCTAATCAACCAGTTGCACAGAACATAAAAGCAGCAGCTCTCTCTCTCTCTCTCTCTCTCTCTCTCTCTCTCTCTCTCTCTCTCTCTCTCTCTCTCTCTCTCTCTCTCTCTCTCTCTCTCTCTCTTCTCTCACACACAGAACATAAAGACAGATATATCTATCTATTTTTATTACATGGCTTAGTTGAATTCTAATGTAGAATGCGGTCTGTTATTTCTTAAAAACAGACCGCTGCTAAGTATAACACACTGTTGTCATGAAAAACAGAGCATTGTCATGGGCAGTTCTGTTCACTCTGGAGCTATACAATCGTTTTTAAATCAATGAACTCCTTTTTAAATCAACATTTTGTGTCAAATTATTGATTTATTTGGTAGGTAGCCATGTAATAAGCGGGATAATGTAGAGCGAGGGGTTTGTTATAGCAAATACAACCCCTTCAGGCTGATTCAAAACTCCTCCGCTTCGCATCGGGCTCCTCATCGGCCTGTCGGGGTTGTATTCGCTATAACAATTAGCTCTACATTATCCCTTATCTGTCTATCTATCTATCTATCGAGATTGAAGGGTTTTTAGGTTAAGCCCGTTTTACCTGTCTGGTTGTAATGCATCCAGTTGAGCATGATCTCGGGTGCTCTATACCAGCGAGTCGCCACATAACCCGTCATTTCGTCATCTGTCTGCCTGGCTAATCCAAAATCCAGGATCTGACAGTATTGATTCAAATAAATTAGAACCAGGGAAATGCATTGTGGTAATGCAGGAGCATGGTGCTTGTAGACTAAAAGGGCATCAAAAGAGGAGTTTTTCTCACCCTGAGTTCACAATCTTCATTCACCGCTACATTGCTGGGCTTTAAGTCCTGTAGACATGCATACAAATTGCAATTGTGACATTGCAGATTGTTAAAATATATGAATTATGCCATTGCATGTTGTTAAAACTACTAAACCTAAATATTTTCTATTATACAATTACTATGGCATGATTTATTGTAAAGATTCCAGCGGCCTGTAAAGTGACCTGTGGAGGAGTAAAGGAAAAGTACTCACTCTGTGGATCAGGCCAGCTGAATGGATGTACTGTTTGTGAGGAGAGAAAAAAGTCAAGCCAGGACAGAGATAAAGAGAGACTTTACACTGAAATTCATAACTGATCATAACATCTGCTTGCTTTAGTTTATATGTGTTTGGGGGAATAAGGAACACAAAATGTACTTGCCTTAAGGCCCCGGAGAAGCTGATAGATGAGGAACTGTACGTGTTCATCTGATAGTCTTTGAAATTTGACAATGTTGTTGAGATCCGCTCCCATCAGGTTGGTCACAAGATAGCTAAAGAGACAGAGTCTTAGCTTATATCCGATCGAAGCTTTTTAAATCATCACTCACTGATGCAAATGCAAAAGAATATTGTTTGATAACTGGTCAGCTGCAAGTGCAGATGGTTTTAATCAAATCAAATTGGCCTTTTTAGCTCCACTGACATCTGATCGCTATTTTATGTGCTCTCAAATGCAGATAATTGTCACTGGGCAGACACTCACACCTCATTGAATTCTTCAAGAGAAGCTGCTGGGGTGAAAACATCCAGCAGTCCAATAACCTGGATGACAAGAGCATATCGCATGAGTGACACAAGTGGCTCTATGAATCTCAGAATGGTGTGGTTTGCAGGAATGGACATGTGGGATTTGTTTGCTCCCTTCTGCCCATATTTTTACGCGTTTGCATGTGTTTTCGGAGGACTTACATTCTCGTGCTTCATGTGTTTGAGCAGTCTCAGTTCTCTGTACGTTCTTCTGCTGTGGATGAGAGACTGGAAGGGTCTGGAGAGCTTCTTAACAGCCACTTTCTGACGAAGACGCACATCATATGCTGAGCTAGAGAATGAAAAAGAGTTATGCAATTATTTGATCAAATTTAGAACTAATGTTTTTGCTGAGACAATTGCCATGATAACAGGATTTTTGGTAATGACAACATAACTTGTACTTTCCTGTTACATTTGACCTTTCATTCAAAATGGTACTTCCTCATAGCAGAGGCCCTTATTAAGCTGGGTCTTTATGAAAGCACTCGTATGTTCTTTATTGAACCACATGCTCTAGAAAACATGTCGAACATGAGAGCAAGACTCAGAAGTAATTAATAAGTACATGTAAATGGACATTTGTCTCACCTTTCAGAGGCTCTAGAGTCATATCAGTTAAGACGATTAGACATGCTAATTATTTTAATGTTTCAGAAGGGCAGCTGAGAAATTAGGTGAAAGGGAAGCTAAAAGTATTTGCCTCAGTGAATAAAGTAAAAATTCCTGCTGTAACTCAGTATTTTTTAATGTACTTTAGTATATTAAATAAAATAAATCAAAACATCTGGCAGGTCTATAGATTGAGGAATCTTCAATATTCATTCATCAAGATGCGAGATGCAGTCCCTGAGTTTTAGATCTACAAATGAATCATGCAAGATGCATATATTTTATTTTAATTTATCTAATTTATTTTAGTGCCACACTAAAGTCTCTTTTAAAAACTGAATCATGCACCTACGAATGAATCATGCAATGTATATTTTATTTTAATTTATTTTATTATTTTAGTGCCACGCTCTTTTAAAAACAGAATCATGCATCTACAAATTAATCGTGCAATATAGGCGATTTATTTTTATTTAATTTCATTATTTCATTTTATGGCCACACTAAAGTCTCTGTTAAAGACAAAAGCACCCAACCCCCATTTGGGACGCTCCCATCCCTTGATTCAACCCTTCCACACACAAGGTCTGCCCTGCCCCCCTCCTTTAAAATAAATCAGCTCTGCTGTGAAGAAGTCAAATAATCACACAATAGATAGAGGCTTAACGTGAACAATGCAAATTCACAGCTCATTTGAGTAAGAAAGCGTTAGTGGGAGTGTGTGAGAGACAGGGATTCTTGGGGTATAAAATGACAGACATTTAAATAAGGATTGTTGTTCATCGTTCTAGTTGTGCAGACAGGTCTGATATCTATATTCAAATTAAGAGATTACAAACATATAAGGCTTAATATGAATTAGGATATTGTGACTAAAAGATGATTGAACTGTTGGTTTTGCACACTTTATTAAAGCACAATGGGACAAGGATTATTATTAATAAAAATAAATAACAGCTTAATCAAGCCTCTCAAGTCAGATGATACACTGAAATGTCTCTATAATCATATCCCCAGGGTGTTAGAAATAGCTGAACCTCAAGTCGACATGGAATCCAATCAGCAACAATTACATCCTCTGTGTAAATCCATTGTTAGTGTTGTGCATCTTTTAATACGATAATGAAATAATTAGGTCTCAGGTGGTCTCAGGGTGTTGTGGGGCATCTGCATCACTGACAATGAAATGAGCTGCATCGCATCATTTTTCAGAACTGGCAAATCTCCCAAACAAACGGGAAGAAAACTGGTAATAGCTTCTGAAACAGGATCATGTGATGCCCTCAGGCAGTGTTCTCATCTGCTATTTTTTTCCTTCAGATGCCTTTAGGTTTGGTATATCTTGTTAGTTAGCTTCCATTTAACATTGTCAACCACAATGTCTTTCAGTACGCTAATTTCAGCATCTGCCTCAAGTAAACAGGACCTGAAAGCCTGCAGCTAAAAAAAAAAAAAAAAAAGCAAATGAAGCAACTCTTTGTGATATATAGTCATTGCAAGTTTAGTAGAGAAATTTTGCTGTATAGATCAGTATTCATATGTAAAATATTTGTGATATTGTGCCATTGTGGATTTTCTTTCTGTGATAACTATTGAAGAATATCTTGACACCATAATGAGTCAGACTGATTTTGACCAGCTGAGCTCTTGTCACAACAGTAGCTTGCAGACATAATGCTGAGCGGAAACGGCAATGCCTGATTACACAACAAATGTGAAACTTGGTTTGACAAAACAAAAAAAAAAGTTGGGAAGAGGAAGAGAAACATGTTCACTTGCAAACTTAATTTAGCATATTATACCAGTGTTTCCCCTAGGTTTACAGCTTTAGGGGGGGGGGGGGGGGGGGGGGGATAATTGGAAAATTATTTGGGATAATTGTAAACATGCAAACACAGACAGAAAAGACATGCCATCGTGGAAATAAGATAAATAACATATTACCTAAGGGCTATTTAGTTTGTTTAATAAAATAACAAATTGTAATCTGGCGCTATAAAGAAAATCAAATCAAATTTACTTGACCTTCAAGGGAGGGGGGGCGAGCCGTTGGGAGGGGGGGGCGCCCCCCTTATATAATGGTAGGGGAAACACTGTATACGGATGAGTATGCAACTATTGTTGGAACTTCAAAAATGACATGGCTGAGTTTAGTATAAACCGACTGACATGTTCACAATATTTGCAATTTGTATGGTGAAAATGGGAAGATACTGAAGCCAGAAGCTGCGTCACCATGGCAACCGTTTCAGTCAGTCGCAGCATGAGGGAGGCTGGAGGGCTCTAATGTTGTAGTTGAGATGATACAGAGTGCAATATAGATCTCTCAGAATGAGTGCATTATGGCAGGATAAAATATCTGGATGCTTTCCCATGCAGATGGACATCAGATGGGGGTGTGGCATGGGTAAAACTCGATGGTCTCACTTTACCGGAACTGAATAGGCCTAGCATCGTCAAATTAGGTGGGGATGTTGGAAGGTTGTTTATACAACCTAACCAAACAGAATCTGAAGCCTTAGTATGTGCTCAGTATGTATATAAATACAACTGATGTGACTACCTGCGATGCGAACACCTGTTTTCTTTCAGATCTGCCTTTTTGTTCTTGATGGACTGCCAGATACATAATTCAGGTGTTGGTTCAGCATCACTCAGATGAATTTTGTTTTTACTTATCTACAGACACGCCACATCAAGGAGATTACAGCTCCAGGAATGTTTGACACATGTCAGTAAACAAAAGGAGCAGCATCCTTCATCACATTATAATCAAATATAAAAAGCAATGTTAACAAATATAATTTTCAATATTTTCCTGCCAGTGGTTAATTATCATTGTGGAAAATTAATATTATTGTTTTCTCTTAAGATGCATGCCGGATGTTGTTTTGTCAGGCTTTATTCCTGCCTCACCCTCTCTTCTTGGACGCTAAATTACGAATCTTACTATGACGAAGGCTAAGCTAATGAATATTCATTTACTTTGCTTGCTAACTTTCCTGGAGCGCCCAGAGGTAATATTCATGAACCACGCCTTCCTTTGTCGTTTCAGCCAATCATCGGTTGCGTTGTTAATATTCATTAGCCAAACCTTACTCATAGTAGTGTTTGTAAAGTCGCCTGCTGGACTCACCATACGGATCCGTATGCCCCGATCCAACCGGTGTGAGATTCTGGTATCGCTCTGGCACCTCCCAGACAGTCTTGTTTAGTTCTTGCCGGTAGAATCCCGGTCTTGTCGACATATTTTGCGTTTGAAAAGACGCTCTTTATTGCAAAATTGTCGGGTAAAATATTAACGCATCCGCATGGGAGATATGCCAATGTGTGGAGGCAGCCGGCTTTAGTTCCTCTTCATCTACTCTCCTGAAATGGGAGGAACCGTCTGTGATGCTTGTGTGTGTGTGTGTGTGTGTGTGTGTGTGTGTGTGTGTGTGTGAGAGAGAGAGAGAGAGAGAGAGAGAGAGGAGAGAGAGAGAGAGAGAGAGGGAGGAGAGAGAGAGAGAGAGAGAGAGAGAGAGAGAGCCTTGTTTTAAATTCTTATTATTATTATTCTTGTTATTAAAAAAACGTATTAGGCTATTATAATTAGCCTATTATTATTAATTGTAATAATAGTTACAATAACAAAATTACAAAATAACAACTGTATATGCCTATTATCATGACAAATCTTAAAATAATCTTAGGTTTAAGGTATATCAAGTTTTATTAGCTTTCATCTCAATATAAACTATTAGAATTGTATGAAAATATTCATAATGCAAATTTATTAAAACTGCAAATGAAGACATTTTGTAATGCAAAGAATTTGTTACCAGTTAATAGTAGGCTACCAATCAAAAATCTTTAGAGAAACATTTCAAAAACATTAATGAATTATGCATGACACTAAAATCTTACTGCAATTAAATACATTTAAATGGGTAACAAAGGAAAACAATACACATGAATGAAAAGCCTTTGAAAGAAATACGCACAAGAATCTCAAATAATAAAATTATGGGCACACAGAAATAACTTTTACTTTAATAAAGTTAATTAGCCATATAGATCATAAACTGTATAAACTATGACAAAACAAAGAAAGAAGATTCACATTTTCACATAGATTCTAATATATATTTAGGCAGCTTTCCATCAGCCATGCATTAAAGGCTGGTTTAAAAATCATTGCATGCATTATTAAAGATTTAATAGATAATACAAACAGAGAAATGTATTAAGTTGTAATACAAATGAAAGTCCACACCACAAAACAGGGCTGCATATTAATATAACTAATACAGCTTGTTTAAAATCAAAACGAAATTTGCTTATCAAAGCATAATTCTCAATTTCTGTGATCATCAGCAAATGACTCCAAACTTGGAAGCAGCTCCGCCTAGTGTTTCATCCCTGATGAGACATGACAGAAGATAGTTATTTTAGGCTCCATTAACTCTTAAAGACACCTGTAGAATTAAACCTGCATTGAGCATTCAGTTAAAGATGGGCAAAACATAAAATATGAAAACTGTACATACATCTATTTATGATCAAAAGCACAATAATGCATGGATGCTGTGAAAAAGCCAATAACATACTGACCTGACAAATAAAAGGAAGTTGCTCATGGCAGCAAGCATCCACCCATCCAAACATGTTCTGTTTGTCCGTAAGAAGTTTTCCACAAAACCTGCTCCCTAGGTCCACTGGAAATGTTTGATGCCATGATGCATAGTCCACATATGGCCCACCCGTCCAGAGCCAGGGCGAACAAGTAAAGAGCATACTCCGTTCAAGCCCGATCCACACTCCATTGGGGATTTCTTTACCCTGCAGCATCTGTGTGATGTACTCTTGTGCTGTGGCATTTAAAATGTGCACCAAAGTCTGGTGGTGAATTTTGCAGTATCCTAGTGCGTCAATCCAGCTTTTTGACTTGTTGATATAGGTAAAGTGATCTGAAATAGACATGAAACTGAAAATCTATATTTTTGACAACACTAAATTGCACTTTCGCTGGAAAAATGTTGAAAGGTTTGCACATTGTTCAAAAGAGGTAAATCTTAATAAAAATAATTTACGTACAAGAGACAAAAGAGTTGTTTCCTCGAGAACTGGTGGCAGAAACAGAAGCTGCAGACTTTACTTCTGTTGTTGAGCTTGTTTTTGCAGTTGTTGAAGATAAATTGTCATCTTTCAAAGACAATAATGATTAATGTTACATTAGTTTGATTCTTAAACAAGGACTATGTTATTGGATGGTACAGTGTAATACCGGGTTCAGACTACACAATATTTTTATCTATTACGATAATCACTGTGTGTCAGATTATGAAATTTTGACTCCTAAATTTTTGTTGTGTCGTAGACAAAAACATGTCAAACTACACGTTGCTTCCCGACCAATCATTGCTTGCCATCTTTAACGATGTGTGTGATGTCATGGAGAATGCGGAAATAGCCACCGAAGCATCATGTTAGCTTAATGCTAATTCCAGTGCTCACCAGGTTGCTGAAGCACCTCTAAAACGATCACTTTATGAGTATAGATGACCATTGTCGATTACGAATCACCACGACACCCGCCTGGCTGCCAAAATCGGACGATATCGTGTAGTCTGAACCTGGCATAAGTGGTCTCATTTTTATTCATGTTTTGACTCACATTGGCAGATGACACCAGCATCTTTACGATGAGTACAGTTCTGTATGTCCCATCCATGTGATCTACATCTCTTTAGAGTAAGCTCATTCCCATAACAATTTACATTATTCATCCATATTGGTCCTGAGCCGTTCCCAAAAAAAGCACCTGTTTTTGCCTCTATAGCATCCCCACATCCCATCTCTCTACACACCACTGCAGCATCTGACAGATCCCAGCCATCATCACACACTGTTCCCCATGTTCCATTATGGAGAACCTCCACTCTTCCAGAACAGGAGCTGGAACCATTCTGCAATTGAATTTTGGCTAACAAACAAGCAAGTTAGAAACAGAGTTGACTACAGTCTCATTTACATGATCCTGAATATAATTCTAAATAGGCCTATAAAAGAATAGCAGAGTCCACACCGCAATCACTTTCAGAAAAGTCAATTAGAATTAATCCTGCTTTAAGTCACCTTGAATAAAAATTGACATTTCTTTTTTTTTAATGAACATTGTATTTGTTTTTATTAGTGTGACCTCGTAATCTTTAATCAAAATAACTTATCCTCCCTCTTGTAGCAACATCAAGAGACATTTTCTCTTCTCTAATGACATGTTTACTGGCACGAGGGCGGGGCAACCTGTCACTCACATGAGATCGACCAATAGCATTCATAACCCTAAACATCCAATCAATTGCCCATGGACAAATAAAGTATTTTTTTTCTTGTTTGAGAAGTCGTTTCACTCGGATATACATCACAATATGGAAGAAATCGCAACTTCCGTTTATGCTGACTTTAATAAGCACTGCAGCGCACGCTTATAGTAAACAGAATGTTATCGTTCTGTTAATAGTTATCATTATAGCTGTCGTTTTTGGTGTGTATGGGCCTTAATACGACAAATAGGTTTTTAGTTTTTAGTATTTGTTTGTATTTTATTAATATAAACTGTTATGATAAGAAATGCAGCAGTGTTATTAAAGTATTATATTAGTCAGAAGATATTATAAGACAGTATTATTCACTTACCTCCACAGATAACACCAGCATCTTTTTCATGGCTGCAGTTCTGTTGAACTCTTCCACTTAATACACAGTCCTTCAGTGTAGACTCTGTTCCATTACATCTCACGTTATTCATCCACTTTGGCCCTGATCCTTGTCCGAAATAAGCAGCACTCTTTGCCTCTATAGCATCCCCACAGCCGATCTCTCTACACACCACTGCTGCATCTGACATATCCCAGCCATCATCACACACTGTTCCCCATCTTCCATCGTGGCGCACCTCCACTCTTCCAGAACACGAATGACTGCCATTTGTCAATAAGACAGGAGCTAAAGCCATGGCAAAAGAAAAGAAATGTATTTTTATGTCTATTGCGATGGGTTGATTAGACAATGTCATGTTAAAAGCATTGTTTAAAGTTTTATGACTCACGTTGACAGATGACTCCAGCACCTTTATAATTACTGCAGGAGGCAATTGTATTTGATCTGCATCTTTTTAAAGTAGATTCACTCCCATTACATTGTACATTATTCAACCACATTGGCCCTGATCCCTGGCCAGAATAAGCATGACTTGCATCTACAACACTCCCACAGCCCATCTCTCTACACACCACTGCAGCATCTGACTTATCCCAGCCATCATCACACACTGTTCTCCATGTTCCATTATAGAGAACCTCCACTCGTCCAGAACAGGAGTTGTCTCCATTCATCAACCTGACAGATACTATACATGCAAATAATATAAAGACACAAGTTAGTTTTTGTGGTTATATTTGCCTTAATATTATCTTATTTGAAAAAGAACAATAACACAGTGTTTGGAAGAACAAGACTGGTTCTGTTTATCTCTCTTGGGTCATTTCTTACAAATTAAAATGTACAATATTATAAAAACTATACACTTATTTATGTTCAGTGATTGTTTTTGACTCACCAGTGCACATGACTCCAGCATCTTTATGATGTCCACAGTTGTGTATTCCCCATCCACTTGTCCTACAGTTCTTTAGTGAGGACTCAGTGCCAGCACAGTTGACATCATCCATCCATATCTGTCCTGATCCTTGTCCAAAATAAGCAGCACTCTTTACCTCTATAGCATTCCCACAGCCCATCTCTCTACACACCACTGCAGCATCTGACAGATCCCAGCCATCATCACACACTGTTCCCCATGTTTCATTATAGAGAACCTCCACTCGTCCAGAACAGGAGTTGTCACCCATTACCAATCTAACAGCTGTTATCCACACAAATAAGCAAATTAGACAAAACAGTTTTTTCCCCTAAAATAATTATAATCATACTTTATTTGTAAGAATGTTTTTGACTCACATTGGCAGATGACTCCAGCATCTTGTTGATGGTTACAGTTGTTTACTCCCCATCCACTTGATGAACAGTTTTTCAGTGTAGATTCATTCCCAGCACATTGAACATCATCCATCCATATCTGTCCTGTTCCTTGTCCAAAATAAGCAGCACTCTTTACCTCTATAGCATTCCCACAGCCCATCTCTCTACACACCACTGCAGCATCAGACAGATCCCAGCCATCATCACACACTGTTCCCCATGTTCCATTATAGAGAACCTCCACTCGTCCAGAACAGGAGTGACTGCCATTCACCAACCTGATTTCTTCTGTAGTAGTGGCAATTGTATTACATGCTAAAGAAGAGTCAAAGATCTAAATTGTAATTTTTTTCAATGGGCTATTAAATAGTAAAAAAAAAATAGAATTAATAGTTCTGAGAAATTTAAGCTTTCACTGTGCTAAAAATGTACTAGTGACCATGGTCAATATTTGTTTATGTGTGTATTATGAGTTCTCTTACCCAGAAGCAGAAAGAATTGCATGAACCACAGCATAGCGTCTAGAAATATAATAGAAATGATATATTATTCATGTTGAGTCCTCACACAAAACGTTAATTGCTTTGTCTTATTTTCTAAACTGCTTTCTCAATTAATAAGAATATCAATCTACTGTATTTAATCTATAGCATTTTAACACACATATTTTACACGGTGTAGACAAGCAACTGAATGCAAATTATGACCATAATATGTGTGGTTCATTCAAACAGTCAAACACGTAAATAACATGATAATTTGAGGTTATACTTTGTTTCGATGGTCCACTTTAGACATTCTACTAACTAACTTTGCATCTATAACTAGCGTATCAGTAGACTGTCTGCTATGCTAACACTTTTATTTTGATGGTCACCAACAGACATTCTATTCATCTTTACTACATGTTAACTTATTCTACTAACCAGAACCCTAACAACATATCCCTAACCTAGTCTACTAAAATTAAAAATTAGATGATTTCTAATCAAAATTATAGTTCTTAGAATGTCTAAAGTGGACCATCGAAATAAAGTGTGACTTGATTTGATCCTGTATCAATAATAGCATAATCAGATAATGTTGAATATCAAAAAACATGACGTAAAATCCAAAAATGAAAATGTTATAGTTGTGAAATCTATTGCTACCGGTTCTTTATTTTCATCTATGATTTTATGAAGAACCTTTAACTAATTTATCTAATTTATTTAATACGATGACAATTGAGTGTTTCTAATTGTCATATTGTAATCGATTATTCATTACAGTATACTGTGTATATTATCCAAAGTAAACAAATGTTAACAATAACCCATCTAATCTATTATCTATATGAACATAGCCAGCTATATAAAATATATCACAAAATAAAAAAACAAGTAATTAAATTTGCAAACATATAAAATATGATGTTTTTAATACCTGCTAAATGGTTCTCTTCTTCGTCTTCAATTGAGCCGGTCTTTTTGAAAAGTGCTGTAGACATGGATGTGTTTCATCAGCTGATTTTAAAAAAAATTATTTGTTAAACAAAATTGTATTATTATTATTAACATATGGTTTGCCACATAAAACTGAGATACAGCAGTTTGCATGATGTATGGCCTATTTTGTTTAGAAGATAATATCAAACAATGAGCCTGTGTCTAAGGAAGTTTTTTGGAAAGTCATTACCTTACAGCAGTATTGGGGAAATGATTCACTTCTAAAGTAAACAAACTTTTGCATTTTTTCTTTTATTACATATTTGTGACCAAAATCAACAAGTCAAAACTTTTGTTTCTATTTTTACAATTAAATTAGTACTGCTGTTTACTTACAGGGTTTTATCCTTTGGATGCCATCATTTTATTTCATCACCCAATGAAGAAATGGAGAATCGTTGTAAGGTTTATTGGTGTTTAGCAGAAAATGTTTTGCCGAAAGCTTTGAAATAGCAGTTGTATTTCAGACTATTTCAGTTGATGGAGCTAACAAAGTTGATGTTGAACATTTATCTTAAATTAATTAATAAGAAAGATACTCAATTTAAATGAATACCACTATACAGATTAAATGTAAATGTGATGTCACCACCTGAATTTTTCAGAATTTTAATTGGTTGTAGAATGCGGTTGTCAATCAACTGTGTGTGCAAAAAAAACTGTATGTTGTCAAGAAGAGAATGAGTTGCTTTATAAATTATAAATGTTTGTTAATGGTTTTGTATAAAATACGATATAGTTACATATCGATGATGCATTATGAATATGAGCTTAATATGAATCTTTAGGGTCTAAATAAAAACTTTGTAATATACTTTTATTAAAAATTCTCATTAGTATTTTAAGAAAACACTCATTTTACCTGCTCAAAAACAGCTCTGTTTTCAGCACGCCGTTTCAGTGCATGTGCCTTTAAATGATAATGATCTTTGCTGACTCCGCCCCTCTGCGTACACAGTTTTTAATAACACAATAAACATAATGTGTTGTTCATTATAAACGTGGGGTTATTAATTATATTGAAAACGTCGCAACGTTACATAGAATACATGCCGTAATGTACCCTGAGTGTAAACATTAGCCACATTCATCGTGAAGCGTGCAAGCGATTTGCAAAGATTAATATTTAAAGGTTAATAAAACGTTACACTCACTTCAGTTCTTCTGGAGGTGCAGGAACACGTATAGTTGGTACCGATTCCTTTTTCAGGAGCAGCTTCTTAGAAAAAACAGCTTTATGACCCTCCTCGTTTATAAAGCAGTCTGCTGAGAAATGATTCGCGCAAACATGAACCTAATGCATTGCCGTTGATCGTAGGGAATATTCCCATCGTAAACAAAACTCAGCCACTGCGTCTTCAGCGGTTCGGATTTAGGAACATTAAAATGACTGCTGTGTTCCTTATTACACCCAAGAACAGAACACCACAATCGATTAGACGGCCGCTGTCGTGCCGAAAAGTGATGGTCCGCCGAGAATTGATGGCCGGCCGCGGGAGCGCGCGCCGCGTGTTAAAGCTGTATCGCCCATTCATACAGTTGCTTTTATGTGGATCAAACAGACATAACGTGCAAATAAACATCAGATTATGTCTGTGGTAATAGCACTCACCTGTAAAGGGCCAATACAACCATTAAAATGCAGTATTTCACCTGCCAAAAAGTGATTGAAACCTCTACTTATTGACTGAAAGGTTATTTCTGCCCTGAAATCAGTTGCTTATATTCATGAGGGTTAAATATGACTGATTATAACTCACATAATACTTTTTACCTATTAAAATACATGTAAAGGGCCAATTCAACCATTATAATGCAGTATTTCACCTGCCAAAAAGTGATTGAAGCCTCTACTTATTGACTGAAAGGTTATTTCTGCCCTGAAATGTGTTGCTTATATTCACAAGGGTTAAATATGACTGATTATAACTCACATAATACTTTTTACCTCTTAAAATACCTGTAAAGGGCCGATATAACCATTATAATGCTGTATTTCACCTGCCAAAAAGTGATTGAAACCTCTACTTATTGACTGAAAGGTTATTTCTGCCCTGAAATTTGTTGATTATATTCATGAGGGTTAAATATGACTGATTTAACTCACATAATACTTTTTACTTACGAGTGTTTTATGGATGTGTATGCGCGCATTGGGTAATATGTATGTGCGAGTGTTTATATGCATGGAAGTTTATATGTATGCGAGTGTTTATAGGTGTATGCGTGCGTAAAGCTTATAGTTATTCACAAGTGTATATGCATTCATTACTAAAATAATATGTATTGATATGGATTTCATATTAGTGTGCAAGTGTATTCCATATGTATTTTAAACATCCAATAGTATTCATGTACATGTTTCCCCTTTTGTCGAATCCAGATTGGCTGTGATATTTGCCCACGATGGTACCACCGAAGCTGCGCCAAGAGGCCCTAAAAAGAGGAAGATTAACTATTTGTGCAAAGCATGCCACTGAAATACCAACACTCTTTACCTCTTTTTGTTCATTTAATATGCACACACACATGGGTTTGCCGCTGTTGTTTGTAAATGTGGTCAAAGCAGAGTTCACAGTGCCGGTGAGTCTTTTGAAGAAGTTTGAAGTTCTGGGCACTTAACACTAATGATATCAACTGTAATCTTTCAAAAGTTTTTTTTTGTTATCAAAATGCTTTAAGCATTTGCCTCAATTCTGTTTTTAATCACATTAACGTGTAATTTAACAATTTCTTTAAAAGAAAAATGGCAGATACAAATGCTGTGCAAAGACCTTATTCATTCCAGCCTATTTAAGATTAAAATCCATTTATACCCTAATGGTTGTATTGGCTCTTTACAGGTTTTAATAGGTAAAAAGTATTATGTGAGTTATAATCAGTCATATATAACCCGCATGAATATTATCAACAAATTTCAGGGCAGAAATAACCTTTCAGTCAATAAGTAGAGGCTTCAATCACTTTTTGGCAGGTGAAATACAGCATTATAATGGTTATATCGGCCCTTTACATGTATTTTAATAGGTAAAAAGTATTATGTGAGTTATAATCAGTCATATTTAACCCTCATGAATATAAGCAACACATTTCAGGGCAGAAATAACCTTTCAATCAATAAGTAGAGGCTTCAATCACTTTTTGGCAGGTGAAATACAGCATTATAATGGTTGTATTGGCCCTTTACATGTATTTTAAGAGTTAAAAAGTATTATTTGAGTTATAATCAGTCATATTTAACCCTCATGAATATAAGCAACTGATTTCAGGGCAGAAATAACCTTTCAATCAATAAGTAGAGGTTTCAATCACTTTTTGGCAGGTGAAATACAGCATTATAATGGTTGTATTGGCCCTTTACATGTATTTTAATAGGTAAAAAGTATTATGTGAGTTATAATCAGTCATATTTAACCCTCATGAATATAAGCAACACATTTCAGGGCAGAAATAACCTTTCAATCAATAAGTAGAGGCTTCAATCACTTTTTGGCAGGTGAAATACAGCATTATAATGGTTGTATTGGCCCTTTACATGTATTTTAAGAGTTAAAAAGTATTATTTGAGTTATAATCAGTCATATTTAACCCTCATGAATATAAGCAACTGATTTCAGGGCAGAAATAACCTTTCAATCAATAAGTAGAGGTTTCAATCACTTTTTGGCAGGTGAAATACAGCATTATAATGGTTGTATTGGCCCTTTACATGTATTTTAATAGGTAAAAAGTATTATGTGAGTTATAATCAGTCATATTTAACCCTCATGAATATAAGCAACACATTTCAGGGCAGAAATAACCTTTCAATCAATAAGTAGAGGCTTCAATCACTTTTTGGCAGGTGAAATACAGCATTATAATGGTTGTATTGGCCCTTTACAGGTGAGTGCTATTACCACAGACATAATCTGATGTTTATTTGCACGTTATGTCTGTTTGATCCACATAAAAGCAACTGTATGAATGGGTGATACAGCTTTAACACGCGGCGCGCGCTCCCGCGGCCGGCCATCAATTCTCGGCGGACCATCACTTTTCGGCACGACACCGCCATTCTGCTCCAGTGTATCAACATTGACGGACTATGAGGACAGCGCGCTCAGGGCGGGTCTGTGTTGAAACGCTGCTGTCAATCAACAATCGTGGGAGGGGCGTCCGATTTATCTACGTCACTAAAACGAACGGCTCAATTTGAGGCAGGGGAAAACAAGCAAGACTTTTTTAGATTTCATCTGGAAGAACAAGTCTCATAGGCTTAAAAAGAATGTTCTCTCTAACCCTAAAGAAAAGGGAGGTCTAGAGATTTTGGATTTTATAGACGTGGTCAACACATTCAAAGTTAACTGGTTAAAAAGGTGCATTCAAAATCCTGATTCGATTTTTTTCTTTATTCCTAACTTTATTTTTAATAAACTGGGTGGGCTTTCGTTTCTTTTAAGGTGTAATTTTCTGCCAAATAAATTACCTATCAAATTGTCCAACTTCCACCAACAGTCCCTCTTGGCCTGGAAATTATCTTTCAGTCACAACTTCTCACCACACAAATCTCTCCTTTGGAATAACAGCGATATTCGTATTAGGAATAAATCAGTATTCTTCCCTAATTGGTTCAATAGAGGTATTAACCATATACTCTGTTTATTTGATGATTCTGGCTCCATGCTCTCTTATGAACAGTTTATGGTAGCTCACGATTTCCCAGTACCTTTTAAAGAGTTTAAATCTATCACTGATGCCATCCCTAGTGGAATCAGACAATTAATGAAATATCATCTGAGCTATGGAAACAAAGATATCAGAGAGTCTTCTCTTATGTTGGATGGTGTAGAACTGTCTGATAAAAAGTGTAATAATAAGCACATTCGCCGACATTTGCAAAAGAGATACTCCATTGTTCCAAGAGGGATGTTTTATTGGAATTCCTTAATAAGTGATGTTAATTGGAAAAAAACATGGCTGATTCCTCACAAATACTGTATCTCTAATAAGGCTAAAGAGGTCCACTTTAAAATTTTACACAACATTTACCCTACAAATTGTTTTGTTGCCAAGTTTCTTGACATTGACACATGCTGTACCTTTTGTAAACAGGACACTGAAACCATTCCTCATTTATTTTTAGTTTGTTCAGTTACCAAAAGATTTTGGGATGATTTAGGTACTCATTTTCTCCAATCTCGAATTATAACCTTCTCTTTCACCCTGAAAGATATTATCTGTTACTCTTGTTTCTCACAAGATAGCACCCTGGAGTTTGTCTTAAACTTTATAATCTTATATGCTAAATTCTTTATACACAAGCAGAAATTTAATAAATCTTCCTTATGTTGTAAGCATTTTATTTTGGAACTTAATACGTTTCTTAAATCACATAAGCTTGTAAAAAACAAGAAGAATAGAAAACGTACTCGGTTACTAACGTAACCTCGGTTCTCTCTAGAGAGGGAACGAGTACTGCGTAATATCTTACGCTACGGGGAAACACTCTTTCCTCGAGATATTGAAGCCAAAAATTACCCTTAATTTTTTTAATCATGCAAAACGCTTTTGCAGCAGCAAGCAGACAAGGGCGAAACAGCTCGCGCGCCCATTGGCTGCCTCGCTGGAAAAGCTGCAGCCTATCGAGTGAGGCACTGCGTGACGTAATGACGAATGAGGACGCTTCGCGCTCATTTCGTCATGTCCCGCCAGTATAGGCGTGGTCTCGCCTTATAAATACCCCTCGATAGCTGTATTTCTCTGATTTTGTACACCGAAGCGAACCAGAGCATAGTCCAAGCACGGCAAGATACGCAGTACTCGTTCCCTCTCTAGAGAGAACCGAGGTTACGTTAGTAACCAAGTACGTTCTCTTACGAGAGTATCTCTCGTACTGCGTAATATCTTACGCTATGGGGACCCCATACAAAACGCCGTGCGGACAGGGATCCAACACCAGAGTCCCGGGGCCAAGCCCGGGGCACATCTAGTGCACAATCACCACAACTCACATAGAGTAGAGGAGGAGAGGCTAGAAGCATCACTCCTTCATAAAAGTCCCGTAGGGGTATCGACCCGCAAGGGTAACATAGCCGCATTGGCGGCCGATAAGCCCGAAGTTCAGACCGCCAAAAGCTTAGCTTGTAAGGCGGGCACCTCCAGGTTATAGTACTTGATAAATGTAGACGGCGAGGCCCAGCCCGCAGCCGTACAGATATCCTGCAGGGAGACCCCGCTATACCATGCCCACGACGAGGCCACGCCTCTCGTGGAGTGCGCTTTGACACCCAACGGGCACCGCAGGCCCTTGGAAGTGTAAGCCAGCGCTATGGCATCCACTATCCATCTGGATAGGCTCTGTTTTGAAGCGGCGAGTCCCTTAGAACGGCCGCCAAACAAAACGAAAAGCTGCTCGGTCTGCCTGAACTCAGCCGAGCGGGACACATAAGCCCTTAACGCCCTGAAAGGGCAAAGGAGACTCGCGTCCCTCTCCTCATCGAGAACCGGAAGGGCTGACAGGGAAATTACCTGGGCCCTAAACGGTGTATTGAGGGATTTCGGCACGTAGCCGTGCCTCGGTTTGAGCACGACCTTAGAGTCGTTAGGCCCAAACTCCAGACATGACGCGCTTACAGAAAGCGCCTGCAAGTCCCCTACACGCTTCACTGAAGCGAGAGCCAATAAAAACACCGTCTTAAGGGACAGGTGTTTCATGTCCGACAGCTGGATCGGCTCAAACGGGGCGCCTTTCATGGCCTCCAAGACCGTGGAAAGGTCCCAAGCCGGGACTGAAGGGGGCCTGGGAGGGTTTAACCTCCGAGCTCCTCGTAGGAAACGCACGACTAAGTCGTTTTTCCCCAGTGGCTGGCCAGACACCGGTTTAGCATACGTTGCTATGGCCGCCACGTAAACTTTGAGCGTGGATGGGGTCCTTCCCTTATCCATCAGCTCCTGAAGGAAGGCAAGCACTTCCTTAACCCCGCAGTCCACGGGTGAAAAGCCACGGGCTCGACACCAAGTAGAGAACACCGACCATTTTGAGGCATAGAGCCGTCTGGTAGACGGAGCTCTAGCCTGCGCGATCGTGTTTAGCACTCCTTCCGGGAGGCTAGCGGGTACCCGTTGATGACCCATGCGTGCAGGGACCACAGTTCCGGGTGAGGATGCCAAATCGAGCCCTCCGCCTGAGAGAGGAGATCTCTCCTCAACGGTACAGGCCACGGGGCAGTGCTGGTCATCCGCATCAGGACCGGAAACCAAGCCTGGTTCGTCCAGAGCGGAGCCACAAGCAGCACTGGGCATCCATTTTCCCTGATCCGCTCCAACACCTGAGGCAGGAGCGAGACCGGGGGAAAAGCATACAGGGGACCGCTGGGCCAAGTATGGGCCAGCGCGTCCCTGCCCTTCGAGAAGAATACTGGGCAGTGAGCGTTCTCGCGAGACGCGAACAGGTCCACCTGCGCTCTGCCAAACGTTTCCCACAGTAGCTGGACCGTCTGCGGATGCAGCGACCATTCTCCTGTCGGGACGTTGTCTCTGGACAGCATGTCTGGACCCGTATTCAGGTGCCCAGGCACGTGCGCCGCTTTCAAAGAAAGGAGGTTGCGCTGGGCCCAGACCAAGAGGGGTTCCGTCAGCCTGCAAAGGCGTGCGGACCCGAGGCCGCCCTGGCGATTTATGTACGCCACCACTGACTTGTTGTCCGACCGGACCAAGACGTGGTGGCCCTTTACCAGGGGACGGAAGCGCCGTAGCGCTTTGTCGACTGCTATCAATTCCAAGCAGTTTATGTGAAGGAGCTTCTCCTGCTCTGACCATAGGCCAGCCAGCGGCCTGCCCTCGAGCAGCGCTCCCCACCCCGTGGTGGAGGCGTCCGTAGACACCACCTTCACCCTTGAGGCGGTCCCCAGACTCACACCAGACTGATACCAGCTGGTCACTTTCCATGGTTTCAGAGCCGAAACGCACCGTTGGTCGACCCTGAAGCGACATCGGCCCGTGGTCCATGCCCAGGGCGGGACCCGTGCCTTCAGCCACCTCTGCAGTGGGCGCATGCGAAGCAGGCCCAGCTGGAGTACAGGGGATGCCGAGGCCATCAAGCCCAGCATTTTCTGAAACCTTTTGAGCGGGACTATAGAGCCGTGGCGGAAGGATTCCGCGACGCGCTGAATACTTAGTACGCGCTCCGGTGACAGGCGTGCCGTCATGGATAGCGAGTCCAACACTGTTCCCAGGAAAGAGATTCTCTGGCTGGGACACAGCGAGCTCTTTTCCCAGTTGACTGTCAGGCCCAGTGTCTCGAGATGCTCGAGCAGTGTGGCCCTGTGTTCTATGAGCTCCGACCGTGATCGAGCTAGAATCAGCCAATCGTCCAAGTAGTTCATAACTCGCATGCCCTGAAGTCTCAGGGGCGCGAGAGCCGCGTCCATGCACTTCGTAAATGTACGGGGTGCCAAGGACAGGCCGAACGGCAGGACTGTGTATTGATAAGCCTGGCCCTCGAACGCGAATCTCAAGAATCGCCTGTGATGGGACGCTATTTGTATTTGAAAATAGGCGTCTTTCAGATCTATTGACATAAACCAGTCCCCTTGGCGCACTTGCGCGAGGATTCTCCTGGTCGTAAGCATCCTGAACTGGCGCTTCACAAGCGCTTTGTTCAGCTGTCTCAGATCTAGAATGGGCCTGAAGCCCCCATCTTTTTTCGGTACCAGAAAATATCTGCTGTATAAGCCCCCTTCGCTCTGAGCCTGAGAAAGGGGCTCTATGGCCCCTTTGCTCAGTAATTTCGCTATCTCGGCTCGAAGTAGATGAGATACTTCGTTTTTCACCGTAGTCTCGACGGGCGCCGTACAACGGCGTGGACGTCGTGCGAATTGTAGCGAGTAGCCTCTCTTTATAGTGTTCAGCACCCAGTCTGATACCCCGGCTAGCTTTGACCACGCTTCTGCGTGAATAGCTAGAGGTAGGATGCAGACCGGGCTCTGGCCGTGACCAGGCAACGGCTCGAGAGCCCCGGTACCCTGGGAACACAACGCCGTGCTTACAGCGTTCGAGGCGGGGGGCGCGCTGAACACAGCGGGCAGTCTGGCCGCGCTCAGATTCTCTGCGGCGGGACGCACAGCGAGAGTGAGCGGGGCGAATCCCGTGGGATTCGGCGTGCTTGTGGGAGGATGTGGGCGCAAACCTACGGGCACATCTACTGCACCGTGCACGCTTTCGGCCGGAGCCGATAGATTGTGTATTGGTTTCGTTTTTACAGAAACCAAGGGACACGCGGCATGCAGCGTGAGCGGGCATTGTATGGGCGCATTCACTACATTGTCTGCACAATCGACCTGAGTCAGATTTATGTGTGCTAGCCTCGCACCGTGGCGGGCTGTGTCTGGGTGTGGGAATGGGCACTGGGGCGTGGGCATTCTTACAACACTCATAACACCATCGGCCGTGGCCGGCATACCAGAAAATACACTCTTTATTGGATTTATCTGGGTAGCCATAAAAACGGCTTTTTTGTGCAGGCAAGCGGGCTGAGACACCGGCTGCTTCACTGCTAAATACACTGGCACAGTCACATCGCAAGGAACTGAACGAGCGAATCTTTTCGGTGGGGGCCGGCCGCAGCGGGATCCGAACACCGTCGCTTTCTTAGAGTGGCTAGGAAAGCTTCGAGGCCTCGGGCTTGAGCTCAATCTTCGGCCGGGGCCCGCGCTGAGCGGGGCGGCGTCCAGCAGAGCGAGAGCGCGGTCTCTGATCCCGGGCCTGGCGGCGCTGTGTAGCGGCGACTGCGGGCGATGCAGGCCGAGGCTGCGAGCTGCGAGCAGACGGCTGCTTAGAGCGACCTGCAGCGGAGCTCGAGCGCTTCGGAAGGAAGTGCTTCATGGCCTGCGAAGTCTTCTGCTCCTCCGAGAATCTGTCCGCGAAATCCTTGACGGCAGATCCGAAGAGGCCCGCAGGGGAAATGGGCGCGTCGAGGAATACAGAGCGCTCAGCTTCCGTCATCTCAGACAGCGTCAACCACAGATGTCTCTCGGCAACGGTGAGAGAGGCCATATTCCGCCCCATGGCCTGAGCAGCGGCTTTAGCGGCGCGTAGAGCAAGGTCCGTAGCGCCTCGTAAATCTGCCACATTGACAGCACCCGGGCCTTCCTCGTCCAATTTAAGGAGAAGGTCGGCCTGGTAAATCTGCAAGATCGCCATAGTATGCAGCGCTGAGACCGCCTGTCCAGCGGCTGTGTAAGCACGCCCGTGCAGCGATGAAGTCACCCGGCAGGCTTTAGAGGGAAGCGTCGTCTGCGCGCGCCGTCCCGCAGAGGGCGGGCAGAGATGCGACGCGACCGCCGCCTCCACAGGAGGAATGGAGAGATATCCTTTATCTCCCGCGCCGGTGGCAGAAGAAAAGGCCGCAGAGGTGGAAGTGCGCAGTCTGGCGGAGAACGGGGCGGTCCATGACTTGGCGACTTCGTCGTGGAGCTCAGGGAGGAAGGGGGCGGCCCTAGACTTAGACGGGGCTTCGTCCTTCTTGAGAAAACGCCCGTCGAGTCTGTTGCGCGGCGGCAAGGCAGGCGCCTCCCACTCGAGGCCGATGCTCTCCACGGCCTGGGTGAGCAGACGCATCAGCTCAGCCTCAATGCCGGGTCTCTTCCCAGAGGGTTGGCTAGACACGTCAGCGGGGGGGAGGTCCACAGAGCTCGCCCAATCGTCGCTATCGGAAGCCACAAGAGAGCATACCTCAGCAGGCTCGTCCAGCTCGGGAGCGGAAGCGGCGGCAGACGGCGGGCGCTGTCCGTCCGGGAGCGACTCAAGTGAAGCCGGCGAAGCAGGCGGGCGAACCGGCGAGCTTTGGCGGGCTGGAGAAGGCTCGGGAGCGCGCTGGGCGCGACGCTTCTTACGGCGCGGCACAGAAGGCTGGGACGCGGGCTCAGAGAACGACGCCAGGCGAGTCCGCAGAGTCACCATAGGCAGAAGTTCGCAGTGCGGGCATCCACCATCCGCGAGCGCGATAGCCGCGTGCTCATGACCCAGGCAGGACACACAGATGACGTGACGGTCCTCATCACTGAGCTGGGAGCGGCACGAGCCACAGAAAGGCATCTTTAAAAAGACGCAGCTCTTTTAGAACATATAATGGGTGTTGCGTCACGTAAGCAAACACACACACACTTAGCAGAGTAAAAGGATATAGTACGCCGGAAAGCGCAGCAGGTACGGCAGTTGAAGGCGGCTGGGCCAGCGACTTCAGAAGATGGCACGTCCCGCTGAGAAGGCTACAAGTCAACGGCGCGGCTTCTCACTCTGGATCCCGCGATGCGTGAGCTTCGCGTGAAGAATGAAAAATCAGAGAAATACAGCTATCGAGGGGTATTTATAGGGCGAGACCACGCCTATACTGGCGGGACATGACGAAATGAGCGCGAAGCGTCCTCATTCGTCATTACGTCACGCAGTGCCTCACTCGATAGGCTGCAGCTTTTCCAGCGAGGCAGCCAATGGGCGCGCGAGCTGTTTCGCCCATGTCTGCTTGCTGCTGCAAAAGCGTTTTGCATGATTAAAAAAATTAAGGGTAATTTTTGGCTTCAATATCTCGAGGAAAGAGTGTTTCCCCGTAGCGTAAGATATTACGCAGTACGAGAGATACTCTCGTAAGAGAACTCTTATCTCAATATTATGACCTATTCCCCAATTCCTCTTAATATCCTTATTTTTTTCCTCTTTCATTTACTATGTATGTATGTATTTTTATTTATTTATTATTATTATTATTATTATTATTATTTTTTGTATGTTTGTTTGTTTCTTTTCTTGTTTTTGTCCTTTGTCTTTGGTATGGTATTGTATGTTTGAATCCCTGACTGTATTTTGATGGTTTTTCATGTTTGTACCAGATGTTGTTTTCAATAAAAAAAAATTAAAAAAAATAAATAAAAAAAGGCAGGGGAAAACATATAAGGAGATTAGGGGAGGGACCCAAGATGGCGGAGTGAGCGGTAGCGTCTATGCAGGCTCTGATAAAATAGTTTAATAACGTCCTAACATCGATACTTCTGGCAATAAACCTACTAGTAGTGTGGAAATGTGATGCGATAAAGACACTCTCTGTCAATCCACGTGTAAATAAGATGGCTAATAATTCTAACCAAGCAGATACCGGGCTAGCAGACCATGACTATAACTTGACCGCTCTCACGGAGGCATGTGATGAAGTCGAAATTGAAGAGATGTTGATAGACACTGCCAAAGCAAGGTATGAACACACACCGCTGCCCAGCCCGAACCCCAAGAACGCAAGAATGAAGGCGAAAGACAAAAGCAAACAAGCGGATGAAATCACAAATGAAGTGATTTTTGATGCAATTCAAACCTTAATTAAGCGATTTGACGAGCAAGATCAAAGAATGAAAAACGTAGAAAAAAAGAATGGAGGAAAATGCACTAGCAGTTAAAGAAAATAAAGAAGATATTGATAGATTAAAAGAGGAAATTAAGGATTTGAGACAGGAGAACGGCTCACTGAAACAACAGTGTTTGGAACACGCCAGATATAAGAGAAGATGGGATCTCAGACTAATCGGCCTGCCAGAAAAAGAGAAAGAAGACACAAGAGAAACAGTGATTGGAATTCTTACTCGGGTGATTCCGTTGTCTGTGGAGAAACTTCGGGGGTCGCTGGACACTGTGCATCGTATAGGAAAGAAGAACGACGCCGCTTCTAACAGGCATCCAGTTCGCAATGCGGACGGTTCGTGACGAAGTGTGGAAAAGATCGAGAGAGGCAAGAGTGTGTAAAGAGTTGAACATCCAGTTCAAAGAAGACTTTTCAAAGGAAGTTCGTGAAGCTCACGCTAAGTTGTGGCCGAAAGTGCAAGAAGCCAGGAAAAAGGGGAAAAGAGCGTTCCTAAAAGAAGGCTATGCACTCATTGATGGACTGAGAGTTGACCCGTAGCTGACGATCTTGTAAGGTAACGTCTGGACTCATGGTAAAGTTTTTCAAGGTTATCATTAGGCCTATATCATCTGGACTCATGTTAAAGTTTTTCAAGGTTATCACTAGGCCTATATCAGATAGAAATAATCTGATAACGCTATCGAAGAAATGGTAGTTAACTACCAGTCAAATAGGCTATTAAGGTAGTATGGTTTTGTTAAAATGTTATTAAGGACAACATGTTCACTCCTGCATACTAGAATGTTAAAGTTCGTATTGTACAATTAAGCTATGTCTATTTCTTTTATATCTTTGAATGTCAGGGGGTTAAAAAATAGTGTTAAGCGTAAAGCCATTTTTTTATTTTGCAAGGAACAAAAATCAAATTGCGTATTCTTACAAGAGACTCATTCTGTTTTGAATGATGAAAGATTTTGGAAGACACAATGGGGTGATTTTGCCCTGTTTGCACATGGATCTTCTCATTCAGCTGGAGTGATGTTATTATTTAATAGATTTGAAGGCTCAATAATTGTTCACAAAGAGGATGCAGAAGGTCACTGGTTAATGGTAGCTGTGGAAATACAGGACATACGTTACATATTATTATGTGTTTACGGTTATAATAACAAAGTGGCTAATAGATAATTGTTTGAGAAACTTGCGAATATGGTTAACGATTGGAAAATAACTTATAAATCAGTAAATGTATGTGATAATGGGGGGAGACTTTAATATAGCACCTGATTCATGGTTAGACCAAAAACCCCAAAGAAGTACACAGTCTGTGTATAATGATACAATTCTGAATCTTTGTACAAACAAATGTGGTTGATTACTGGAGAATAACTAACCCGAACAGCGTTCAATATACATGGTTAATGGTTAATATACATAACCCCTCAGGCAATGGACAATGCTCAAGATTAGATTATTGGCTGATTACAAGTGAACTATGTAAGGATGTTTCAGACTGTTTCATTTCAGCTTCCCCACTTACAGATCATTGTATGGTCACTATGTCTTTATCCATTTCTAAGAAACCTCAGTTCTCTCCTAATATTTGGAAATTCAATAATGATTTGTTAAATAATGATAGCTTTTGTCAACAGGTGATGACTCTCATTGAGGAGATTGAAAAGCTTGACATGTCTTGTATGAATAAATGGGAATGGTTTAAATTTAAGGTCAAAATATTAGCCGTTGATACAGGAAAATTCTTATCAATGATGAGAAAACAAAAACAAAAGGAATTGATTGGGGAAATAAATTTATTGGCAGTTAATTCACAAGTATCACCTGAAAACTCAGCAAAACTTCAAGAGTTACAATCTCAGTTAGATGAGTTGTATTCGGAAAAAGCAAATGGAGCTTATATCCGCTCAAGAGCCCGATGGATTGAAAAAGGAGAAAAAAGTTCATCATATTTTTTCGGCCTTGAAAAACAAAGGCAAACAAAGAAAAAAATTAATAAGCTTGCGATTAATGATATTATAATTGAAGATCATAAAGAAATCCAGAATGAAATTTGGCTTTTCTATCGTAACCTTTATAGTTCTAAATTTAAAAAGGCAGATTGTGATTCTTTATTTAAAAATATTACAGATAATATTCAAAAATTAAATGAGGATGATAAAAACTTAATTGATGATGAGTTGACTATAGCAGAAATAGATCTGGCATTAAAACAAATGAAAAATGGCAAATCACCAGGTATCGACGGTTTAACAACAGAATTTTTAAAGCATTTCTGGAAGGATATAAGGAAATTATTATATAATGCATTTTTGGAATGCATACAGAAAGGGAGCTTATCCCATACAATGAAAACATGATTAATAACCTTGCTGCCCAAACCCAAGAAACAATTGTTGTCACTAGATAACTGGAGACCAATAACTCTACTATGCACCGATTATAAGTTATTTGCCTTGGTTTATGCTAATCGTCTAAAACTTGTACTAGAAAAACTTGTTGGGGAGTTTCAATCAGCATTTATTAAGGGAAGGTATATCCAAAATCACATTAGATTAATTCTAGATATGATCGATTATAAATCAATGATACAATCAGATACTGTAGCCTTATTTTATTTATAGATTTTTTTAAAGCATTTGATACTGTGGAGCATGAATTTATATTTACAACTCTTAAAAAGTTTGGTTTTGGAGAAGGGTTTTGCAAGGTTATTAAATTGTTATATAATGATATTTATAGTTATATATCCCTCAATCCTGGAATGACTCCTAGAATTGAAATTTTGTGTGGAATCAGACAGGGTTGTCCAATCTCTCCAAAATTGTTTATACTATGCACTCAAATGCTAGCTTACTTAATTGTCAACCATCCGCAATTAAAAGGAATAACCATTTGTGACTATGAGTATCGAATCAGTCAATTTGCTGATGATACAGTAATATTTTTAAAGGGTACCTATTATGGCATTTAAAATGTTCCTAATAATGTTCTGGGAGTCCCCAACAACAGTTTTACATGCATGCAATGACAAAAAACACTTTTGTTGTCTTATAATATGCATTTATTTTTACCTGATTTGCTCACCGACTCCCTAATGATTCGTTTGACGACTCATTTGTCCAAACCCCTCCTTTGCGTGACGCTAATCGGCGGTGATTGGTCAGATGACGCAGTCAGTTATATTTTGCGTTAGCCCAAAGCTTAAACATATTGATAAAGCACTGCAGTACTACAATACGCTTCACATAATTTCACATATTTCAAAAAACAAAAAAAAACAAGACATGAGAGACCTAGAAGCTGCTGAGCGTAACTCTCACCTCTCCACACACACACGCACGCACGCACGCACGCACGCACGCACGCACGCACACACACACACACACACACACACACACACACACATAAAAGCAACAATTATTAATAGTACTTACAGGTTGTGATTCGGAGGAGGAAGCTGATCCAAATAAACTTGGTATTGAACGTTCCTTCAGTATCAGGCGACTCGCGAATCCACACTTGAAAGCATTTGTGTTTGTGAAGCGATCGTCATTAAAATAACGCGAACACAGCTCAAGGTGGCTATACTTGTGTGGTATAGTTGTAAATATAAACTCTAGCCACTGAGTCTTCACATGCTTGTCCCTGGGCAGTGAAAAAAAAGTTTGCTTTTGATTTGCACTTCAGAACAGAGTCTCGTCGACATGTTGTTGTCAGGTTTCTCTGTCTGCTCGGCGCGCGCACTGAGTGGGCGTGTCGAATTCAAATAACTTGTACAAGTGACGTACGAAAGTTAGAGAAAATGCATCGTTCGTCTATCGATTCATATCAGCGACTCAGAGTCGACTCTTACTTTTGAGAGACAATAACTTTGTATATGGTGAACTTTCATATTTAAAACTTTGCAGGATGTTTTTGTTCACTTAGATCTATGTTACACACTACATGAAAGGTAATTTTCAAAATTCCATGATAGGTACCCTTTAAAAGACAAATCTATAATTGAGAAAGCCCTGAATATTATTTCATTTTTTTCAAGAGCATTGGGTCTGTGCTTAAACCTAAAAAAATGTGAATTGCTACCTTTGTATTCGTGTGATGAGGAAAGTTTAGTTTCTATTCCAGTAAAAACTGAAGTAAAATACCTTGGTTTAACAATATCTAAAGATTCGAAAACAAGAGAACTAGTAAATATAGAAGAGAGAATAAATAGTATGAAAAAATCTCTCAATCAATCTCAAATGTGGAATAATAGGACCATTATGTCTAATAGGAAGTCGTTATTCAAACAAGAGTGGTTAGAGAAAAAAGTTTTATTTGTTGCTGATTTGATAGATGAAGCTGGTAATTTTATTCAATATAATTCTTTCATAGAGAAATTTGCGGTAAAATGTTCTTTTAGAGAATTTAATAGTGTTTGTAGAGCAATTCCTCTTCCACTAAAACAAACAATACAAAACACACTTACATATTCAAAGGTATCTATTAAATTGCCTGAGTTGAAGATTGGAGAAGTATACATTTGGGATAAAAAGTGTAATAACAAAGCAATTGGAAATTTATTTATAATAAATAATAATAATAATAATAAAAAAATAAAAAATAAAAAAAATATATAAGGAGATTAAAACAAAAACACTGGATGGATTTTTATCATTAGGCCTATATGACGGTTGTGAACAGGCACTGCCAACACACATTTCAGTACAATCAGCTTGTAAAAGTGCATGTACCATGATTAATATGAGTATATATGATGTGCTTATGTATTTGGAAATATATGAGCATGTCTGTCTTAGCCTTTGTATAATAACTTCTATACCTGTGTAACTGATTTTTTGGAGGCTGAGGGTGGGTGTGGGTGGGGGCGAGAAGTTAGGGAAAATATAAATATATATAAAATGCTTTGTTTTTTGGAAATGTTATTGATACGTTTTTTCAATAAAAATATGTTATAAAAAAAAAAAAGTGCATGTACCATTATATGACCCCTTTAAAGCTTTGCGTTGGAAACCCCCGCTTCATCTTTGTCTGTTTACCTTCAACTACTCGTGACACTTCTTTAGCTCATGTCTGAACAACATAACCTCCTGAAGTCTTATCCATTAGCCTCAAACCTTGACAATACCGCCATAACTGATTGGTGATCAAAATCAATTAAAATATTGAAGCAATAAAATACATAATTTTTGCCATAATATATTTATTTATTATGCATTTAGCTGCAAATATTGAAGGTTGATTATTTTGCGGAATCTGTAAAAATATGCAATTTATTTCCTGAACGGGATGCTGTAGTCCTCAGTGTTGTGTGAGTCCACACCAAAGACATCTGAAGCACTTTCTGTACTGCTGCCTGACCTGGGTAAGAGATGAGAAGAGCTGAGTGAGTTCATGATGAGATCAATTTAACCAGTTAACCATGTTTAACTAAAAAGTGGAAAAAGAGTAATTAATCACTTAGTTCACTTTAATATAAGCAATAAGAAATGTGCTTACTGTTAGTATGACATGAATGAACTCATGAACCAAAATGGAATTTGTTTATAATAAACATGTAAAAAAAATAGTTTTAAAGGGGTTATATGACACTATTGTAAAAGTTTATTATTTTGTTTATTTGATGTAGAATAGTTTAAAGGAATAGTTCACCCAAAAATGTAAAATATCACATAATTTATCCCAACTTCTTTCAGCCGGATTAAATAATATCCTCGCTCTTTCCAGCTTTGTAATGGCATTGAACAGTGCCAGAGTTTTTGAAGCTCTTCTTTCTTTTTCCGTTTGCTTTTGGCCATGGCATTATGCTAATATTTCACATTGTGACATAGACGTTTGAGGAAGTGCGTTTTAGGGAGGTCTCAGGAAAAGGGTCTGTTAGATACAAGAATTATTCTGTTTTGTAGGATACTATGAGCTTTGTAACTTTGCAGATCGTATACGTGCACAAAAGAAAAGGAAAACATTAAAGCATCAATTGACCCCATTAAGAGAATATATTTGCATTTTCATAAGAAAATGCTGATGCTTTACTTTTCTTCTATACTGTTTTGAAGACAGACAGTGAAATGGTTTTCCTATGGAGCAGGATGATACAATGGCTGAACTTATTATTGAGGACAAAATAGAAAGCAGTTTAAGCCGGGCCTAAAAGTTTGAAGTAGTTTTCAAGCTTGGAGACAGCAGATAAAAAGCCTTCTATGTCTGTAACTTTGAATTATTGACAGTTGGAGTTTGACTTTGCATATCAGATCCTGTGACTCGCTAGAATGTTTTAAATCTATGCTGAAAACACACCTATACGCTGTGGCCTACAATGGCCCAGAGGCTTCAGGATACTGATCATGGTTGGATATTAACCCAGTGTTTTCTGTGAGTACTGTCTGTTACTCAGTGTTTGAGTAATTTTTAGATCTGTACAGCACTTTGGCCAACTTGTGCTGTTTTTAAATGTGCTTAACAAATAAAAGTTGATTGATTGATTGATTGATTGATTGATTGATTGATTGATTGATTGATTGATTGATTGATTGATTGATTGATTGATTGATTGAGTTGACGATTCTTGGCTCATTTGAACATTCCATCACAGAAAGGAAATGGAAGAGCAATAGCAACTGTAATAGTCTTTCATATTCAGTTTTAACATGGAATATGATAAATTGAGTAATGTCTGACCTCATTATTCAGGGCACAATAGATCAGGAAGATGAAGGTTCCCTGCTGGGAGTTTAAGATCAGGAAGAGTATCTCCAGCTCCTTATTGCCATTAATGAAGAAACCCAGAATCCAGGAGCAACCAAGAACCACAAACTGAGCCAGTGTTTTAAATGCCATAATCCTGGAGAGAAAGAAAAAGTTAATGTCCCTATTGAATATATATTTATTTATATATTCTCTGAAGTGTTTAAATCTGAATGTTTGATACTTGGTTTGTTTCATCTGTGAAATTTCTGCGTTCAGATTTGTGAGAGTTGAGCTCAGTCTGATGATGATATTGATGAAGAGAATCATGTTCAACTGAAAAGTAGAAAAGTAAAAAAAAAAATCACCTTGTTTTCTCTTTCATTTAAAATAAAATCATGTAAAATAAAAAATGTGCTTACTGCTAGTATGACACTAACAGGACCCAGAAAACTCCAGATAAAACCTTTATCCATTTTAATCCAACAGCTGTTTGAAGGAAAACACAATTATAATAACTGAATGAATTTAGTTTTGACTATTAAAATATTAAGATTCATTTGACTCTCGTCTGTGACGTTCTTACAGCTTGTGTAAAAATGTATTTTTATCAGATAGCAGAAATATCACAAGCTGCTTTATTTTCATTCAAAACAAATAAACTTAAAAATAAGCTAACAACAACAACTCACTGTTCGCTGCCGTAGCCTTCCGGAACCAGCCCGACAGACACGCTCACCACAACCAGAGCAACCGTATATCCAATCACACACATGAATCCATTGCTGAGCACCTCCCTCTTTTTGTAGCTGATCCGTGATTGGTTTGTCACGCAGATGAAGAGCAGCACAGCTTCAATGAACATCCACACAAAGCCAGAGAGAAAGAGGAAGTGCAGAACACCTGAGATCACGGCACACAGCACCTGGAGACCATGAGAGGCGGTTATGATGGTTCTCAGTGAGGTTGTGCAGAGCTGTTGGGCTGCTCCATCATTCTCACCTGCTGAGGGCGTATGCGGCTCAGGAACTGTTGTGTGAGCAGGAACAGAAGGTGAGCCAACAGTAGAGTTATGCAGATGTTGACTCGAGCCACATTATTCACTCCAGGATTCCACTGACATAGGGCAAAGGTGAACAGGGCCAAACTGAAGAACACCAGCCCAACGATCACACACACCAAATTCAACAGCTCCAGCAGTGAGTCGCTCTGAGAAAACATTGCAGAATATGAGTGCCAAATCTGTGCAGTTCTTGAATGTTGACTATCTACTATAGATTGCATTTGAATTCTGCTAGTGTGTTCAATGTTTCAATCTTCGAAGGAGGTTTTACTTGTTCTCTTTTAAATGATGAGACTGGGTTTAATGGGGATTGCATGATGAGAGCGAATGTCGACAGATGAACACAAGAACACACTGTGAAGCTGCTGTTTGTCTTTAAAACAGAACAACCATCTACAATCCACTCGCTGATATTCCAGTACACACAGGACAGAGAACCATTGGGGTTGAGCTCCTGCAAAAAGAAGAAAGAACATGCAGAAAATATTACAACACTGAATATTACATGTTGTCAGGGTTGGACGAAAACACATTTAAGTCTCTCACTCTGATGTGTTTGAGGGTGAAGTTTACTGGTTTGGTAAGTTCAGTGTTGTTGGTTTTGGGAAGAGTAGCTAAGATCACAGTGGACATCATTGTTTTATTCGTGTTATTTGGTGTGTTGAAAAATTCGGGCTTCAGTAGATTCTCCATTTTGTTGTAGCTCAAGAACGCCACAGAAGCTGATCCTGTGTGACAGAAACAGAAGCTTACATGCTACCCTTTGTTAAAACATTTTAAAAAAGGTATGACATCTCTTTCTACATTTAAAAAAAAAAAGTTTTATCAAATTAAAACATTTTGAATACTTTCATTGTTGTTCCAGGCGATCCCAATGAGATCGATCTCCACAGAAGAATTTGTTGTGTTAAGTTGCGGGATTTTATCTAAGGTCACATTTGGTCCAACCATGAAGACTTGTCCCTCTGATTAAAAACAAACAAGCAGTTATGTGTTATATTCATTTATTTGCAATTTTTTAATGAAAGACCAATTCAATCATTCAATTTGCACAAATGACAAAAAAAGTCCTTAAAATCAAATACTGTCGTTGATTGTTACCATAAACTGCACTGACTTTCTGTTTGTATAATTTGAGTGTTTGTTAAATGTCTTGTGAATGTTGATTGCTCTACACTCACCTAAAGGATTATTAGGAACACCATACTAATACTGTGTTTGACCCCCTTTCGCCTTCAGAACTGCTTTAATTCTACGTGGAATTTATTCAACAAGGTGCTGAAAGCATTCTTTAGAAATGTTGGCCCATATTGATTGGATAGCAACTTGCAGTTGATGGAGATTTGTGGGATGCACATCCAGGGCACGAAGCTCCCGTTCCACCACATCCCAAAGATGCTCTATTGGGTTGAGATCTGGTGACTGTGGGGGCCATTTTAGTACAGTGAACTCATTGTCATGTTCAAGAAACCAATTTGAAATGATTCGAGCTTTGTGACATGGTGCATTATCCTGCTGGAAGTAGCCATCAGAGGATGGGTACATGGTGGCCATAAAAGGATGGACATGGTCAGAAACAGGCCATGGCATTTAAACGATGCCCAATTGGCACTAAGGGGCCTAAAGTGTGCCAAGAAAACATCCCCCACACCATTACACCACCACCACCAGCCTGCACAGTGGTAAAAAGGCATGATGGATCCATGTTCTTATTCTGTTTACGCCAAATTCTGACTCTACCATCTGAATGTCTCAACAGAAATCGAGACTCATCAGACCAGGCAACATTTTTCCAGTCTTCAACTGTCCAATTTTGGTGAGCTCTTGCAAATTGTAGCCTCTTTTTCCTATTTGTAGTGGAGATGAGTGGTACCCGGTGGGGTCTTCTGCTGTTGTAGCCCATCCGCCTCAAGGTTGTGCGTGTTGTGGCTTCACAAATGCTTTGCTGCATACCTCGGTTGTAACGAGTGGTTATTTCAGTCAAAGTTTCTCTTCTATCAGCTTGAATCAGTCGGCCCATTCTCCTCTGACCTCTAGCATCAACAAGACATTTTCGCCCACAGGACTGCCGCATACTATCCAGTATGTTTTTCCCTTTTCACACCATTCTTTGTAAACCCTAGAAATGGTTGTGCGTGAAAATCCCAGTAACTGAGCAGATTGTGAAATACTCAGACCGGCCCGTCTGGCACCAACAACCATGCCACGCTCAAAATTGCTTAAATCACCTTTCTTTACGATTCTGACATTCAGTTTGGAGTTCAGGAGATTGTCTTGATCAGGACCACACCCCTAAATGCATTGAAGCAACTGCCATGTGATTGGTTGATTAGATAATTGCATTAATGAGAAATTGAACAGGTGTCCCTAATTCTTTAGGTGAGTATATATGCTCAAGGCAGCAAATATTCACAAAACAAAAAGATTTTTCCGGATTAGTGTTTTTTTTTCAGGACATTTCTACCAAATGACATATGAATTTGCATCAAACTACTGACTTCAAAAACAAAAGTTAACGCCAGTTTTTTTCTGTTCTCAGTTAAAACATTAGTAGCTCATACTCAATTATAGTTACTGTAGCTGCATTTATCATTGTTGCTGTCTTCCACCTGTGATCCGCCACTGCTCTCTGCTCTATATACTGTGAAGTCCCTGACATCATATATAATCTCAGTTTCATCAATAACTGTTTCTCTACTCACCTACAGCAGCAAGAGTAAAACTGACATTGTCACTTGTGTTTGTCGGCTTCACCAATGTAGATACGAGTTTCTCACTGGTTTTTAACATGTTGTTTCCATAGGAGGCTAGTTCAGTTTGGTTGGCTGATGATGATGTCTCTAAAATGTTCTCTGAAGCATTGAAGGCCATGGTCAAAATACTGGTCACAACCTAATTGATTGATCAGATAAATACAGTTACTATAAGGGGCTGTTTACACCTGGCCACTTCATGCGTTTTCTCAGATCGGATAGCTATCCGATCGTGAAAAGACCAGGTGTAAATGCCCTCCGAAACGCATTCGTGACGGATTTGAATCCGATCGCTCATACCACATCAGGAGGTGGTCTGGGCCGCATTCCAGACGAAACTGGACAAGTGTAAATGCATCTGGTTGTTGAAACCACATATGTAAATTTTACTCCTCCCAAAAATGATAAAAAATAAACGTGTGAGAGCGTTATAGGCTGTATGTGATGTTATAGTTAGATATGACGACGCTACTGCAACACTACCGCAGATGAGCAGCTGAGCGTCTATTCATCAAGTCACGACCATACGTGCAAACTATCGCAAATCAAAGTGAAAGTAAGTAGCAGACGCTTATCATCTTCATTAAAAGTAAAGAAACGAAATGATCTTACCAGGGCTGTTGCCGCTCTCTCTTATTGCTGTCTTTGATTTTGAAATTAGCCGATGAACAATAAAATGCAGCTCATAACTGTTGCTTTCGGTGATGTGCACTCCATTAAATCTGCATATAGCGCGGGAATTGAAGATCGGATTTATATCCGTTTCGCAAAAACACATTTATGTGACCAGGTGTAAATGGAATCATTTTGATAAATTGGATATCTATCCGATCTGAGAAAACGCATGAAGTGGCCAGGTGTAAACAGCCCCTAAATGTCTAGAGTCAATGGGGCTGTTTACACCAGGCCACTTCATGCGTTTTCTCAGATCGGATAGCTATCTGCTTTATCAAAATGATTCCATTTACACCTGGTCACATAAATGTGTTTTTGCAAAAAGGATATAAATCCGATCTTCAATTCCCGCTGCATATTTAATGGAGTGCACGTCACCAAAAGCAACAGATATACAGATATTGCTGCATTTTATTGATCATCAGCTAATTTCAAAATCAAAGACAGCAATAAGAGAGAGCGTTAACAGAACTGGTAAGATCATTTCGTTTCTTTACTTTTAATGAAGGTGATTGTGTAAGCGTCTGCGACTTACTTTCACTTTGATTTGCAATAGTTTGCGGCGCGTTTGGCTTGATGAATAGACGCTCAGCTGCTCATGTGAGGTGATGCGTGTCGCAGTAGCGCCGTCATATCTGACTATAACATGACATATAGCCTATAACACGGTTTCACACGTTTATTTTTAGGCATTTTTGGGAGGAGTAAAATTTACATATGTGTTTTAAAAACCAGATGCATTTACACTTGTCCAGTTTCGTCTGGAATGTGGCCCAGACCACCTCCTGAAGTGGTTTGAGCGATCGGATTCAAATCCGTCTCGAATGCGTTTCGGAGGGCATTTACACCTGGTCTTTTTACGATCGGATAGCTATCCGATCACAGAAAACGCATGAAGTGGCCAGGTGTAAACAGCCCCAATAAGACATAACGTCTCAGTTACGCATGGTAACCCTTGTTTACCGAGGAGGGAACGGAGACGTAAGTCAAGATTGACGAATGGGGATCGCTTGCAAGCCTATCTTCTTCGAGTGAAACTAAACGAGCCAGTGCACATTGGCATGCGATAATAGCACCAGCTGCTGAGAAGCATCCTCCGAAGGCAGCAATTGCAGGTTAACTACCTGGTCCCTGAAGGGAGTGGTATGAACCTTGAGCATGTATCCAGGCTGGGGTCTCAGGACAACGTGAGAGTTGGCCGGCCCGAATTCTAGACATGATCCATTGACTGAAAATTTGGATTCGGTCTCCTCACTCCCCTCAAGAATCAGGTCATGCTTTCCCAATGACTTGATCAGACATCTTCGGGGGTGTTCCCGGTGGAAAGAAGACCATTCAACAAACAGGTTCCACTTCAGAGCATAGAGGCGCCTCGTTAAGGGGGCTCTAGCAGAAGTGATGGTGTCTACCATCACCTGGGGTAGGTCACCTAAAACCTCTGTGTCCCATCCAGGGACTAGACATGAAGTTTCCAGACATTGGAGTCCTTCTTCAGAGGAATGGGCCATGGAGGTACTGTCGCGAGGAGCATGAGTTCTGGGAACCAGGTCCGGTTGGGCCAATACAGCGCGACTAACAAGCTCCTCATCCTCATCCTCCCTGACTTTGCACAGTGTCTGTGCGAGAAGGCTCACTGGGGGAAACGCATACTTGTGCAGGCCCTGGGGCCAGTTGTGTGCCAGTGCATCCATGCGTAAAACAACTGCCAATGGGTCAAATACTCAAGCAGTTCAAAACTGACCGGACGCGCTCCTCTGTTAGCCGCGCTGTCTGGTTGACCGAGTCCAACTCCATACCGAGATAAGAGATCCTCTGTACAGGGGAGAGTTTGCTCTTGTCTCAGTTGACCCGAAGGCCCAACAGGCTAAGGTGATGGAGCACCATGTCCCTTGTGTTCTCACAACTGATCTCGAGACTGAGCCAGCATTAGCCAGTCGTCGAGATAGTTGAGAATACGATCGCTGCATTCTTGGAGTGGAACAATGGCTGCATGGGGATGACAGGGACAGCCCGAAGGGCAGGACTTTGTACTGATATACCCTTCCCTCTAAGGCAAACCGCAGGAACGGTCTGTGTCAAGAAAGAATCGAGACATGAAAGTACACATCCTTCTGGTCGATCGCTGCAAACCAATCTTGGGGACGGATGCATTCGAAAATGCATTTCTGCATGAGCATCTTGACCTGGAACTTGTGCAGGGCCCGATCATTCGCCAGTAGGACATCGATTTCTGCCCGCAAGACATCGCAACTCCGCACAGAGGTGAAGTGGATGCCCCTGAACTTGGGAGGGCGCCAGGCGAACTGAATCGCATAGCCGAGTCTAATCGTATGGATGAGCCAGCGAGACTAGGGCTAGCCAGGCTCCCAGACACCGTCCAAGCGGGACCAATGGGACCACAGATGTGCCCAGTCAGGGGCAGCGAGATGGAACTGGAACCTGGAAGGGCTGGGTTCTCTTCTTGTGGAGGCTGCTGCTTAGGCTGAGCAGTGTCGGAGGCGGCCGCAGAGGGGCTCCCTCGGCACTGAGCAGGAGTGGTAACTGGGTGGAGGCAGCAGCTGGTCGTTGGAGCAGCATGTGCTTAATCGCCTCCGTCTACTTCTGTGCTGTGGAAAACTGCTGGGCAAAAGTTTCCACAGCGTTTCTAAAGAGGCCGGCCTGGCAGACAGAGGGGGTTGGGGCGTCAGTCACAGGTGTCTCTCCTGAACCACTAACGTGGACATCGCCTGACCCAGGGAATGTGCAGTGACTTTTGTCGCCTTGAGGGCGAGGTCCGTTGCTGTTCGCAGTTCCTGCATAACCCCTGGGTCAGAACTACCCTCATGCAATTCCTTGAGCGCCTTGGCTTGGTAGACCTGCAGGAGCGCCATGGGATGCAGGGCGGAGGCAGCTTCTCCACAGGCTGAGTAAGCCTTGTCCACGAGAGTGGACAAGAACTTACACGCCCGGGTGGGGATGCGCTGATTTCCCCGCCAGGAGGTAGCGTTCTTGGGATACAGCTGCATCGCCACAGACCGCTCCACCAGGGGGATCTCTACATAACCCTTAGCTGCTCCTCCGTTGAGGGTAGTGAGGGAAGAAGAGGCACCAGAATGGTTTCGGGCAGAAAAAGGTGCCGTTCATGCTCTAGTAACCTGTTCATGCACTTCCGGAAAGAAGGACACTCGGGTGGGGCACTGAGAACCAGCACGGGCCACCCCGAGACACCAATCACCCAGCTGCAAAGGTTTGGGACACGGTGGAGGGTTCCACTCGAAGCCCGACACTTGCTGCGGACCGGGAAAGCATAGCCGTGAGCTCTGGGTCTGACTCGGGCAACACTGGTGCACCCGAAGGAGGCAGCGCAGCCGAGTCTTCATCCCCAGAGAACATTAGCTCACCCTCCGATGCAGCGACCGACATTTGATCATCCGGTGGAGCTCCAAAAGAAACAACTGGGACCGCCACGGACGTCCCAGTGCGCTCTCTTGGAGGCTCTGCAGGTAGCCATATAGAGGAGTAAGGGGCCCGATGGAGACTGGCTCGGCGGGTTACCCCTTACTGTGATCCTCAGGTTACCAAGGCTATTAATTGAAGTTGGCCTCTTCTGCTGTGCAGAAGAAACGCTAGATCAGGGAATAAGCAAAGGGGTTCCGCCTCTTTTGAGGTAATGGAGTCTCGACCATAACGCCACGATGGTCGTGTTCCCGCAATGGAACATGAGTCATCCATGAGCTCCATTTCAGAGTGCCTATAGCCCAAGCACGTGATACAGCGATCATGCCCGTCAGCCGGAGACAAACATTGTCTGCATCCAGAAACACACAATCTGAATGACATCTTGAAAAAGACGCAGACAGACCATGTTAGCTCTTTCAGGAATGCTCTCAGGTGCTGAAACGCACAGGGAGATAGCCACGGCTACACACCAGGAATGCAACCTAGCTTGAGCACTCACTCTCAACGTCACGCTCCCCGAACCAACAAAGCTGTGAAAAAAGCTGTTTATGCTCTTTGAAGAAAGACGGTCTTTCTTCAAAGAGCATAAACAGCTTTTTTCACAGCTTTGTTGGTTCGGGGAGCGTGACGTTGAGATCATCAGTCTTGACTTACGTAGTAGTGACTGACGAATGGGAACTGTCTATCAATCAACACATTTGATTATTTTATCCTTTTTTCTATTTAAGACTTACAGTCACAGAAAGCCCTTGCCCTTGAGCTGTAATGAGCTCTATCTGCTCAAGAAGATTTTGAAAACATCCACCAGAGGTCTGACCCTGAAATCACAATTGAGCTTTAAACTGTATAAAAAACTATGTGATTTTAATCATGTTTTACAAAAACAATTACTTTGTCCACAGAACCATCAAGAATAAATAGAATATCATATATTTTAAATATATCTACAATGCAGAAACTCAACTTACATCACATTGCGTTATATTTAAACCTGCAATGATAGAAATCAGCATGAAGACAATTATAAAGCAGAACAGCAAATTAAAATTCAACAGGGTCAGACAAATCTATGGAAAATAAACAATATCAGAAAGTTCTCATATCCATTTGTACCATGTTTTAGTCATTTTGAACATTCTTTTAAGACCACAGTATGTGAGTGAAAGTCAGTGCTTTCTCTCTTAGGGTGCTTTCACACCTGGATCGATTGGAGACGTTGTCCGAAACAAAGGGGCGTTTCCCTTTTGGCCCGGTTCGTTTGGTCATATGTGAACACAACAATCGCACTCTGAATCGGAACAAAACAACCGAGCCGAGACCGCCTAGAAGAGGTGGTCTCGGCTCGATTCCATACGAACCCTGGAGCGGTTCGTTTGTAGTGAGAAAACAACGGACCCACGAACCGGAACAAATCATTATGTAGCCTGGCAACAGACGCCAATATCAGCGTATTTTGCTGATTTGTTGCGGGGGGGAGACGCTTTGCGTATTAATGCGTAGGCTACTCTAGCACACACACGCAAGGTCTCTCGCGCTCTCCTTCTCTTTGTCGTGCGCGCGTGTAATTCCTAGCAGCTACTCTAGCACACACACGCATGGTCTCTCGCTCTCTCTCTCTCCCTCTCGGACGTCTGGTCACCCTATGTGTGTAGTGTCCAACATACGGGAGATGTGTTCTTCCGACCAAATATCTGAGGCATTTCACCTCTTCGTAGCACCAAGTCAACCCGCGATTCATTTAGTGTTAGGCTACTGTTGTCATGGCGATGTCCCTCAATGAAATGTGCGACCTGCACGCATGAGGTAGTGACGTAATGGCGCAAGGAAAGCCCTGGAAGGGTGCGCGATTTGGAACGCTTTACAACAGTGTGGTGTGAACAGAGTGACATATTAAATTGATTCGGAACAAAGTATTCTGTTTCGGATCTGTTCCGGAACAAAACAAATCGATCCAGTGTGAAAGCACCCTTACTTAAAGTTTGTTAAGATGTTGCTTCATTAGGAAGCGGCCCATAAAGCAACTAGGCCTAAATGTCAGCAAGAATTCAATGGGGCTATATATAGAATAAAACCCCTGTTATTAGTGACACCGGTGGCCGTTAAATGAACTGCAGCCAGCCTATTTTTACTCGTCCACAAGAGACTGAACGTGATTCAAAGCCTTGATATACTACGTTTTTTTTCATTCTTTGCTTAGAACTAAAAAGAAGCTGGAAATATATTTGCAGCGATATACTGTTAATGAACATTCCGACGCCGTCCACACTGCTGAGAGCGACGTTTAGATGAATATGTAAACGTGCTGCATGATTTCATCTAAATAACAAAATAAACACTACAAAAATGACAACGGTGAGAAAACAGCAGTTAAGAAAGCATATGATTATAGTGATGTGGAGATGTTTGCACAATCTCTCTGCGATTCACCAGCATCATGACGACAGATCAGGTAACTAAAATGACACTGTTATGATAGTTTGATTATAAAGTATATTTGATACTATAGGCCATAGATCATCATCTGACTATGACAGATTATAGTTTGAATTAATCCTTTTTCTTTGCATGACACATTGACATTACACTTAAAGAAAATGGTAAATTTTTGCATTGTATTGAACATTGCATAAGCATTAGTTTCATGTCATAGAAGGGAAAATAGGCTTTTGAGAGCACCTGTGAACGGCACACCCTTTTGATTTTTCCGGCAGAAACATCACAAACACTTCACATAAAAATCAGTCTACAGGCTTTCATTTTGTTATTTGAAAAAATAAATTGTTATTTGACGTTGTTTTGTTACAATCTGTTCACACATTGGGGACAAAAATAGCGCTTAATAGATAAATATGTGTACATAGCATCTTTAAACACAGTTTAGATTAATCGCAATCAGGATAAAAAAAAAGCAATGCTTAAAAATAAACTAATGCAGCAATGAGGGTGGTTGGCTGTGGAGGAACCAGAGGGATCAGACTACATTACCAGCTGAGGTTGTCTCTGGTCTGACTGTTGTATCGGTGCTGCTGATGTCAGTAACAGCTGAAAGAATAATGACTGATGAATAACAATGAATCGTCTAACAAACAAATAATACTGAAGCATACAAGGGTACATGTAAATATATTTACCAGCACAATATTTGAAACAATGGTCACTGTGCCTTACCAAGCCTATAAAAATTCCTGAGTCAGTGGGGCGCTGACAAATCCACTGCTTGGACACCAAATAATTCGGACAGAATTAAACAGCCAGTTCCAGTTCTTCATGCTTGGCCCCATTAAGTTAAGTAGATTGATAAATGCAGATGAGTTATTTCAATAAAAATAATAAATCTAACCCAAATGTAAATGTAGAGTAAAGCTGCTCATTCTCTTGCCGTTTACTATCACTGTGCAGGAACTAGGCTATTTTTATGGAGGAAGGATGGACTTCAAAAAAGTAACATATTAATTCATATATGTTTAGCTTCTAAATTTGGATTGAGTGTTAACCGTTTTATAAAAGCAATAAGGAACTTGAGGCGTGCTGTATTATGATTACAGTCATGGCTGAAGGGCGTTGTTTGGCATGACACGAAGCAGAGTGCCTGCTTGACCCCTTCAGCCACGACTGCATTCACAATACAGCACAGCCTCTCATGCCGTATTGCTTACATGAAACATTATTTAAAGGTAAAATATGTCGCCTGTGAACGTCACATCCTTTTGATTTTCCCGCCAGAAACGTCACAAGCACTTCACATAAAAATCACTCTACAGGCTTTCATTTTGTTATTTGAAATAATAAATTGGGTAACACTTTATTTTATGACCCGCAAACAACTGCGTAAGTACACCGAAATTACGGTGTACATTTCTGTAATTATAGCGTACTTCCGTGTATAAGGGAACAATATGTTAAGTTTTGGGTAATAAAGGAGTAACAAGCAGATATACAACCTGAAAATAACTTCGTAAGTAAATCGAAATTACGGTGTACGTTTCTGTAATTATAGTGTACCTCCGTGTAGGTATAAGGGAACAATATGTTAAGTTTTGGATATGCTAATAAACTGGTAACAAGCAGATATACAAGCAAATTATTTATAATGTAATTATTTTAAAACTACAGGTACCTATTATGTTAATATATTCCAGGCAAAAATTGTATGTCTGTTGTATATAAAAGTTATCATCACATTTCTGGCAAAATATGTTCTTGTGCAATTTTACAGGGTAATTTTGACATCTGTGGGTTGAAAATGAAACGTGTATGGCTGTATGTAAGCACAGTATGATAAAAAATGAAAAAATCTTTTCTTACTAGATTAATTAATGTAAAATCAACCCACAGATGCCAAAATTAAATGTAAAATTACACAAGAACATATTTTGCCACAAATGTGATGATAACTTTTATATACAACAGACGTACAATTTTTGCCTGGAATATATTAACATAATAGGTACCTGTTAAAATAATTACATTATAAATAATTTGCTTGCATAGCTTGTTACCCCTTTATTACCTTATACCTACACGGAGGTACGCTATAATTACAGAAACGTACACTGTAATTTCTGTTTACTTACGCAGTTGTTTGCGGGTCGTAAAATAAAGCGTTACCATAAATTGTTATTTGACGTTGTTTTGTTACAATCTGTTCACACATTGGGGACAAAAAAATCGCTTAATACATAAATATGCGTACAGCATCTTTAAACACAGTTTAGATGAATCGCAGTCAGAATGAAAAAAACAATGCTTAAAAATAAACGAATGCAGCAATGAGGGTGGTTGGCTGTGGAGGAACCAGAGGGATCAGACTACATTACCAGCTGAGGTTGTCTCTGGTCTGACTGTTGTATCGGTGCTGCTGATGTCAGTAACAGCTGAAAGAATAATGACTGATGAATAACAATGAATCATCTAACAAACAAATAATACTGAAGCATACAAAGGGTACATGTAAATATATTTACCAGCACAATATATAAAACAATGGTCACTGTGCCTTACCAAGCCTTACACACAAAAATTCCTGAGTCAGTGGTGCGCTGACAAATCCACTGCTTGGACACCAAATAATTCTGACAGAATTAAACAGCCAGTTCCAGTTCTTCATGATTGGCCCCATTACGTTAAGTAGTTTTTTAAAGTTAAAGTATGTAGTTTCTGCAACACTAGTGGAACCTAGGCACCAGTGGAATTGCAAACACCCCTTTCACAGGTTGCACCTCCTCCAACTCAATCATTACAATCACAGCTCTTATGGGTGCTTGTTAATTCATGTCACGACAGACTACTACTTCCACCCTAAAGTGTCAGCCATGGTCCCACCCTCTGCCTTAGCCTGTTACAGTATACACACACTAAACTCTCGCTATAGGTAGAGCTAGAAAGTTATTGACGGACCTGAGCGGACTGCTCTCAAGGTTTTAATGGTACCTAAGGGACTCAATGTTTACCCTTTTGGGGAGATAAACCCATGAATGGTATACTAAAGTCAATGAACAATAAACTGGGTTAGAAGAATGTATTTTAACTTATACTTTTATACTTAATATTTTATGTATATAATACATATAATTTACATATAATATTTTGACTCACATTGGCAGATGACTCCAGAATCTTGTTGATGGTTACAGTTGTTTACTCCCCATCCACTTGATGAACAGTTTTTCAGTGTAGATTCATTCCCAGCACATTGAACACCATCCATCCATATCTGTCCTGATCCTTGTCCAAAATAAGCTTCACTCTTTGCCTCTATAGCATCCCCACAGCCCATCTCTCTACACACCACTGCAGCATCTGACAGATCCCAGCCATCATCACACACTGTTCCCCATGTTCCATTATAGAGAAACCTCCACTCGTCCAGAACAGGAGTGACTGCCATTCACCAATCTTACACCTATCCACACAAATAATATAAAGACACAAGTTGTTGTTTTTTTCGGCACATATTTGTTTGCGTTCTTTTATTTGAAAAAGAGCAATGACATATGGCATTCGAAAGAAAAATACCTTTAATTCAGGATTTCTTCTATTTAACTATCTTTGGTAATTTCTTAAAAAAGAAAATGTACAATAGTAAATTTGTGCTGCCTTCAACTATAAATGTTTTTAACTCACAGTTGCAGATGACTCCAGCATCTTCATGATGTCCACAGTTGTGTATTCCCCATCCCCTTGTCCTACAGCTCTTTAGTGAAGACTCAGTGCCAGCACAGTTTACATCATCCATCCATATCTGTCCTGATCCTTTTCCAAAATAAGCAGCACTCTTTGCCTCTCTAGCATCCCCACAGCCCATCTCTCTACACACCACTGCAGCATCTGACAGATCCCAGCCATCATCACACACTGTTCCCCATGTTTCATTATAGAGAACCTCCACTCGTCCAGAACAGGAGTGACTGCCATTCACCAATCTTACAGCTATTATCCACACAAATAATATAAAGACACAAGTAAGTTGTTGTTTTTTTTGGGAACATATTTGTTTGCGTTCTTTTATTTGAAAAAGAGCAATGACATATGGCATTCGAAAGAAAAAGACCTTTAATTCAGGATTTGTTCTATTTAACTCTCTTGGGTAATTTCTTAAAAAAGAAAATGTACCATAGTAAATTTGTGCTGCCTTCAACTATAAATGTTTTTAACTCACAGTTGCAGATGACTCCAGCATCTTCATGATGTCCACAGTTGTGTATTCTCCATCCACTTGTCCTACAGTTCTTTAGTGAGGACTCAGTGTCAGTGCAGTTTACATCATCCATCCATATCTGTCCTGTTCCTTGTCCAAAATAAGCAACACTCTTTGCCTCTATTACATTCCCACAGCCCATCTCTCTACACACCACTGCTGCATCTGACAGATCCCAGCCATCATCACACACTGTTCCCCATGTTCCATTATAGAGAACCTCCACTCGTCCAGAACAGGAGTGACTGCCATTCACTAATCTTACACCTATCCACACAAATAATATAAAGACACAAGTACGTTTTTATTTTTTACTCCCACGTACATTATTTGTGTATCTTCTTTCATTTGAAAAAGATCAGCTACATGACATTCAAAAGAACAAGAACTTCTTTTATTCATGATTTCTTTTATTTAGCTCTCATTCCTTTAAAAAAAGTACAATATTAAATTTGGGTTTCAAATATGAATGCTTTTAACTCACAGTTGCAGATGACTCCAGCATCTTCATGATGTCCGCAGTTGTGTATTTCCCATCCCCTTGTCCTACAGTTCTTTAGTGAGGACTCAGTGCCAGTACAGTTGACATCATCCATCCATATCTGTCCTGATCCTTGTCCAAAATAAGCAACACTCTTTGCCTCTATCACACTCCCACAGCCCATCTCTCTACACACCACTGCAGCATCTGACAGATCCCAGTAATCATCACACACTGTTCCCCATGTTTCATTATAGAGAACCTCCACTCGTCCAGAACAGGAGTGACTGCCATTCACTAGTCTGATGTCACTGCCAATAGTGACAGTTGTGCAGCCTGTACATGTTAGAGTCACAGATGCAGATACATTTTTCTATTAGCTCTTAATTCAGAAAATATTATTGGTTATCAGACAGAAGAATGTATGAGGCTATGTCAGTATGGTCTCCTTACCCAGAAGCAGAAAGAGTTGCACAGACCACAACATACTGGCTGTAAATATATATTTCACATTAGATAATCTTAAATATTAGCATGACTGAAAGCATGAAAGAAACATTTTCCAATACTTTAAACAATACTATATTGTTTAATATTATTATCCAATACAATAATAATAATAATGTATCACACAAACGCAATGTTTACATAAAAATGTTATGGTTACACTTTATTTTAAAGTGTCCTTGTTACAGTGTAATATATACATTTAAGTACTGAGTAATATTAATTACCAATATGTACGTACTAGAGGGTTAAGATTAGGGTTAGGTTTAGGGTTAGTTTATTATGCATCATTTATTGTTATTAATGGAGCAAGCACATGTAACATGTAACGAAGACACTGTAAAATATAGTGTTACCAATCTATTTTTTGATTTTCATATGATGGGCAATTATTATGTAAAATTACTCTAAAACATCACAAGAGAGAGAATGAAGGGCACCATCTGTCACTTTGAGTGATTTATGGCCCTTGATTGACCACGCCCCCTTTTCCCACGCTAAGCCCCGCCCCTTTTTCCCACGCTAAGCCCCGCCCCTTTTTCACACGCTTAGCTCCGCCCCCTTTTCCCACGCTTAGTCCCGTCCCCCTCCCACCCACTTCCGGAGAGATCATGTGACCGTGGGAATTCCCACGGTACGGAAACCCTCCCATTCGAACCGGTTCCGGAACCCCACCCATTCGAACCGGTTCCGGTCTGGGCACGTGTTGTACACCTGTTACGAGCACCTGTCTTGATCAATGTAAAAAATGTTCAAAATAATGGAAAAACATTCAAAACAATACATTTTCAATCCTTTTAAGAAGGATAGCAGAAAACAGAGATAGGTTTAGTGTTTTTTATATTAACATGTAGTGATTTAAAACCATTAAATCCATTTATATCATTAAAACATGGTAATGTTCCATTTTACATAAAACATCTGTTTTAAAAAAGTGTTTTCAATCACAATAATAACTAAAACAGCGTGTATTAAAATTATATCAAGTAAATAGTTATGTTTTCTTAAAACATCTAACATCGCTTGTATTAAAATTACATCAAACAAATAGGTCTAATATGTCTTCAGTGTTCACACACACTTGTAAGTTGTTTAAACTGCATTTCTTAAAGTTATCAAAGTGTTTTAGTTCTTAAAACATCTAACATCGATTGTATTAAAACTATTTCTATCATACATTTACAACTATTTTCTATCATACATTTCACCTGTTACGTGTATCTGACATGATCAATGTAAAAAATGTTCAAAATGATGGAAAAACATTCAAAACAATACATTTTCAATCCTTTTAAGAAGGATGTCAGAAAACAGAGATAGGTTTAGTGTTTTTTATATTAACATGTAGTGATTTAAAACCATTAAATCCATTTATATCATTAAAACATAGTAATGTTCCATTTTACATAAAACATTTGTTTTAATAAAAGTGTTTTCAATCACAATAATAACTAAAACAGCGTGTATTAAAATTATATCAAGTAAATAGTTATGTTTTCTTAAAACATCTAACATCGCTTGTATTAAAATTACATCAAACAAATAGATCTAATATGTCTTCAGTGTTCACACACACTTGTAAGTTGTTTAAACTGCATTTCTTAAAGTTATCAAAGTGTTTTAGCTCTTAAAACATCTAACATCGGTTGTATTAAAACTATTTCTATCAAACATTTACAACTATTTTCTATCATACATTTAAAAAAGTTGTGTTTTTTCACAATAACACAGTGTTTAAAACTATTAAAATAACTTATATCATTAAGATACTATTGTCTTTAGTGTTCATACACGGCGCTAATATTAAAATTATATCAAGTAAATAGTTGTTTTCTTAAAACGTCTAAAACCACGTGTATTAAAATTATATTATGCAAATACATCTAAAACAATAGTTCTATTTTTATCACGCATTTAAAAAATGTGTACTTTTCACATAACACTCAGTGATTAAAAACCATTAAGTCATTTTTATATCATTAAAACACAGTGTAGACCTTTACCTTTACACATTATTTAGTAAAATGTTCCATTTTACATAAACCATATGTTTTAAAAAAGTGTTTGCAATCACAATAATAACTAAAACAGCGGGTGTTTAAATTATATCATGTAAATAGTTTTTTACTTAAAACATCTAAAGACGGTTGTATTAAAATTACATCAAACAATAGTTCTATCTACATTTAAAGAAGGTGTGTTTTTCACAATAACGCACGGTCCTTAAAACTATTAAAACAATTTATATCATTAAGATACTATTGTCTTTAGTGTTCATACACATGAAAAAAGTTTAAAAGTGTTTTCTTAAAGTTATCAAAATGCGTTAGCATTAAAAAACATCTAAAACCGTCTGTATTAAAATTTTCTATCATACATTTAAAAAAAGTTGTGTTTTTCACAATAACACACAGTGCTTAAAACTATTAAAACAACTTATATCATTAAGATACTATTGTCTTTAGTGTTCATACACTGTGCTAATATTAAAATTATATCAAGTAAATAGTTGTTTTCTTAAAACGTCTAAAACCATGTGTATTAAAATTATATTATGCAAATACATCTAATTACTATATTTGAAGTTGCACTTTCCACAATTACACATCGTTTAAAAATATTAAAATGTTGTATAAAGTTAAAATACACATATCTTTAGTGTTTCATACACTTGTAAAATGTTAAAACATTAATGAAAAAGTTTAAATTGTATTTTCTTAACGTTATCGAAATTTTCTAGCATTAAAACATCTAAAACAGTGTGTAATGCAATTTTATATCAAACAATAGATCTATTTTCTATCATACGTTTTCTAAAAATTAAAACATCAAACAATATTAAAGCATATTAAAACTTTATGTTAAAAATCACAGTATCAAAAACACATGCATATTAAAAAACTGACTTACGTTTTTTTACATCCACGCTTTGTTGTTGAAAGAAGAACAAAAGTAATCCTGTTTAAAGATTTAATCCACCAGCAAAGATACAACCAGCACCAGCGGGATTGTCCAAAGGTATTAATCCATCTCCAAAGGTATATCAAACTCCAAAACTTTAGAGATTTTAATTCCAAAAGCTGTGTAAATGTAATTCCCCAGGAGCTCCGCGAAACACGTCTACACTCTTACATCCCAAAAGTTAGACTGACATCCGTGAGGTCTACAAAGCAGCCTGACATAGACTCCACCCCTAGACCCTCCCACAACAGGTGCTGAGGCGAGTTCCCACGCGCACACACGCTCTCTTCCCACGCGCACACACGCACACACATACGTCACACAAGCACTCCCACATAATGAAAGAAGAGACGCCCCGTGCTCTGTTTGAAAAGCCGCAAACTCGACGTAGGCCTACATTCTCTTGGAATTTAGGCTACGCTACTACAGAGTCAGACCCAAAGACTCGCGGGAGATGCCTTTATGAAGCTATGATGGATTTAACTTTAGCTCCGCGAAAATTACAAGGATCATGATTCACAAAATGAACCGGCGGAACATGCGGAATATATTTTTCACTTGTCTGGAGGACGTGCGTGTAGGCGTACATGTGATTTTGACATGGATTTACGTGATGGCAGATTGATCAATGTGGATATAACGATAGAAGGTTTACATGGAATACAACAGAGCACCTTCGATTTGGTTTTCACAGAGCGAGATATTGGATTTTATTTTTTACCACATTATGGATTGGTATGAAAAGACTGAGGAGACGGATTAACAAATGAGGAATATACAGACTGCTCGTGGACCACGTTAATAAATACCCACGTATTAGGTTATAAGGTATATGTATAAATGTAATTAATGTAATAAATAATAAATATAACCTACTTCCTTTGCATATCCTTTGCATCCATCCTTTTTTGTTGGACATCCTGTATCCATTTAAATACACTGAAGCAGAGAAGTTAAATGTGAACCGGAGTTTTTACACGGTCCTTCGAACAGGATAAACATGACATGCACGACATAACACTGTACATATAACACGGGTAGATCACGTAACGATCAACGTGCAAACATAATTAACATTGTAAACATTAGATGGAATGCCTCATTATCTAAATTCTCTCTTATGAACGTATTATACAATAAAATATGCACATGTGTTTACAATTAGTTGCACGCACACACATATTCCTTAGTTAACAACACTTGATTTGAACTATTATTTACATTGAACAAGCGAAGTTCGCACTCACACACAAACACACTCCTACAATGTATTGTCTGTGGTAAGATCAGGGACTTGTTTTTAATTAAAGAAAGTTTCGTTTTTCACATATATTTGAAAAGTTCACCAACACATTTAAAAGTTTTAAAAAAGTTGTATAAAGTTATGGTTGGTATTCGTACATTTTACTACATTATCAGAACATGTTAGAGAAAGTTGTTACTTCTTTTTAATTCTGTATTTTTACAGACCTAAAACCATGATGCTTCAAAGTATGGAATATAAGTTTTTGAACATTTATAAGATTTTGAACATTTATAAATTTGTGTATTGCAAAAGCAGAAGTCTATTTTTTATTCTGTATTTTTACAGACCTAAAACCATGATTAGAAGTAGTCAAAGACAAACGATTTTGAACATTTATAAATTTGTGTGTTGCAAAAGCAGAAGTCTATTTTCCTTTGAAAAACAAACCTTGAAACAACTATGCTTTCTTAGAATGTCATCAGCCGTAGAAATGTCTTGCGTACGTCTCTCTCACAGCTATCGCCGGAATTCCCCTCATCACCTAATGTACACCTAAAGAAAACATTTACAAGGATCGTGAAACATGTCTTAAATTGAAATCTATAAGTGACCCTCAAATTCTGTGCATGCAACAAAACACATCGCAGCCGTGTACGATGATTTATCATAAAATTACTTCTGTCACATTGTTTGAAGAAAAAAACTTTAATCAGCTGGTGCTTAATAACTATTGAAGTTATTAAACAATGAATTCGGTAATGATGTGTTTTATGTGTTATATCTTGTTTTAATTTTAACTAAATACATTTGAATGCTCTAAAGGTTTATACCTGAAGTTTAACATATTAATACATGGTAAAAGTTTTTCTTTTACTTCCTATCTACTTTCTAAATGCTTGTTACAACTCTTATTGCGAACAATCCACCCATGCATATGTTGTGATCTTGTAATGTTTAATCAAAATGTTGTAATTGGAGTGAAAATCACTAAGTCACTAAACAATAGTTACACCCTCTGTTTACGACGTCATGACGGATACGCCCCCTCCATCATCTTGCTCAGATAGCAGATGACACCGTTCACGGCTTGTTTCTCGGATTGTACAAGTTTGACATGATGTACCTGTACCATATTATTGTAATGCAAACACATTTGAAAATACAAACTCTTATACGCCTTTAAGTACTATAAGTGTTATGTGAAAAGTAAGACTTTTTAAAATGTAAATAGACCTATTGTTTGATGTAATTTTAAAACAAACGGTTTTAGATGTTTTAAGAAAACATAACTATTGACTTGATATAATTTGAATACACGCTGTTTTAATATTAACACATTTTTATAACTTTAAGAAAACACAATTTTAACTTTCTCATTGATGTTTTAAGTGTAATAACGCTAAAGATATGTGTATTTTAACTTTATACATCTTTAAACACTAGGTAATTGTGAAAAAAGTACATCTTCAAATATAGTAATTAGCTATATTTGTATGATATCATTTTAAAAACATATTGTTTTAGATGTTTTTAATGCTAAAACATTTTGATAAATTTAAGAAAACACAATTTAAAACTTATTTATTTAATTATTTAATTATTTTTTAATTTCATTAATTATTTATTTTTATGTCTAAACGTTTTTAACATTTTACAAGTGTATGGTGACCGCCAAAAACACACTTTTATACAGTACATAGTTTTAAACATGATTTTTAACACAATGTAGTTTTAATATCTACATAGTTTAATATGTTTTAATTTAAAAAATGTGTAATAACACTAAATATACTAAAACTACTACTTTTGTTCAAATATATGTTGGAAAATAGATCTATTGCTTAATATAAAATTTGAATACAACCTGTTTTAGATGCTTTATTAAGAAAACATAACTAATCTTTGTAACTGTGATATACACTTTAATATATGTAAATTTAATCTAAATTAAGCTTTGGTACCGAAATTGGTACAGAGAACCGTGAATTTTTACTGGTATTGGTACCGAATACTGAAATTTTGGTACCGTGACAACACTAATGTAAATTACAGTCACAATGCATCAGAAGTAACTGTAAGTCCAGCATGTCACCAGAGAGATATTATGGTGAGAGATATTTAGGTATGATAGTATGGTTTAGATTATTTATTTTGACATCTAAATATAAGCAATACCTATTGTATATAGGCCTAACCCCGCACGTCAGCTTTAAAACAGTAATCTACATTCTGAATAAACCATTGTTACGTCTGTAACATACATATTCTTTGAGGTTGGGGAACACTGTTTCCAATCACAGTTAAACAAAAACAAATAAACATACAGCAAGAAACACTGAGATAACACACAAAACAGATCTAAGAACTCAATATGTTACATTGTCATTCTACAAATAATGTATTTACTGTTTTCAGTTACACCCCTCCCCCTCACAATGGTTCATTCCATCTGCACTGTCCGAGCTACGATCGCTAGTGTAGCGTCTCTCGCTTATTGCACTTGCAATGCAGTGTAGACAGTGTGACACACACAGGCATGTCACATAAAGTCAGTGCATCAAAAACGGAAAGAAAAAGAAGGAAAAGAGAAGACAGAGAACGCCAAAGTCGACAGTATGTGTCACAGTTTTTCAAAAAGAAAGGTAGCTTGCCTGTATTCCAAAACTTTCAGAGTTACTTATTTTTGTTGCTACATGACCCGCTTTTATCTAGCTAGCTTAGTAAAATAATTACTGAATTATGATTTACATCCAACAATAACAACATCTCTATTGTCTTGGGGGTTATCATGTCTCGTAGACGATAGGTGTGTTCGACATTGACTGCGGCTGGATGTAAGCGATCGGCGAGAGTAGCCGTGTGCAGGCGGGTAGGAGCTGCAAACGGAGACGTGAAGTCGGACACTTTCTGGTTCCCGTAGTGACAGCTCACGTGGTGTTTGTATAGCCTACTTTACCACAGCTGAAGTGAAATAAATGCAATATTTACAAAATACACAAATGTTTCAGAGACATTTTCATTCAATACTTTATGTACTGCTTCATACAGCGTCTGTTTGAAAAAGAATAAAGTTCAACATAAGTCTACAGCTACTATCAATGAAGTGTAATCAACGTTTTTTAATCAGTTTTATTTTGATAAACATAACACAATACATCTCGACTACATGAAAAGAGTGTTTACTGTTATAAAAAACTGATTTGTGAGCTTTAGTGGAACTAAATGTGTGAGAATAAACACGAAACGCACGTGATCGTCGTCATGCAGTGAGTCCAGCGAATCGTGGAACAGCTGTGTCGTCATCAGAGCTCCTGCAGCCGCTCTTCAGAAGCTGCGCTGGCTGAGTCCTCCGGCTACTCTCGAATCGCTCTCGCGCTACTTTGATGGCATACGTCACAGTCACGTGGCGTCGGCGCTGTATCAAGTCGGACAGAATTTCTAACCGGCATGCACTGCTTCAAGTCAGCCGCCGATCGGTTTGCGCAGAGCTGCATGAAGTCGAACAAGCCTACAGATTCAGCGGCTGCTGGCTGCACACACACACCTCCTCCTCCCCCACGTCCCCCCCGTCCTCGTCTCAGCCAAACAAAGTGAGCCTGAGCGCGAAACTTCACGAAGATTGAAGCCTCTAAACACATCTTATCTACTGTGTTCACCACATGATGATAACTTTACAAAACTAAAAGTTATCTACACGCTTCAAAAATTACAAAATCAGTTTGCCGTGTATGTGTCCCGTGTTCTGTGAAGTCACAGTGCTGCTGCTATCGATGTTGTCAAACTTGACGTTCTTAATGTAAATAAAATGCCCCAGAAAAAATTATATCAAATTGAATAAAACATGTGTCTATAGTAACCATTTGCTATAAGGAGTTTACAAAATAGATATTTTAATATTTTATAATAGGCCAATAAAAATAATATGGTTATTATTACGTGTGTTTGACTTAAACAGATGCAGAGTCAGCAATTGAGATAATAAATGTTCTCCCTTTTATGTAAACAAGTAGCCTACATATTTCTACATTTTTCTCTTGTTTGTTTGTACACATCTTTAGACAATTTATTTATGCAATGTGCTAAGTACCCATTTTAAAGTATACAGGGCATTTTTATTGGGTTAAATTTTATCTGTAAAAAATGTAGGAGGCCCCATTTTAATATTTTATAATAGGCCAATAAAAATAATATGGTTATTATTACGTGTGTTTGACTTATACAGATGCAGAGTCAGCAATTGAGATAATAAATGTTCTCCCTTTTATGTAAACAAGTAGCCTACATATTTCTACATTTTTCTCTTGTTTGTTTGTACACATCTTTAGACAATTTATTTATGCAATGTGCTAAGTACCCATTTTAAAGTATACAGGACATTTTTATTGGGTTAAATTTTATCTGTAAAAAATGTAGGAGGCCCCAGAAACTTTGTTTTCCATAGGGCCCAGAATTTCTGGAGGCACCCCAGCGTGTAAACACTTGGCATTGTTTAAACTCAATTTAAACAGCTTGTCTATTATTCAAAAGATGCTGTGAGGTATGGGTATAATACAAACCATTTGTCCATTTTTTTTAAATGCAGCTAAACAAAAGAATGAAGATCATTTAATTATTATTATTTAATACCTCCTAATGGTCTGGATTAGGGTTGCATGTTGTTTTTATGATTTCAGACATGGCCACAAAATATTTTTTAAAAACAATTTATTTAAACAATATATTGAGAGATAAACAGTATATTCATACATTGAAACGTTATACAATATATTCATACATTGAAATGTTAAACAATAAGTAAAAGTAAAACAATAGTAATGACATTAAAGTTTGTCTAACAGAAAATACAATTTTTGCAGGCTGTGTTGTCTTCCTCTAGGATGTAGCTGAGTAGAGTTTCAACGATTTCGCAGACGGCACAGAGTTTCTCATTTTTTGAAAACAGTGACGCACATAGATCTGTTACAAACGTACACATACAGAGAACTCCAAACTCGTCCCTACAATCAAACACCACACCCAGAACTTTTCTGAGGATTACACAGATCGGCTCGTTGGCATTAAGACACACGATCGTAACATCACGCCATGAATTTGTTAGGCCTCTTACAATCATTTCATTTTTGAGTTTTGTTACACGTCTAGTATCTCCCGTACAGTCCTTATTCGAATCACACGCAGCATCGATGATCTTATGCATCAAGTCAACCATCTGGGCTCTAAAATAATCTTCAAACATAGAGTCTATGGTATCTCTTAAACGGCACTCTTTGCTCATGGCACAGTCAAACACCGTAGGCTTGTTTGCAGCATCTTCAGAACTCAATGGGCAGTTATGCTCCATCGTGCTTTTAGTCCAAAGTTTTTAGATTTTTAGAACTCAACTTCATGGATGGTGTAAACTTTATCCCCTATCCGATGTTGAAAGATTCGGATAGTTCCTGGAATGTCATGTGATTGAGTCGTTGCAGCACGATCATCCAAGTCTTGTGCATTAACATTCTGAAGTTGTGGGTTATGGGTCAGATCCTCCATAGTGATGTCAGTCGAAGAAGCACAATGCGTGTCATGCTCAGGTATATAAGAATGTTGAAGCGTTCTTTGGTTGTCCATGTAACAATCAGACAATGTTCCTTCAACCTTTGATCGCTGAGATGTTGTAGTAGTATACATGTCTATGCTGGAACTCGTACTGTCCTGTTAGGTCAGCTCTGTCAGGAGGTCACCGGCTCTGTGTCTCTCTGTGAGATTATCAGGGTGGATATATAACCCTACTGGAGGGGGCGTATCCGTCATGACGTCGTAAACAGAGGGTGTAACTATTGTTTAGTGACTTAGTGATTTTCACTCCAATTACAACATTTTGATTAAACATTACAAGATCAAAACATATGCATGGGTGGATTGTTCGCAATAAGAGTTGTAACAAGCATTTAGAAAGTAGATAGGAAGTAAAAGAAAAACTTTTACCATGTATTAATATGTTAAACTTCAGGTATAAACCTTTAGAGCATTCAAATGTATTTAGTTAAAATTAAAACAAGATATAACACATAAAACACATCATTACCGAATTCATTGTTTAATAACTTCAATAGTTATTAAGCACCAGCTGATTAAAGTTTTTTTCTTCAAACAATGTGACAGAAGTAATTTTATGATAAATCATCGTACACGGCTGCGATGTGTTTTGTTGCATGCACAGAATTTGAGGGTCACTTATAGATTTCAATTTAAGACATGTTTCACGATCCTTGTAAATGTTTTCTTTAGGTGTACATTAGGTGATGAGGGGAATTCCGGCGATAGCTGTGAGAGAGACGTACGCAAGACATTTCTACGGCTGATGACATTCTAAGAAAGCATAGTTGTTTCAAGGTTTGTTTTTCAAAGGAAAATAGACTTCTGCTTTTGCAACACACAAATTTATAAATGTTCAAAATCGTTTGTCTTTGACTACTTCTAATCATGGTTTTAGGTCTGTAAAAATACAGAATAAAAAATAGACTTCTGCTTTTGCAATACACAAATTTATAAATGTTCAAAATCTTATAAATGTTCAAAAACTTATATTCCATACTTTGAAGCATCATGGTTTTAGGTCTGTAAAAATACAGAATTAAAAAGAAGTAACAACTTTCTCTAACATGTTCTGATAATGTAGTAAAATGTACGAATACCAACCATAACTTTATACAACTTTTTTAAAACTTTTAAATGTGTTGGTGAACTTTTCAAATATATGTGAAAAACGAAACTTTCTTTAATTAAAAACAAGTCCCTGATCTTACCACAGACAATACATTGTAGGAGTGTGTTTGTGTGTGAGTGCGAACTTCGCTTGTTCAATGTAAATAATAGTTCAAATCAAGTGTTGTTAACTAAGGAATATGTGTGTGCGTGCAACTAATTGTAAATACATGTGCATATTTTATTGTATAATACGTTCATAAGAGAGAATTTAGATAATGAGGCATTCCATCTAATGTTTACAATGTTAATTATGTTTGCACGTTGATCGTTACGTGATCTACCCGTGTTATATGTACAGTGTTATGTCGTGCATGTCATGTTTATCCTGTTCGAAGGACCGTGTAAAAACTCCGGTTCACATTTAACTTCTCTGCTTCAGTGTATTTAAATGGATACAGGATGTCCAACAAAAAAGGATGGATGCAAAGGATATGCAAAGGAAGTAGGTTATATTTATTATTTATTACATTAATTACATTTATACATATACCTTATAACCTAATACGTGGGTATTTATTAACGTGGTCCACGAGCAGTCTGTATATTCCTCATTTGTTAATCCGTCTCCTCAGTCTTTTCATACCAATCCATAATGTGGTAAAAAATAAAATCCAATATCTCGCTCTGTGAAAACCAAATCGAAGGTGCTCTGTTGTATTCCATGTAAACCTTCTATCGTTATATCCACATTGATCAATCTGCCATCACGTAAATCCATGTCAAAATCACATGTACGCCTACACGCACGTCCTCCAGACAAGTGAAAAATATATTCCGCATGTTCCGCCGGTTCATTTTGTGAATCATGATCCTTGTAATTTTCGCGGAGCTAAAGTTAAATCCATCATAGCTTCATAAAGGCATCTCCCGCGAGTCTTTGGGTCTGACTCTGTAGTAGCGTAGCCTAAATTCCAAGAGAATGTAGGCCTACGTCGAGTTTGCGGCTTTTCAAACGGAGCACGGGGCGTCTCTTCTTTCATTATGTGGGAGTGCTTGTGTGACGTATGTGTGTGCGTGTGTGCGCGTGGGAAGAGAGCGTGTGTGCGCGTGGGAACTCGCCTCAGCACCTGTTGTGGGAGGGTCTAGGGGTGGAGTCTATGTCAGGCTGCTTTGTAGACCTCACGGATGTCAGTCTAACTTTTGGGATGTAAGAGTGTAGACGTGTTTCGCGGAGCTCCTGGGGAATTACATTTACACAGCTTTTGGAATTAAAATCTCTAAAGTTTTGGAGTTTGATATACCTTTGGAGATGGATTAATACCTTTGGACAATCCCGCTGGTGCTGGTTGTATCTTTGCTGGTGGATTAAATCTTTAAACAGGATTACTTTTGTTCTTCTTTCAACAACAAAGCGTGGATGTAAAAAAACGTAAGTCAGTTTTTTAATATGCATGTGTTTTTGATACTGTGATTTTTAACATAAAGTTTTAATATGCTTTAATATTGTTTGATGTTTTAATTTTTAGAAAACGTATGATAGAAAATAGATCTATTGTTTGATATAAAATTGCATTACACACTGTTTTAGATGTTTTAATGCTAGAAAATTTCGATAACGTTAAGAAAATACAATTTAAACTTTTTCATTAATGTTTTAACATTTTACAAGTGTATGAAACACTAAAGATATGTGTATTTTAACTTTATACAACATTTTAATATTTTTAAACGATGTGTAATTGTGGAAAGTGCAACTTCAAATATAGTAATTAGATGTATTTGCATAATATAATTTTAATACACATGGTTTTAGACGTTTTAAGAAAACAACTATTTACTTGATATAATTTTAATATTAGCACAGTGTATGAACACTAAAGACAATAGTATCTTAATGATATAAGTTGTTTTAATAGTTTTAAGCACTGTGTGTTATTGTGAAAAACACAACTTTTTTTAAATGTATGATAGAAAATTTTAATACAGACGGTTTTAGATGTTTTTTAATGCTAACGCATTTTGATAACTTTAAGAAAACACTTTTAAACTTTTTTCATGTGTATGAACACTAAAGACAATAGTATCTTAATGATATAAATTGTTTTAATAGTTTTAAGGACCGTGCGTTATTGTGAAAAACACACCTTCTTTAAATGTAGATAGAACTATTGTTTGATGTAATTTTAATACAACCGTCTTTAGATGTTTTAAGTAAAAAACTATTTACATGATATAATTTAAACACCCGCTGTTTTAGTTATTATTGTGATTGCAAACACTTTTTTAAAACATATGGTTTATGTAAAATGGAACATTTTACTAAATAATGTGTAAAGGTAAAGGTCTACACTGTGTTTTAATGATATAAAAATGACTTAATGGTTTTTAATCACTGAGTGTTATGTGAAAAGTACACCTTTTTTAAATGCGTGATAAAAATAGAACTATTGTTTTAGATGTATTTGCATAATATAATTTTAATACACGTGGTTTTAGACGTTTTAAGAAAACAACTATTTACTTGATATAATTTTAATATTAGCGCCGTGTATGAACACTAAAGACAATAGTATCTTAATGATATAAGTTATTTTAATAGTTTTAAACACTGTGTTATTGTGAAAAAACACAACTTTTTTAAATGTATGATAGAAAATAGTTGTAAATGTTTGATAGAAATAGTTTTAATACAACCGATGTTAGATGTTTTAAGAGCTAAAACACTTTGATAACTTTAAGAAATGCAGTTTAAACAACTTACAAGTGTGTGTGAACACTGAAGACATATTAGATCTATTTGTTTGATGTAATTTTAATACAAGCGATGTTAGATGTTTTAAGAAAACATAACTATTTACTTGATATAATTTTAATACACGCTGTTTTAGTTATTATTGTGATTGAAAACACTTTTATTAAAACAAATGTTTTATGTAAAATGGAACATTACTATGTTTTAATGATATAAATGGATTTAATGGTTTTAAATCACTACATGTTAATATAAAAAACACTAAACCTATCTCTGTTTTCTGACATCCTTCTTAAAAGGATTGAAAATGTATTGTTTTGAATGTTTTTCCATCATTTTGAACATTTTTTACATTGATCATGTCAGATACACGTAACAGGTGAAATGTATGATAGAAAATAGTTGTAAATGTATGATAGAAATAGTTTTAATACAATCGATGTTAGATGTTTTAAGAACTAAAACACTTTGATAACTTTAAGAAATGCAGTTTAAACAACTTACAAGTGTGTGTGAACACTGAAGACATATTAGACCTATTTGTTTGATGTAATTTTAATACAAGCGATGTTAGATGTTTTAAGAAAACATAACTATTTACTTGATATAATTTTAATACACGCTGTTTTAGTTATTATTGTGATTGAAAACACTTTTTTAAAACAGATGTTTTATGTAAAATGGAACATTACTATGTTTTAATGATATAAATGGATTTAATGGTTTTAAATCACTACATGTTAATATAAAAAACACTAAACCTATCTCTGTTTTCTGCTATCCTTCTTAAAAGGATTGAAAATGTATTGTTTTGAATGTTTTTCCATTATTTTGAACATTTTTTACATTGATCAAGACAGGTGCTCGTAACAGGTGTACAACACGTGCCCAGACCGGAACCGGTTCGAATGGGTGGGGTTCCGGAACCGGTTCGAATGGGAGGGTTTCTGTACCGTGGGAATTCCCACGGTCACATGATCTCTCCGGAAGTGGGTGGGAGGGGGACGGGACTAAGCGTGGGAAAAGGGGGCGGAGCTAAGCGTGGGAAAAAGGGGCGGGGCTTAGCGTGGGAAAAAGGGGCGGGGCTTAGCGTGGGAAAAAGGGGCGTGGTCAATCAAGGGCCATAAATCACTCAAAGTGACAGATGGTGCCCTTCATTCTCTCTCTCACAAGACAGTCAGTTGTACATGTAAGACAAAAAAAATATGATTAAAATGATTAAATGATTGAAACAGCCCATCACATGAATGCAAAAGTACATAGAAAACACTGATGATATGGTAGTACCTGGTTAGATGGTCGTCTGTGATTTCGTATTGAAAAGTGATGTGGACGTTTGACAGTTGTACTGACTGCGTTCCTCTTGTTCAAAGACTGTATACAGCCTTAACACCTGCTGTTTCTGTCATCCAAACAGATTCTTAAATTAATTTACATATAATGAAATTAGATTTAATTGTGTGCATTTTTTTTCTTTACCCAGCAAATAACACTGGTATCCACATTTGATAAACAAAACATCTAGGGATGCACACAGGAATATGTAAAACTCTGTAGGATGTCATTTGTTTATAGGGACATATAAATGTAATACGAGCTTAATAAGTTACAGACTCTCTGAACTTTTTAGCTTGTTTTGTGAGCGTGTTTTTAACCAAGTGAGAGAATTTTCCATACCTGAAATGTGAAGGAACTGTTATTGTTGCATCTAGGTAAACTTATTCTAGTTCAGTACTTTGTCTCCTGCAAATGAACTTCTCTGGCATGATGAGTTTACCAGGGTGTCCATGCAAATACAAACAAATCTAGGTTTCTAGTAGTCAAGAATTTTGTCATTTTGTTTCCATATGCTTTGCGTGTCCATGAAGCTGGCCAATCAAAAGGATATCATCAAGATATTTTGATATTTGAGCATTCCAATAATTCCCACATGTTTGAGTGGATTTGCATTGAAATAAAACAACATAAATGATTTTCTTACATCCAACAGTGTGTGTTTCTGTTATGTGTTGCAGATGAGAAATTCACTCCTGGCTAATTGAATCAACCATCTTCTGAGCATTTAATTGGGTTGTATTCTCAGTGACTCTGAAAGATGGACTGTTGTACAGTAAGAGATTTCTTTCTTATGCTCATCATTGTCATGTAATGTCATCTGAAGGGAGGAGCCAAGAAGGCAGGTGATTCCACATACAAATACTATCACCTGGAAACATCCTTTACTTGATCTCACACCATCACAGAGACGAAGACGATTCTGAAAGGTCTGATATTTTAACAGGTTAAAGACATCTAATAATCATTGCCTTTGTATTAGATACTGACAGTTTTTGTAATTAAAGTTGATTTTATGTGCCTCAAATGTTTACCAAAATGGTTTCCGCTTAATTTTTGTTGTAATACTAAATTATTCAACTGGCTATACATTGAATTGTGCTATTAAGATGCTAAACCAAAGCCCAATAAAATAGGTTTGTTGCCTAAAAAATAAATGTGATGATGGATTATGCAAACATTTTTGTGGCGGAAACTACTTTTAAAAAAAAGAACAGACCTTGAAGTTGACTTTTTCTTGTTTATTAGGCAAAACAGTCAAAGTAATAATTTTGTATTTTTTTTTTCAGGCACAATGTTAAATTCCTTGTGGCTCATTCTCATAATAGGTATGAATAAACATGCAGACATAAACATTGCTCTCAGTATAAAGTTACAAAAGTTGTCAAAAAAAATGTTTTATACAGTATATGTAATTCATTGTGAAGTTTACTAGCAACGTCTAAGTGAATTGTTTCTCCACCACATTTTTTTCAGGGTACTCTTGAAAGATATAAATTATTGTTAAGTCGTATGTTATGGGTTTGTGTGATACATTTTATAATTCATCCAGATTTTGGAAATGGACCTCCAGTCGAAGCTTTTCTGAGGTTGATGAATGGTATCGGCTTTTGTTCTGGACGAGTGGAGGTTCTCTATAATGGAACATGGGGAACAGTGTGTGATGATGACTGGGATCTGTCAAATGCAGCAGTGGTGTGTAGAGAGATGGGCTGTGGGGATGCTATAGAGGCAAAGAGTGTTGCTTATTTTGGAAAAGGATCAGGACAGATATGGATGGATGATGTAAATTGTGCTGGCACTGAGTCCTCACTAAAGAACTGTAGGACAAGGGGATGGGGAATACACAACTGTGGACATCAGGAAGATGCTGGAGTCATTTGTGAAGGTGAATGAAAACTATGTAAATATTGCATTTACTGAATAAAGATAAACATTTCTGTTCCATTTACTCTTTTTTTAATGTTAGCCTTTATTAGGTTGGTAAATGGCATTGACTCTTGTTCTGGACGAGTGGAGGTTCTCTATAATGAAACATGGGGAACAGTGTGTGATGATGACTGGGATCTGTCAGATGCTGCAGTTGTGTGTAAAGAATTGGACTGTGGGAGTGTGATAGAGGCAAAGAGAGCTGCTTATTTTGGACAAGGTTTAGGACCTGTATGGATGGGTGCTGCACAATGTACTGGGATTGAGGCCTCATTGATGAACTGTACATCAACAAAATGGGGAATACAGAGCTGTAACCATTTAAAAGACGCTGGAGCCACTTGTAATAGTGAGTACAATTTTCATATTGCTTTGAAGCCAGTGATGTCATTACTCGTTATTTACTCAGTGAGTAAGGACTTTAATGTCATTTTAAAACAGTATGCTTTGCGTTTTTATGTTAAACATAAATAAGACTTTTCCAACAGCAGTTCAAGATCAGAGAAAGTCCAAGACAGGTCCAGACATTTTTATTGTAACATATGAATTGCAAATTTTTAGTTAATATTACTTAATGCATTAGCTAATATTAACTAATGTGACCATATTGGAAAGTGTTACCACTGCATGCCAGATTAAGCTCTTTTTACTGCATGTTGAACTATTCTTTGAAGTCATTGAACTTTGGTTAAGCAAAAACTCAGATTTACATGGATGCAAATTCAAAAGTATTGCTTTATTGATTCAGCAACATGAGAGTAGTTTATTCAACAAACTGCACATCCATTTCTTTGAATAGTACAGAGACACAAACAGTAACAGTATTATTGCATTATGTCTTTTGTAATGTGTATATTTAGTATTTTATATAAGTGCTCTATGTTAAACAAAACTTAGCAATTCTTGGATAATAAATTGCATTTACAAAGAGGTTTTGACCTTTTAAAAATTAGATTGGTGCATTCTGTGGTCTATAAGAGTGCAAGAGTTTATGTGTGAAACCACTCTTTCAACAGATGTGAAGCTGGTGAATGGTTCCAGTGCATGTGACGGAAGAGTTCAGATTAGATATCGTGAGCACTGGGGCGCAGTGTGTTACACTGGTTGGGATCTAGAAGATGCTACAGTGTTGTGTCAAGAGCTGGACTGTGGAGATATTGCAGAGCCAAAGGCGTATGTGGGTCCCTCAGTCGGGCAAATATGGATGGATAATGTGACCTGTACAGGAAATGAGCGGACTGTGAGGGACTGTCCTTTTACTGGATGGGGTGTGAGCAGTTGTTTGAATACGCTTCATGCGGGAGTTTTTTGTCAAAGTAAGATCATCTTACATGTATAGCTTAAAGTCCACATGAAATCAAAAGGGTCTATTCTGAATATCGCAGAATCTATTATTAACGATTTATCAGTGCTCATCGCTATTATTATTTTTTTTTTTTATGTGCCCTCAAAATATTCTCTGGTAATATGTTTACTGGTGTGAGGGTGGGACACCCTGTCACTCTAAGATCAACCAATAGTAAACCAGAAACATACAATCAATTTCCCATTTGACAAAATGAAATCTTGCCCCATATTTTTTCTTGTTTGAGAAGCCATTTGATTCCGAAATATGTCACAACAGGGAAGAAAAGACTTTGTCTTTTGCCGACTTCAAGAATTCTGTCAAATCGTTCATCTTTTAAAGTCCCCGTCAATGTTTTACTTCACAGAAACTGTGAGACGAGTTGTGGTGAGGATTATGGTGAAGGCCAAGATTGGAGTCAATGTCAATGACCAACATACCAAGAAGGATCTTTTGGACATGGTGAGGTTCATGTGCTTAATAAGTGTGATGTGCAGCTTGAGTGTTTTTTTACTAAGATTTCACCGAATTTCACAGATAAGGAACGTGGTACAAATTACAGGGAAGTATAGTGTGAACTGGAGAACACAGCGTGATGAGCAGGTATTTCACAAACAGAAAACAGCCACAGGTTTGTAAACTGAATGGTGTTGTACTACTTATATTTATGTAAAATTATAATTTGATATTTTAATTATAAACCTGTTATATTCACAGGTCCTTTTTGAATGACAGAAAAGCAAGAAAACACAGACTCTAACCCTAATTATGATAAAGAAATGCTATTTTATATGTTGCTTCACTGTCTTCATTCTTAATTATTATTAATTTTAATCAAAAGTCATCAAAAAATGTGGTAGGTGGCGCTCAAGTAACACTAAGCGCTAGTCAGTCAGATCAGACATTCCCACAGAATTTGCCTGAGAAAGAAATGCTTTATGAAAGAGATGCCTTATATTTACAGCTCTTTTAAACATTATAATAATGAATATTATATATGTGGAAATTAAATGTGTAGATAATGTACTGGTGCTTGCTGGTGGAGACCAAAGTGAAATAAAGTAGAATATTTTTACATTTATTTACAAGAATTGTACTTTCTGACTATTGTACTTTCTTCGGCTTTACTCTAGATATATTTATGTAATGAGATGTAACACAATATAAATTAATACATATTTAAGAAAATTCTTACATAATTTAAATATTTTAGGAGGTTATGCTGTATTAAAATATATTGCATCAGATTTCAAATAAACATGTGAACTTGTAAAGGAAATCAAAGTTTTACATTTTTATTTTCCTTTCACCTCCAACCAATGACAATGGCCTTCAAAATGATGACAAACCCTCATTGACTTTGACTTGCTGAAACCTAAACAATGATGTTCTTTATATTATCCTTTATTTTATGAAACCCTTTTCAGTATACAAACACTTCTAATATGTCTTCTTCATCTGGATGATTCTGCAAAAACTGCAGCTGTTCACTTGAATTTGTCATGAAAGGTCATTTCTTATGTGGCTCCTGTGGAAATAACCAACGCTATCTCACGACCAATTCGTACGAATTTGTACGAGTGATTAAAAGGTGGCTTATTCGTAAGAATTCGTACGACCTCACTCGTTGTCATGAAACACCAGACTCAGGGGGATCCAAATGCAGCGTTAGTTTAATCACAGATAGTCAGACAGGCAAGGGTAGCAAACACGGACAGAACAACCAGACTGAGAAATGCTCGTAAACAGAGCAAAGCCAGGGCGGAGCAGGACGTGATGGTGGCCAGGGTGGAGCCCCCTCAAGCTTCCCTGGATCTGAAGACCTCTCGGGCAGCCACGGCAGAGAAGACCCCTCAAGAGACCAAGGCGGCACGACCTTCATGGTCCCCTCGTGGAGCTTCCCCCCAGACGTGAAGCTCTGGCTCGTCGAGGCTGACGTGAAGCTCGAGTTTGTCATGGCTGACGTGAAGCTCTGGCTCATCAAGGCTGACGTGAAGCTCAGGCTTGTCTAGGTAGACAGGAAGCTCTAGTTCATCTAGGCTGACGTGAAGCTCAGGTTCGTCATGGCTGACGTGAAGCTCTGGCTCATCGAGGCTGACGTAAAGCTCAGGTTCGTCAAGGCAGACGTTAAACTCCGGTTTGTCAAGGCTGACGCGAAGCTCAGGTTCATCAGGGCTGACGTGGAGATACTCCAGCTTGTCAAGCGTGACATGACTATGGTGAATACTGTGGAGTCACGGGGCTCCTCGTCCACCTTACCCACAGTAAAAGCTGAACCACTCAGTTGCAGGGCAATGGCAATATACTGCTCTAAAGTACCGTGAGGATCAGGGTCGGGCATCAAAGACAGGAGCGGTTCAGATAAACCTCCGCGGAAAAAGATCATTAGACATTCGGTGCTCATTGCCGTGAGATGTGCCAGTTCAATAAACTCCTCGACATACCACTCAATCAATCGATCTCCCTGACAGAGTCGAATGATCTTCACAGCTGTATCAGTGTTCGGCATCGCTGCGGAATCTTATTGAGATACCTGGCTGGCGGCTGGTAGGCGGCTGGTACCGGTGGATAGCGAAACCTCACTCTTGTCGAACTTTACCGGGAGAGCTTGGCGTGGAATCGGGATCGACTCAGGGCGGACAACTGTGGAGAAGGTTGAGTCTGCGATGGTCCCGGTGTAGAAACATGAAGACAGCGAACCATCTTGGCCAACCTCCCCAACGACGAGGTGAGTTGATCCAGTTGATCCTGGTGTACAGCGACCCGATCCGCATTGGCTGACTGGGAGGCATAAAAGGCTGACATGCTGCTGGATCTGGTTATTGCTTAGTCTTCTGTCATGAAACACCAGATTCAGAGGGATCCAAATGCAGCGTTAGTTTAATCACAGATAGTCAGACAGGCAAGGGTAGCAAACACGGGCAGGACAACCAGACTGAGAAATGCTTGGAGAACAGACTCAGAAACGTATGATTTACGTTTATTACACAACAGTGAATCATACATTCAAACAAGACTAAGCAAACAGTGATAGTGACAGTGAAGTATAAATGTGTGTGGAGCTGCGTGGAACTAGATGCTGGTATGAGAGTGATCAATGAAAACAGGTGTGAGAGTGATCAATGGTGACAGGTGTGTGCGTAATCAGTTCAGGGTGTGTGCGTGATCAGTCCAAGGAAGGGCAGAACAGAAGTAGAGCCGATAATCGTCACACTCGTATGAATTTGAACGATTTTTCTAAACCCACGTGATGGGTAGGTTTAGGGCCGGGGTCAGACTAAGTTAGGTCATTCGTACGAATTCATACAAATTGGGCAACTCGTAAAATCATACTAATTCGTACAAGTGAGGTCGTATGAATTTGTACGAATTAGCCACCTCGGAAAATTCATACGAATTGCCGTGAGATCAGGTTGAAATCACAGATACAAAAATCTGTAACTATTTGAATAAATATTCTATATTCAAGTTACATCTTTAAAATGAGCCCATTCAGAAGAAGTTTACAAACCTGCAGGGATCAAATAATTTCTGTTCCTGAAACACTTTCCCATTCCCAGTACTCCACTTGACAGAGAAATTTCCATTCTTTTCGACCTCTTTTTTAATCTGTGCAATTCAGATGAACGAGACCACAGACTCTCAATGGCAACAATAGAAAAGTGAAAAAAGGTAATTGAATAAGGAAAATTCATTACATTTGTCCAGTAGTTTTTTCATTTGTGAAGGCTCGTTGGGATTAACAGAGTCAGCGTTCACCTTAATCCTGAGCACATTTCTAATCTCTGTAAAGGAGATAGCATATCTTAATATGATAATAAAATATGATATACGCTCATTCCCCAAGATAACTGAACCATGCATTTATTTTAAGAATTTGGTTTTATATTTGTTGTTGTTTCATATTATTACAGTTGTTGTTGTTTTGCATGATGTCGTATAGTTTAAGTTAATCATTTTATGTTAAATATAGAAATACATTTTCTTGGTTAATATTTGCACATGTTAGTGTTGTAGTCAAGACCACCTAACCCGAGACCAAGACAAGACCAAGACCAGAGTGTATCGAGACCGAGACAAGACCAAGACTTTAAGAGGCCGAGACCAAGTCGAGACCAAGACTGAGGGAGGGCGAGACCAAGACCAAGACCAGCTCCCCACACTACAAAAAATTGTGAAACATGATCAAAAGAGCTTCTCAAATTGATCTGAAAGATCCACATTCCCATAAAAATACATAGCCTAGATATTAAACACTATTTAATAGTCTAGATATTATTTAAAGGGGTCATATAATGGTACTTGCACTTTTACAAGTTGATTGTACTGAAATGTGTGTTGGCAGTGTCTGTACACAGCCATCATATAATGATAAAAATCCATCCAGTGGTTTTGTTTTAATCTCCTTATATGTTTTCCCCTGCCTCAAATCAAGCCGTTCGAGCCTGTGACGTCACAAGCTCGCACGCCCCTCCCACGACTGTTGATTGACAGCAGCGTTTCAACACAGACCCGCCCTCGCTCGTGAGTGAGATGTCAATCATAGTTCGTCATTGTTTACACTGGAGCAGAATGGCGGCCGTCTAAGCGATTGTGGTGTTCTGTTCTTGGGTGTAATAAGGAACACAGCAGTCATTTTAATGTTCCTAAATCCGAACCGCTGAAGACGCAGTGGCTGAGTTTTGTTTATGAAGGAAATATTCACGACGAGCAACGTCAATGCGCTCATGTTTGCGCGAATCATTTCTCACCAGACTGCTTTTTAAACGAGGCGAGGGTCAATATAAATCAGGTTTAGCTAAGAAGCTGCTACTGAAAAAGGAATCGGTACCAACTATTCGTGTTTCTGCTGGACCTCCAGAAGAAGTGAGTGTAACGTTTTATTTATTAACCTTTATATGAATCTTTGCAAATCCCTTGCACGCTTCACAATGATTGTGGCTAATGTTTAGACTAAGGGTGCATTACGGCATGTGTTCTATGTAACGTTACGACGTTCTCAATACAATGCATAATCCCACGTTTATAATGAAAAACGCGTTAGAGGTGTTGTGTTATTAAAAACTGTGTAAGTTACGCAGTTACAGTTAACGTAACAGGAATATTAACAGGAATATCAATGCAGTTACAAAACTATAGATGTACTTAAAAGTTTTCTTAAAACATAAAATATCGTCGTACTGCACTAAACATAAACATACAGCAAATTCTTAGGTATCCTTCAACTACTGCTAGAATCCTTACTGACATGACCTCACGTCAGTTTCAGTCACGATAGTTGTACCTAACACTGAGATAACGTCACGCATCACTGACAAGCCTACATTTACAAAAAAAAAAAAAAAAAAAGTTTTTCAACATAAATCTGTCAACGAACTAACCTATAACTTACATTAGTAACGTTAAACGATCGGTTATTTAAAAAAGATTAAGTTTTATTAGCACAAATGCTCTCTCTCTCTCTCTCTCTCTCTCTCTCTCTCTGTCACACGTGCAGCAGTTCGTCTTCTACATTACTCATCGACCGTTTTACATCTAATAAAAGCAAGGATGTTAACAAAAAAATGAGACAATATACTGGCAATTTCGTGATATTTTCACAGTTATGGTCTTGACTGGTCTTGAATAAAAATCTCGAGTCCTCAATGTCCGAGACCGAGACAAGACCGAGACCAAATGCGGTCGAGTCCGAGACGAGACCGAGACCATCAAAAAGTGGTCTCGAGACCGGTCTCGAGACCAAGACCGGTCTCGAGAACTACAACACTAGCACAGGTAGAGAACAGATTCTGGTTTGGTCATGGACCCACCTCTGCAGATGATTCCTGCATCATATGCATGAATGCATTGATGGTTTCCCCACCCACCAAATTGGGAGTTCCTGAGGTTTGGCTCGTCTCCACTGCATCTAAGGGAATCCATCCATATCGGCCCCTCGCCGGTCCCAAAATGGGCATTTGTCAAGGGCTCTGCGTTTCCACCACAGCCCAGCTCTCCACATAGTACTAACCCATCTGCAATATCCCAGCTGTTGTGGCACACTGTTCCCCACTGGCCATCATGAAGCACCTGCACTGTGCCCTGACAGGGGTTGTCCGTGTTCACCAACTTCACCTCTAGAAAGAAGTCAGAAAAGTTCCTGATATGTCTCTGTGTTTACATTAATAATAGCGATGTAAAAATACATGATATGTCCATCTGACCATGATAATTCAATGCATTTGGGTAACACTTTATTTCACATAGTTACTATAGTAATTAAATATAGTAATTGAAAAAAGATTTGTTTATTTTGATGAACGAGTTCGAACAGGAGAGTCACGAACGCGCATCACAGAACAGAGCAAGGCAAGCATTTGTGCTAATAAAACTTAATCTTTTTTAAATAACCGATCGTTTAGCTAGATAAGACCCTTATTCATCGTCTGGTATCGTTTAAAGCCCTTTGAAGCTGCACTGAAACTGTCTTTTGGACCTTGAACCGTTTGTTCCCCACTGAAAATCATTACAAGGAGAAAAATCCTGGAATGTTTTCATCAAAAACATTAATTTCTTTTCGACTGAAGAAAGAAAGACATGGACATCTTGGATGACATGGGGGTGAGTAAATTATCAGCAAAAGTTTTTTTAAAAGTGAACTAACCGTTTAACCGGAAAGCGAGTGTCACCGGGGTTAAGGCCAAGGGTTATGCACCACACTCCGGAGGAGCAGACACCAGAGGACACCAAGAGGCAGACAACCAAAGTGACTTTAAAAGGTAAGTTTTTATTCAGTTTAAACAGGGTAAAAGCAGGGACAGGGATGTTCGTGGCTCTTTGCGTCGTCAGACTCGTCGAGGCTCGTGGGACAGACAGTGACTTAAAAGCTACCTTCACCAACAATGCTGCATACTTCCAGACTCAGACCGTAAGTGGAAAGGTAAGGATTCTTCTCAGTACAAAGTACTTTCTTTGTTTCACAGTAGTGGGACAGTGGTTTCAAAGCTGACTTCACCAGCGATGCTGCATACTCCCAGACAGTAAGTAGGACAGGTAATGATTCTTCACGGTACAAAGTACTCTTCGTCAGTGCACAGTAATGAGACAGTGGTTTAAAAGATTACTTCACCAGCGTTGGTGCATACTTCCAGACTCGGACGGTAAGTAGAACAGGTAAGGATTCTTCATAGTACAAAGTACTCTTTGTCGGTGCACAGTAATGAGACAGTAGTTTAAAAGCTTACTTCACCAGCGTTGCTGCATATTTCCAGACTCGGACAGTAAGCAGAACAGGTAAGGATTCTTCACAGTACAAAGTACTCTTCGGTTCACAGTAGTGAGACAGTGGTTGACAAGCTTACTTCATCAGCGATGCTGCATACTTCCAAACTCAGACAGTGAGTAGAAAGGTAAGGATTCTTCACAGTACAAAGTACTCTCGGTCCACAGTAGTGAGACAGTGGTTGACGAGCCTACTGCATCAGCGATGCTGCATACTTCCAAACTCAGACAGTGAGTAGAAAGGTAAGAATTCTTCACAGTACAAAGTACTATTTGGTTCACAGTAGGGAGACAGTGGTTGACAAGCTTACTTCTTTAGCGATGCTGCATACTTCCAAACTCAGGCATTAAGTAGGACAGTAAGGATTCTTCACAGTACGGAATACTTTTCAGCTCAGCTGTATCCCTCTGGCTTCTGAGGGAGAGCAGATAACAACTTTCCACAAACGTGTAAACATGGGTTGGGCCACTTCTCAGCAAAAGCACACCACACTCGTGTTCACTTCAAATCCACAGCCATGAATCAATGTGTATCAATAAGGCAAAACCACTGCAATTCACTCACACGATAAGGCTGTTCAGAGACCTCAATCCATTTGTTACACTCACGTGGGGGATATTCAATCTTCAGTTCCTCCTCAACACACTCCTCAACACATAGCTTCTCCAACAGTCAGATTCACACTCACTGCATCCTCTTCAAGCTGTTTGAATGTTCGTAAGGTGAAATCAATGCACTTATCTCTCTCTCTTCGCAGTGCAGGTCCAATCGATGACTTAGTCCAGCAGATTTCCCACAGATGATCACTCTGATCCAGCAGACTTCAATGGGCGGCTGCCGCACCCCGACAACTTTCCTGCACAAGCTTGTACCCGAAACCACTCTTCACTGCGCTGAAACAACCACTCGAACTCTGAGACAACCACTTCTCCGTGAGACAGCCACTTCTCTGGGACACCCCGCTTTGAACACTTCAACCAGCTTTTTCTCTCCCTTCAACCACTTCAAGCCCTTCTCTTTATGCTCTTTTTTCCCAGGCAGGTGGTTCAATGAAGCATTACTCATGGGCTTCAGCTGGCGCTCATTATGGTCGGCGGCCATGATGTGTATACCCAACGCCGGCCCGGTGTTACACCGGCATTTCTTCCCCCTGGAAACGAGTCAATGATTTTTGGTTCCTGGTTTGTTCACCTGGTGACACCCTCTCCCACCAGATCCGTTCTAGTCCCGAGAACGGGGTCCAGACTCCCATTCTCCATACCTGGTAGGAGGTACTCCTCGGGTCTCCCGTTGGGAATGTCGAGTTGGGATAACGGATTCTTCCCCCCTTGGTTCAGGAGTAGGGGCTCTAGGGACCATAGCCCAACCCACCCAAGGTGGTGCAGGGGCCACACGAGCATGTTAATTACCTATAACATCCATGGAAACTTTCCAAATTGCACCAAATGTTCTTTAATAGTGAAAAAAAAGTTATACTTTTAAAATATTAGAATTATTAAAATATTCTTCACTTGAAAGGTTTTTTAGGGAACCCAAAATGATTCTCCTAGAAATTTTCTCTCGAAATCTCCCTTTTGGAACGATATATGATTTAGACAATAACTTGAATGTAACCTACAGGCACAGACAACTCCATTGTCTTTCGTGTGGTCACACACGTCGAAGTGGTTATCCCAATCGCAGTCGAACACCGAGCTCTCATTCCCAAAACAGTTCATGTCATCTGTCAGTAATGGTCCCGAACCCTCTCCAAACAAACCACCAGAGTGCATGGATATGAAAGGACCGCAACCTGCTTCTATGCAGATCATTTGACCTTCGGCTTCATCCAGCCCTTCATCACAAATGGTGCCCCAGTCGTCACTGTAAATCTCTACCCTTCCAGAACAGCCATTAACACCATTCACCAACCTCACCATAGCGTTATTGGTTGTACTGGTTAAACTGGATGTACTGACGGCTGCATTTTCTACATAGTCTATTTGAAAAATACAATGTTTAGGGGAGTCACATACACAATGTGTATTCATTTTTAAATATAACAATTTGTGTGCATATATGTGTGTACCCTCAAATGCATCATGATGTGCGGCGATAGCGGCAACATATACTTTCAGGGTGGAGGGAGACAGCCTTTGCTCCAACCCATCTTGCAGGAAGGAAAGCACGACACTGATCGGGCATATCCTGGGGTCTTCTCGGTGAGAAGAGCACCAGTTGACGAAGAGGTTCCACTTCAACGCATAGGCATTTCTCGTGTATGATGCTCTAGCGAAAGTGATGGTAGCCACCACCGCTGGTGGTAGGGTACTCAAACCTACCGACCGAGTCGATTTCCATATAGACAAAAGATCCTCTGCACAGGGCAAAGTTTGCTCTTCTCCCAGTTGACCCGAAGGCCCAGACGAGCTAGGTGCCGGAGCCCCCGGGGAATGGCAGCACAGCTTGCCTTGTGATGCGACGATCGACATCGCCTCATCATCTTGAGCACCGAATGAGACACTAGGCACATCCGAAGATGGCCCCGTGGCTGCATTTGAGGTGCTTGCAGGTTCCACTTGGTTCCACACCGGAACCCTCAGATCACCCTGGCCACCAGCCAAGGTATCGCCTCTCGTGGAGGAAACAGGTCGGGGTGTGGCAGAGGGGACTTTACCTTTAATAAGGTCACGGAGTCTTGATCTCAGCGGTGAGAACATGACTCATCCATGAAAGCTGCCTTTGCGTGTTCTAAGCCCAAACACGCAAGACAACGATCATGCCCATCATATAACGAGACGAAACGACCGCACCCAGAAATACACGAGCGAAACATCTTGAAAAAGATGTGCTCATGCAAGCTCTTTTCTGAAAGGACGCTCAGTAGCCTGTGCTGAAGCGGCCAGAGAGAAACACACACGCTGGATGTATGAACTTCTGTGGTATGATGAGTTGACCAGGGTGTCCATACAAATACAAACAAATCTAGGGTTCTAGTAGTCAAGAATTGACATTTTGTTTCCATATGCTTTGCATGTCTTTGCAAAGGGCATTCTATGAAACTGGCCAATCAAAATGATATCATCAAGATATTTGAGCATTCCAATAATTCCCACATGTTTGAGTGGATTTGCATTGAAATAAAGAAACATAAATGATGTTCTTACATCCAAGAGTGCGTGTTTCTGTTATGTGTTGCAGATGAGATATTCACTCCTGGCTAATTGAATCAACCACCTTCTGAGCATTTAATTGGGTTTATTCTCAGTGACTCTGAAAGATGGACTGTTGTACAGTAAGAGATTTCTTTCTTATGCTCATCATTGTCATGTAATGTCATCTGAAGGGAGGAGCCAAGAAGGCAGGTGATTCCACATACAAATACTATCACCTGGAAACATCCTTTACTTGATCTCACACCATCACGGAGACGAAGACGATTCTGAAAGGTCTGACATTTTTACAGGTTAAAGACATCTAATAATCATTGCCTTTTTATTACTGTAGATACTGACAGTTTTTTGTAATTAAAGTTGATTTTATGTGCCTCAAATGTTTAGCAAAACGGTTTCCGCTTAATTTTTGTTGTAATACTAAATTATTCAACTGGCTATTGAATTGTGCTATTAAGATGCTAAACCAAAGCACAATAAAATAGGTTTGTTGCCTAAAAAATAAATGTGATGATGATGGATTATGCAAACATGTTTGTGGCAGAAACTTTTAAACATTAGAACAGACCTTGAAGTTGACTTTTTCTTGTTTATTATGCAAAACAGTAAAAGTAATAATTTTGTATTTTTTTCAGGCACAATGTTAAATTTCTTGTGGCTCATTCTCATACTAGGTATGAAGAAACATGCAGACATAAACATTTCTCTCTGTATAAAGTTACAAAAGTTTTAACCCTTTCTACTTCAAAACTTTTATATGTAATTCATTGTGAAGTTTACTAGCAACGTCTAAGTGAAGTTGTTTCTCCACCACATTTTTTTCAGGGTACTCTTGAAAGATTTAAATTATTGTTAAGTCGTATGTTATGGGTTTGTGTGATACATTTTATAATTCATGCAGATTTCGGAAATGGACCTCCAGTCGAAGCTTTTCTGAGGTTGATGAATGGTATCGGCTTTTGTTCTGGACGAGTGGAGGTTCTCTATAATGGAACACGGGGAACAGTGTGTGATGATGACTGGGATCTGTCAGATGCAGCAGTGGTGTGTAGAGAGATGGGCTGTGGGGATGCTATAGAGGCAAAGAGTGAATCTTATTTCGGAGAAGGATCAGGACAGATATGGATGGATGATGTAAATTGTGCTGGCACTGAGTCCTCACTAAAGAACTGTTGGACAAGTGGATGGGGAATGCACAACTGTGGACATCCTGAAGATGCTGGAGTCATCTGTGAAGGTAAATGAAAGCTACTACGTAAATACTGAATTTACTGAATAAAGATAAACATTTCTGTTCCATTTACTCTTTTTTTATGTTAGCCTTTATTAGGTTGGTAAATGGCATTGACTCTTGTTCTGGACGAGTGGAGGTTCTCTATAATGAAACATGGGGAACAGTGTGTGATGATGGCTGGGATCTGTCAGATGCTGCAGTGGTGTGTAAAGAATTGGACTGTGGGAGTGTGATAGAGGCAAAGAGAGCTGCTTATTTTGGACAAGGTTTAGGACCTGTATGGATGGGTGCTGCACAATGTACTGGGATTGAGGCCTCATTGATGAACTGTACATCAACAAAATGGGGAATACAGAGCTGTAACCATTTAAAAGACGCTGGAGCCACTTGTAATAGTGAGTAAAAAGGTCCCTGAAACATTTTTCATATTGCTTTGAAGCCAGTAATGTCATTACTCATTATTGACTCAGTGAGTAAGGACTTTAATGTCATCCAAAAACAGTATGCTTTGTTTTTTTATGTTGAACATAAATAGACATAAAATACTTTTCCAACAGCAGTTCAAGATCAGAGAAGGTCTAAAACAGGTCCAGACATTTTTACTGTATTTTACTGTATTTTTTACTGTATTGCACATTTTTAGTTAATATTATAGTTAATGCATTAGCCCATATGAACTAATGGGACCTTATTGGAAAGTGTTACCATTGCATGTCTAGCAGAATTGTAATTTGTACTGCATGGTGAACTATTCTTTGAAGTCATTGAACTTTGGTTAAGCAAAAAATTCAGATTTACATGGATGCAAATTCAAAAGTATTGCTTTATTGATTCAGCAACATGAGAGTAGTTTATTCAACAAATTGCACATCAGTTTCTGTGAATAGTAGTACAGAGACACAGATAGTAACAGTATTATTGCTTTATGTCTTTTTTTAATGTGTACATTGAGTATTTTATATAAAAGCACTATGTTAAACAAAACTCAGCAATTCTTTGATAATAAATTGCATTTACAAAGAGGTTTTGACCTTTTAAAAATTAGATTAGTGCATTCTGTGGTTTATAAGAGTGCAAGAGTTTATGTGTGAAACCACTCTTTCAACAGATGTGAAGCTGGTGAATGGTTCCAGTGCATGTGACGGAAGAGTTCAGATTAGATATCGTGAGCACTGGGGCGCAGTGTGTTACACTGGTTGGGATCTAGAAGATGCTACAGTGTTGTGTCAAGAGCTGGACTGTGGAGATATTGCAGAGCCAAAGGCGTATGTGGGTCCCTCAGTCGGGCAAATATGGATGGATAATGTGACCTGTACAGGAAATGAGCGGACTGTGCGGGACTGTCCTTTTACTGGATGGGGTGTGAGCAGTTGTTTGAATACGCTTCATGCGGGAGTTTTTTGCCAAAGTAAGATCATCTTACATGTATAGCTTAAAGTCCACATGAAATCAAAAGGGAATTCCTTATTTTTACTGAATATCGCAGAATCTATGATTAATGATTTACCAGTGCACATTGTTATTGTTATTATTTTTTTATGGGCCCTCAAAATATTCTCTGGTAATGTGTTTAAGGCGTGAGGGTGGGACAAACTGTCACTCATAAGATCGACCAATAGCAAACCAGTAACATACAATTTCCCATTTGACAAAATGAAATCTTGCCCCATATTTTTTCTTGTTTGACAAGCCATTTCACTCAGATATACAGTATGTTACAATAGGGAAGAAAAGACTACTTTCGTCTTTTGCCGACTTGAAGAATTCTGTCAAATCGTTCATCTTTTAAAGTCCCCGTCAATGTTTTACTTCACAGAAACTGTGAGACGAGTTGTGGTGAGGATTATGGTGAAGGCCAAGATTGGAGTCAATGTCAATGACCAACATACCAAGAAGGATCTTTTGGACATGGTGAGGTTCATGTGCTTAATAAGTGTGATGTGCAGCTTGAGTGTTTTCTTACTAAGATTTCACCGAATTTCACAGATAAGGAACGTGGTACAAATTACAGGGAAGTATAGTGTGAACTGGAGAACACAGCGTGATGAGCAGGTATTTCACAAACAGAAAACAGCCACAGGTTTGTAAACTGAATGGTGTTGTACTACTTATATTTATATAAAATTATAATTGATATTTTAATTATAAACCTGTTATATTTACAGGTCCTTTTTGAATGACAGAAAAGCAAGAAAACACAGACTCTAACCCTAATTATGATAAAGTAATGCTATTTTTTCTGTTGCTTTACTGTCTTCATTCTTAATTATTATTAATTATAATCAAAAGTCATCAAAAAATGTGGTAGTTGGGGATCAAGTAACACTAAGCGCTAGTCAGTCAGTTCAGACATTCCCACAGAATTTGCCTGAGAAAGAAATGCTTTATGAAAGAGATGCCTTATATTTACAGCTCTTTTAAAGTAACACTAAGTAACAATTTTCAACCTTCATAATATATTTCCAAGACCCTTGTGATGGTACATCGACTTAAAATAAGTTAAATGACACGTCTGCCATAGCCTGACGTGTTCTGTGTCGCTTTTACTGGCACTATGTAACTTCGGTTTTCGGGTCGGAACCCGTGCACAAAAAGAACTACAAAATTCGACTGCTTTACGTCAAGCGCTACAATAGTCATTATTTCGTTTTTCTTCGTTTCTAATGTCACAATACATCGTCCTTTCATGAAATCATGTAACATACTCTACCTTGTCTGTGGACATCGTTCATTCTGAAGCCGGTGCTGGGTAAACAGCGAGCGTGCGTGCGACGGTAGGCTAAATTATTTACGACAGCGGCAATGGACAATTTCGTTTCCAACCAGTAGGGCGACCGCAGAGGAAAAATACTTAGTGTTACTTTAAACATTATAATAATGAATATTATATATGTGGAAATTAAATGTGTAGATAATGTACTGGTGCTTGCTGGTGGAGACCAAAGTGAAATAAAGTAGAAGATTTTTACATTTATTTACAAGAATTGTACTTTCTGACTATTGTACTTTCTTCGGCTTTACTCTAGATATATTTATGTAATGAGATGTAACACAATATAAATTAATACATATTTAAGAAAATTATCTTACAGAATTTAAATATTTTAGGAGGTTATGCTGTATTAAAAATATATTGCATCAGAAATCAAATAAACATGTGAACTTGTAAAGAAAATAAAAGATTTACATTTTTATTTTCCCTTCACCTCCAACCAATGACAATGGCCTTCCTTTATATTATCCTTTATTTTGTGAAACTCTTTTCAGTATACAAACACTTCTTAAATGTCTTCTTCATCTGGATGATTCTGCAAGAACTGCTGTTCTCTTGAATTGGTCTTGAAAGGTCATTTCTTATGTGGCTCCTGTGGAAATAACAGATACAAAAACCTGTAACTATTTGAATAAAAATTCTATATTCAAGTTACATCTTTAAAATGAGCCCATTCAGAAGGAGTTTACAAACCTGTCAGGGATCAAATAATTTCTGTTCCTGAAACACTTTCCCATTCGACTGAGTTCTCCACTTGACAGAGAAATTTCCATTCTTTTCGACCTCTTTTTTAATCTGTGCAATTCAGATGAACGAGACCACAGACTCTCAATGGCAACAATAGAAAAGTGAAAAAAAGGTAATTGAATAAGGAAAATTCATTACTTTGTCCAGTAGTTTTTTTCATTTGTGAAGGATCGTTGGGATTAACAGAGTCAGCGTTCACCTTAATCCTGAGCACATTTCTAATCTCTGTAAAGGAGATAGCAAATCTTACTAGGGTAATAAAATATGATATACGCTCATTCCCCAAGATAACTGAACCATGCATTTATTTTAAGAATTTGGTTTTATATTTGTTGTTGTTTCATATTATTACAGTTGTTGTTGTTTTGCATGATGTCGTATAGTTTAAATTAATCATTTTATGTTAAATATAGAAATACATTTTCTTGGTTAATATTTGCACATGTAGAGAACAGATTCTGGTTTGGTCATGGACCCACCTCTGCAGATGATTCCTGCATCATATGCATGAATGCATTGATGGTTTCCCCACCCACCAAATTGGCAGTTCCTGAGGTTTGACTCGTCTCCACTGCATCTAAGGGAATCCATCCATATCGGCCCCTCGCCGGTCCCAAAATGGGCATTTGTCAAGGGCTCTGCGTTTCCACCACAGCCCAGCTCTCTACATAGTACTAACCCATCTGCAATATCCCAGCTGTTGTGGCACACTGTTCCCCACTGGCCATCATGAAGCACCTGCACTGTGCCCTGACAGGGGTTGTCTGTATTCACCAACTTCACCTCTAGAAAGAAGTCAGAAGAGTTCCTGATCTGTCTCTGTGTTTACATTACAGTTTTTCTCGATTGCTTAAACACATTTCTTGAAACTATACCTCGTATTCTCAAAACAGTAAACACAAATCCATAACATCTCACCCAATTCCCCAAACATCCTATTTTCGGGTCAAAATGAAGCTCTACACTCAAAACCATTCACTCTTGCTGAAAAACCAAACTTTGCAGTCAGACAGGACACACAAGCCCTCAAAATCACAAACACTACAACATAGTCTAACACACTGGCGCAATAAATTCAAAACAACATTTCCAAAACTGGTAAGTTATGTTGCTTGTGGTTCCCCCCCTTCACAAACCTTTTCACATGATGAACAGACATAACCAATGGATTTGTACTCTTCTTCTTTTTTTTACTCTCTCCTCTAAAAAATGTTTTATATTTACTTACGTAAAATGTGTGTGACCATCATATGACAGTAAAAGAGCACACACAAACCTATGGAGTTGTATTGGAATGGTAAAGAGTGTTGGTACGTGACAGGAGGACCTCCACTCAAGGATGCAATATGATGAACAAGTCTAAGAATGTTCCACATATGGTTGAAATACCATCATTGGCCTAGAAAGATACAATTCTGGGACTCAAGACTGTAGTAGTTCCACTGAAATAGAAAGGATGCCCTCCTTCACTGTCACACTCTGCAGCCACTCTGTGTGACTGTACAACTGCTGGCCAAGAAAATAAACCTCATCAAAGACAATTGGAAATGTTTGTCTCTTATTCAGTGAAATAATTTTCTTTTCCACCACACCTCCCTGAAGGTTTTTGTGAATTGGGTATGCTTTTTGATAAATGGCATTATGGTTTTGAAATTTTAGTTCAAAAGCCTGGTTATAGTGTTTAAGCAATTGAGAATAACTGTAATAATAGCGATGTAAAAATACATGATATGTCCATCTGACCATGATAATTCAATGCATTTGGGTAACACTTTTATTTCACATAGTTACTATAGTAATTACTATAAATTGTGCATAATTACATGCAACTAACCCTAAACCACATCTTCATTTTAACCCTAACCCTAAAGTAATGACTTTCTCATCCTATATTGAAATTAAGTTATGTCATCCTAAAGCAATATGCTGTAAGTACATATAATTATGGATCATTGCTCAGTACTTAAATATATAGTTACACTGTAACATTGACACATTAAAATAAGTGTAACCTGTATTTGAATAAAATAAAATAAAATGTAAAAATTCCTAGACATCTAGTTTACCTCGGCAGATGACACCTGCATCCTTTGTGTGCACACATTTGTTTACTCCCAATGCCCTTGATGGACAGTTCTTCACTGAGGCCTCAGTGCCTGTACATTTCACACCATCCATCCATATTGGTCCTATACCACTTCCGAAATAACCATCTGTCTTTACCTCTACCGGACTTCCACAGCCCAGCTCTCTACAGACAACTTCAGCGTCAGTCATATCCCAACTTTCTCCACAAACAGTTCCCCACTGATTGTTTATAAGAACCTCCACCCTTCCAGAACAACTGCTGCCTCCATTTGCCAATCTCACTTCTGAGAGACAGAGTAAGTACATATCTCAGACAACATACATATAACAATAACTGTATACTGTTTACATATTATCTTTTATACATTTCAGGTCAGAGCTGGTTGTCACATGTTTGATAAGTACAATTTATTATTAATTAATTAATTAAAAAAATATATAAAAAAATATTAATAATTGTAATTTTGTTTGTCAAAACACATTTTCCATATTTGCTTTAATTGTTAAAATTGGTTAAAAAAGATATCATGACACTTCACAGTCATGAAATAGACTACATGTTGGTTACCATTGTGAGCTTTGTGGTAGCATTGTCTGACACAAAAGGTCAACAAGTATTATTTTAACAATTTTTTCCTGGATAAATTACCCTTTTCACAGACTGTGATGATGTGGTTACAGGGTTATTAACACTGTACATCTAGCAAAAGTTGAACAGTTTTTTTTAATATTTTCTTTTTCTTCTTTCAAATAATGTACCTTTATAAACATTTTTACTAACTTGGCATTAAATACCAGTAAAATGGTTTCAGCAACATTTCTCTTTTCTGACCAACATAATAAATTTGTATCCTCTTTTAGAAACTCAGAGAAATGTATTGTGAATTATTTGCTATTATGGCAAATGGGAATGCAAAAAATATATTTGTTGTAATTTCCATTCCCCAATATAGAATTTTACCCAACTATGACCACTTCTGCTTCTGAGAACCACAGAAATGTGAAAGGGTCCATAAGCTTTTTAAAGACTAAAGTTTTGAGTCTATTCAGAAACTGACTGTCAGAATCAAACTCACGCTGAAACAGAAAAGAGTGACAACTAGCCCTGAAATGTGCAATTTCCAAAATGGTCCTATTATTTTCTTGCAAAAATAAATAAAGTATAAATAAGCACATTTGTTCAATTCAAACCTCTTCTTGTTTGAATTTACCTCCACACGTGACTCCTGCATCCTGAGAATGTGTGCAGAGGCTGCCTACAGAGCCAGAGAATTTGCACTCCTTCAGTGAGGACTCACTCCCGGTACACGGTAAACTATCCATCAATATGTTACCTGAACCCATCCCGAAATGAGCTCCAGTGTATGTTTGTATAAGAGGACCACAGCCAAGCTCTCGACACAGCACAAGACCATCCAGTACATCCCAATTGTTGTGACAAACTGTGCCCCAATCTCCACTATAATGAACCTGTACTGTACCAGAACAAATGTTTGAGCCGTTTACCAGTTTGACCTCTGAAAGGAGAATAATTCAGATGAATTCATGTTGCATTTGATATGCAATCTTGACGTAATCAATGTAATTCCCAGAGTTTGTTGTTCACACTTACCTCTGCAGACAACTCCTGCATCATTGTTGTGTGTAAACTGTTTATTCTTGTTTATGTTTATATCTGGAACACATCTTTTCAGAGAGGTTTCAGTCCCAGCACAATTGGTATCATACATCCATATACTCCCTGAACCCTTCTTAAAAAAAGATACACCCGTGACACTCAGCGCACTCCCACAATCGACCTGTTTGCAGATCACATCTCCACCCAACAGATTCCAGCCTTTATCGTAAACCGTTCCCCACCCATCAGCATCATAGAGGACCTCCACCCTCCCGGAGCAAGAGTTTTCTCCATCTATAAGCCTAACCTCTAAAGAAGAGAAAGGAGGACGTTTGTGAAAAAAATGCACCAACAGCAGTAGCTATGTATACATGTACTCAAATAACCTGTTAGAAATGAGATTGAAAAGCCTTCATGCAAATACTTTATTTGATCCAACTGAGGTCGATCGGAATGATATTTCGATTGGGATGGTGTAGACCTGAAATAATCCGATCAACAGGAAATAACTTGTAAACGCTTGAATATGATCCAGATATATCAGATTCAAAAATACCTTAAGCACGTTTACCAGATTCTTTTTATGAGACTGTTGCTTACGAATGTCCCATTGCTTATTTATGTGCTTCGAACTGCTCAATGGAGACTAAATATATATAAAAAACTTCTGATATATTTGTCAGAATATGTCAGTTATTCCTAACCTTAAAAAATTTTTTAAAGTATTTAAAGTTTGTGGCATAGTTTGTTATGGTAGGGACATCAACGTTAAATTTTCCCCACGGTTCATTTCTATGGAAGAAATACTTAGAAGTGAGGAGATGGGGTGGTGGAGGAATGCTGGGAAACTGTCATGGAACAGAGGTATGCTCTTTTCTCCTAAGTTGATTAACTGAATGTGCTCCTCCCGTGTTAATTAGGTTAATTATATAAACATGCTCCCCCCGAACTTTGATAATAAAACCATTATTTGTGTGAACAGGACATTTCGAGACTCACACCTGTAAGTAAATCCGTTTGTCATTCCCAAAAACGGACAAGTGTGAACTTAGCCTTGGATTGACAAAAATTAGTGCATGTAATCATTAAGTGTATTTTCTTGCTTTAATTTCAGATTCAAGTGGGTGTACCTACCTGAACAGGTGACTCCAGCATCATCCGCATGTGTACAGGTGCTCGCTCCCCAACCACTAAACACACAATCTTTCAGTGATGTCTCTCGGCCCCTGCAGGTGACGCCATCCATCCATACTTTACCCGATCCCTGTGGGAAATGAGCATTGTAGTATAAAGCCACTGGACTTCCACAGCCACGTTCTGTGCACGCCACCAATGCATCCATGAGATCCCAGTTGGTGTCACAGACCGTTCCCCACTCTCTGTTATGGAAAATCTCCACTCTCCCTGAACACATGCCACTGCCGTCTTGAAGCCTTATGATGGCTGTGGAAGTGAAAATGAAATGTTATGAAAGTTCTTTCACTCTTAAAAATAAAGGTTCTTTGTTGGCATTGATGATTCCATGAACTTTAACATCCATGGAACCTTTCCATTGCACCAAATGTTCTTTAATCTTTAATAGTGAAAAAAGGGTTATTTGAATTATTAAAATAGTCTTCACATGAAAGGTTCTAGGGAACCCAAAATGATTTTCCTCTATATTATTCTTCGAAATCTTTCTTTTGAAACCTTTATTTTTAGCAGTGTTGGAATGATATATGATTTAGACAATAACTTGAATGTAACCTACAGGCACATACAACTCCAGCGTCTTTTGTGTGGTCACACGCGTCGGTGTGGTTATCCCAATCGCAGTCGAACACAGAGCTCTCATTCCCAAAACAGTTCATGTCATCTGTCAGTAATGGTCCCGAACCCTCTCCAAAAAAACCACCAGAGTGCATGGATATGAAAGGACCGCAACCTGCTTCTATGCAGATCATTTGACCTTCGGCTTCATCCAGCCCTTCATCACAAATGGTGCCCCAGTCGTCACTGTAAATCTCAACCCTTCCAGAACAGCCATTAACACCATTCACCAACCTCACCATAGCGTTATCGATTGTACTGGTTAAACTGGATGTACTGACGGCTGCATTTTCTACATAGTCTATTTGAAAAATACAAAAAGTTTAGGGGAGTCACATATACAACGTGTATTCATTTTTAAATAGAACGATTTTTGTGCATATATGTGTGTGTCTCACCCAGAAGCAAAATGAAGCTCAGAAAGTACAGCATAGTGACTGAAAAGAGACAAAATTTTTGTACCAAATTACCAATAAGCTGCAGTAACTGAAAACAATTTCAGCAACAGGACCTTGATAATTCAGTACTGCTCAACAATGAGTTAAAGGGATACTCCACCCCAAAATGAAAATTCTGTCATCACTTACTGACCCTCAAGTTGTTGCAAACCTGTATGAGTTTCTTTCTTCTGCTGAACACAAAGCAAGATATTTTGAAGAACGATTGGAACTTTGGCACCATTGATTTTCCATAGTATTTTTTTTTTCTACTATGGAAGTCAATGGTGCCAAACAACTGTTTGGTTTCAATCGTTCTTCAAAATATCTTCCTTTGTGTTCAGCAGAAGAAAGAAACTCATACAGGTTTGCAACAACTTGAGGGTGAGTAAATGATGACAGAATTTTCATTTTTGGGTGGAGTATCCCTTTAAAATGTGATTTATCTTCAGCAAAATGCTCAGCAGATTTTTAAATATATTCTGAATATTTGTGCCACACTTGTATTGAATGGAAATGGGATGTTTATGGTTGATCATTTATTTTTTAAGGATTTAACAAAATAAACAATTACCAAATATGCAAGACAAATTTTTTTCTGACAATAGTTAAATTCAAATTTCTTACAACTACAGTAGTACACGCCTATGTTATGATGTCATATATTTTGTATATTTAATTTAATTATTAAATTATATTATTAAATTATAAAAAATAATATTAAATGATTCCTCACAATATATGCCCTTTCACGTTAAAAAGAGTCCTAAAAATCATGAGGTTATTTTTAAATAGCATGGTGACACCAAAGTCATTCAACAACAAACTGACAGTTCCATAAAACAGAGCTTGAAAAAATGATGTTCAAACATTAATGCATAAAATAAACAAAAAGAAAACAAGGCGTACAAACCTTTGGATGTCACTCGTCTGGTGCTCAGAGGATGAGTGAACGTCTTTTTGTAGAGGTGTGAGAGAGCTTTGTGAACAGAAAGAAGCATAAACCCCTTTGAGCCCCTCCTTCACATACTACAGTACTAGAAACAAATATGCTCAAAATAACACGCCACACTGCCAGAGAGGAATGAATACCCATGTTGCCAGTGGACGACTCTGAGGAAAGCATGTTAATTTAAGTTAACTATGTGAAGGTTTTTTTTGTGTGTGTGCAAAAGGGGTTCTCTTACGAGAGTATCTCTCGTACTGCGTAATATCTTACGCTATGGGGAAAACTCTTTTCCACGAGATATTGAAGCCAAAAATTATCCTTAATTTTTTTATTAATGTAAAACGATTTGCAGCAGCAAGCAGACATAGGCGAGACAGCTCGCGCGCCTATTGGCTGCCCTGCGGCAATAGCAGCAGCCTATCGAGAGAGGCTCTGCGTGACGTCACGACGAATGGGGGCCTTTCGCGCCCATATCGTCACGTCCCGCCAGAAAGGGCGTGGTCTCGCCCCATATCTAGGCTCGATAGCTGCTCTTACGTTGATTTTCATCTCTTCAGCGAAGCCTCCCGCATCGCTGGATCCAGAGTGAGAAGCCGCGCCGTCGACCTGTAGCCTTCAGCGGGACGTGCCATCGAGCCTGGAGTCGCTGGCCTCGCCGCCTTCAGCCGCCGTACCTGCTGCGCTTTCCGGCGTACATATCCTTTCCTCTGCTTAGAGTGTGTGTGTGTGTGATTGCATTATCTGCCTTTTTTTCCCACCCCTCTAAAAGAGCGGCGTCTTTTTAAAGATGCCTTCCTGTGGTTCTTGCCGAGCCCCACTCAGCGATGAGGACCGCCATGTCATCTGCGTGTCCTGCCTGGGTGAGGATCACGCGGCCATCGCGCTCGCTGACGGCGGATGCCATCATTGTGAACGTTTGCCTATGGTGACTCTGCGGACTCGCCTAGCTTCGTTATCCGAGCCCGCATCCCAGCCTGCCGTGACGCCGCGCCGCAAGAAGCGCCGCGCCCAGCGCGCGCCCGAGCTATTTCCAGCCCGCCAAAGCTCGCCGGTTCGCCCGCCAGCTTCGCCGGCTTCGCTCGAGTCGCTCACGGACGGACAGTGGCCGCCGTCTGCCGCCGCGTCCGCACTTGAGCTCGACGAACTTACCGGAGACGGCATTGAAACTGAGCCGATGCGTCCGCTCTCTCAAGCCGTGGATTACATCGGCCTCGACTGAAAGGCGCTCGCGCAACTAACGCGCAATAGGCTGGACGGACGCTTTCTCGGGAAAGACGAAGCTCCGTCACAGTCGAGACCCGCGCCTTTCCCCCCTGAATGTGTGAAAACATTTGTGGCTAACGCTATCCGAGATGACGGAAGCTGAGCGCTCCGTGTTCCTCGACGTTCTCGCTCTGCTGGACGCCGCCCCCCTCAGCGCGGGCCCCGGCCGAGGATTGAGATAAAGCTCGAGGTCTCAAGGCCTTCCTAGTCTCTCTAGGAAAGCGACGGTGTTCAGTTCCCGCTGCGGCCGGATTTCCACCAAAACTTCTCGCTCGTTCAGTTCCAAGCAATGTGACTGTTCCAGTGTATTTCGCAGTGAGCAAGCTGGTTCCACAGCCCGCTTGCCTGCGCACAAAGGCCGTCGTTTCGGCTAACTAGCAGCGCCGCCAGGCCCGAGATCAAACACCGCGCTCTCGCTCTGCTGGACGCCGCCCCCCTCAGCGCGGGCCCCGGCCGAGGATTGAGGTAAAGCCCGAGGTCTCAAGGCCTTCCTAGTCTCTCTAGGAAAGTGACGGTGTTCAGATCCCGCTGCGGCCGGATTTCCACCAAAACTTCTCGCTCGTTCAGTTCCATGCGTTGTGACTGTCCCAGTGTATTTCGCAGTGAAGCAGCCGGTGTCTCAGCCCGCTTGCCTGCGCACAAAAGCCGTTTCTATGGCTACCCAGATAAATCCAATAAAGAGTGCATTTTCTGGTGTTCCGGCCACGGCCGATGGTGTTACGAGTGTTGTAAGAATGCCCACGTCCCAGTGCCCATTCCCACACCCAGACACAGCCCGCCACGGTGCAGGGCTAGCACAAATAAGACCAACTCATGTTGGTTGTGCAGAAAATGTAGTGAACGCGCCCATACAATGCCCGCTTACACTACACGATGCGTGTCCCTTGGTTTCTGTAAAAACGAAACTAACACACATTTAGTCGGCGCGAGCCGACAGTGTTCTCAGTGCAGTAAATGTGCCCGCTGTCCCGCATTTCCTCACTGACACGCCGAATCCCACGGGATTCACCCCCGCTCGCTTTCTATGCACAACCCGTCACAGAGAAGCTGAGCGCGGCCAGGCTGCCCGCTGTGATTAGCGCGCACCTCGCACGCTGTGAACAGCGTTGATTCAGTCGGCGCGAGCCGAGTGTTCTCCGTGCAGAAAATGTGCCCGCTGTCTCGCGCCCGCATTTCTCACAGACACTCCGAATCTCACGGGATTCGCCCCCGCTCGTTTTCTCTGCACAACCCGTCACAGAGAAGCTGAGCGCGGCCAGGCTGCCAGCTGTGATCAGCGCGCGCCTCGCACGCTGTAAACACAGCAGTGATTTAGTCGGCGCGAGCTGACAGTATTCTCAGTGTAGTAAATGTGCCCGCATTTAGTAATGTGCCCACATTCCCTCACACGCGCCGAATCCCACGGGATTCGCCCCGCTCGCTTTCTCTGCGCGTCCCGCCATAGAGAAGCTGAGCGCGGCCAGGCTGCCCGCTGTGATCAGCGCGCCCCCCGCCTCGAACGCTGTAAACACGGTGTTGTGTTCCCAGTACACAGGGGCTCTCGAGCCGCCGTCCTGCCGCGGCCAGAGCCCAGATTTCATTCTACCCCTAGCTATTCACGCAGATGCGTGGTCAAGGCTTCCCGGGGTATCAGAATGGGTGTTGAACACTATAACGAGAGGCTGTTCGCTACAGTTCGCTCGACGCCCCCGCCGTTATACGGCGCGAGTCGAAACTACGGTGTAAAGCGAAGTGTTTTCATCTACTTCGAGCCGAGATAGCGAAACTACTGAGAAAAGGGGCTATAGAACCTCTATCTCAGGGCGAAGGGGGCTTATACAGCAGATATTTTCTGGTACCGAAAAAAGATGGTGGGCTCAGACCCATTCTAGATCTGCGACTGCTGAACAGAACGCTTGTGAAGCGCCAGTTCAGAATGCTTACGACCAGGAAAATCCTCGCGCGAGTGCGCCAAGGAGACTGGTTCATGTCAATAGATCTGAAAGACGCCTATTTTCAAATACAAATAGCGTCCCATCACAGGCGATTCTTGAGATTCGCCTTCGAGGGCCAGGCATATCAATACACAGTCCTGCCTTTCAGCCTGTCCCTAGCACCCCGTACGTTCACGAAGTGCATGGACGCGGCCCTCGCCCCCCCTGAGACTTCGGGGCATGCGAGTTTTGAACTACTTGGACGATTGGCTGATTCTAGCTCGTTCACGAACGGAGCTCATAGAACACAGGGTCGCATTACTCGAGCACCTCGAGGAGCTGGGCCTTACAGTCAGTTGGGCGAAAAGCTCACTGCTCCCCAGTCGGAGAATTTCCTTTCTGGGAACAGTGTCAGACTCGCTATCCATGACAGCACGCCTGTCACCGGAGCGCGGATTGAATATTCAGCACGTCGCGAGATCCTTCCGCCACGGCTCTATAGTCCCGCTCAGAAGGTTTCAGAAAATGCTGGGTCTGATGGCCTCAGCAGCCTCCGTACTCCAGTTGGGCCTGCTCCGCATGCGCCCACTGCAGCTATGGCTAAAAGCACGAGTTCCCCCCAGGGCGTGGACCGCAGGTCTATTTCGCCTCAGGGTCGACCTTCAGTGCATTTCGGCTCTGAAACCATGGAAAGCAACCGACTGGTATCAGTCAGGTGTGAGTCTGGGGGATCCCCTCGAGTGTGAAGGTGGTGTCTACGGACGCCTCCACTTCGGGGCAGGGAGCGCTGCTCGAGGGCAGACCGCTAGCTGGCCTATGGTCAGTACGGGAGAAGCTCCTTCACATAAACTGCTTGGAATTAATAGCAGTCGACAAAGCGCTACGGCGCTTCTGTCCCCAGATAAAAAGCCACCACGTACTGGTCCGGTCGGACAACATGTCAGTGGTGGCGTACATAAATCGCCAGGGCGGCGTCAGGTCCCGAAACCTTTACAGGCTGACGGAACGCCTCCTGGTCTGGGCTCAGCACAACCTGCTCTCGCTGAGAGCGGCGCATGTGCCTGGTCACCTAAATGTGGGGCCAGACAGGCTGTCCAGAAACAACGTCCCAGCAGGAGAATGGTCTCTGCACCCGCAGACGATCCAGCTGCTGTGGGAAACGTTTGGCAAAGCGCAGGTGGACCTGTTCGCGTCCCAAGAAAACGCTCACTGCCCGAGATTCTTCTCGAAAAGCCGGGACGCGCTGGCCCATGTTTGGCCCCGCCGCCCCCTATATGCTTTTCCCCCTGTCTCACTCCTGCCTCAGGTGTTGGAGCGAATCAGGAGGGAGGGATGCCCAGTGCTACTCATAGCTCCGCTCTGGACAAACCAGTCGTGGTTCCCTGTCCTGATGCAGCTGACCAGCGCTGCCCCATGGCCTTTACCGTTGAGGAGAGACCTCCTCTCTCAGGCGGGAGGCTCGATTTGGCATCCTCGCCCGGATTTGTGGTCCCTGCACGCAGGGGCCATCAACGGGTACCCGCTGACCTCCCAGAGGGAGTGTTAAACACGATCGCGCAGGCTAGAGCCCCGTCTACCAGACGGCTCTACACCTCGAAGTGGTCTGTGTTCTCTGCTTGGTGTCAAGCGCAGAGCTTTTCACCTGTAGACTGCGGGGTTACGGAAGTGCTTTCCTTCCTTCAGGAGCTACTGGATAAGGGCAGGACCCCTTCCACGCTCAAAGTATACGTGGCGGCCATAGCAACGTTTGTAAAACCGGTGTCTGGCCAGTCACTAGGAAAGAACGACTTAGTCGTGCGTTTCCTTAGAGGAGCTCGGAGGCTAAACCCTCCCAGGCCCCCTTCAGTCCCGACATGGGACCTTTCCACGGTCCTGGAGGCCATGAAAGGTGGCCCATTCGAGCCAATCCAGTCGTCAGACATGAAACACTTGTCTTCAAGACAGCGTTTCTTATGGCTCTCGCTTCAGTGAAGCGCGTAAGGGACTTGCAAGCGCTCTCAGTGAGCGCGTCATGCATGGAGTTTGGACCTAATGACTCTAAGGTCATACTCAAACCGAAGCACGGCTACGTGCCAAAATCCCTCAACACACCGTTCAGGGCCCAGGTGATTTCCCTGTCTGCCCTTCCGGTTCTCAATGAGGAGAAGGACGCGAGTCTCCTTTGCCCTGTTAGGGCACTAAGGGCTTATGTGTCCCGCTCGTCTGGTTTCAGACAGACTGAGCAGCTTTTCGTTTCGTTTGGCGGCCGTGCTAAGGGACTTGCCGCTTCGAAACAGAGCCTATCCAGATGGATAGTTGGTGCCATAGCGCTGGCTTACACTTCTAAGGGCCTACAGTGCCCTTTGGGTGTTAGAGCGCACTCCACAAGAGGCATGGCCTCCTCGTGGGCATGGTCTAGCGGGGTTACCCTGCAAGATATTGTATGGCCGCGGGCTGGGCCTCGCCGTCTACATTTATAAAATACTATAACCTGGAGGTTCCCGCCTTGCAAGCTAAGCTTTTGGCGGTATAAAGTTCAGTGCTATCTGCCCGCTGTGCGGCTCAGATACTGAGTTTGACCTGCGTATTGCTCACTGACCGGTACAGCAGCTCATTAAAATGTCGACACACTTGTGGCCACCCAGTTCAGGCTGAATGTTCACCCTGACGGTATGGTCTATTTGTCACATGATCAGCTCCTTCGGATGCTATTTACAGGGAATGATGCTTCTAGCCTCTCTTCCCTCACTCTCTGTGAGTTTATGGTGATTATGCACTATACGCGCCCCGGGCTTCGGCCCCTGGGACTTTGGTGTTGGATCCCTACCAGCACGGCGTGTTGCATTGTGTTCCCCATAGCGTAAGATATTACGCAGTACGAGAGATACTCTCGTAAGAGAACGTACTCGGTTACTAACGTAACCTCGGTTCTCTCTAGAGAGGGAACGAGTACTGCGTATCTTGCCGTGCTTGGAATACGCTCTGGTTCGCTTCGGCGATGAAAACCAACGTAAGAGCAGCTATCGAGCCTAGATATGGGGCGAGACCACGCCCTTTCTGGCGGGACGTGACGATATGGGCGCGAAAGGCCCCCATTCGTCGTGACGTCACGCAGAGCCTCTCTCGATAGGCTGCTGCTATTGCCGCAGGGCAGCCAATAGGCGCGCGAGCTGTCTCGCCTATGTCTGCTTGCTGCTGCAAAGCGTTTTACATTAATAAAAAAATTAAGGATAATTTTTGGCTTCAATATCTCGTGGAAAAGAGTTTTCCCCATAGCGTAAGATATTACGCAGTACTCGTTCCCTCTCTAGAGAAACCGAGGTTACGTTAGTAACCGAGTACGTTTTACAGTTTTTCTCAATTGTTTACACACAAATTCTGGTACTTGAGACACAATGACCACAACATGTAACTCATTCACCAACCCCCTGAACCAATTCTGCTAAACTACAAGCACAATTCCTGCTTTACACTCAAATTGCAGATCTAAAACACACATTTTTCAAAACACTACACACAATTCTCTGCCTTTGGCACAATTTTCATGCACAAAATCTCTTGTTTTCACAAGGAACACACTGCCATTCAGATCTGCACACTGACTCGACACATGGGCAAACACATGTCACACAGTTTTACAATTAGCAATCAGAGCTTTAGCACAAAAGACTGAAGCAGAAGATGCAGCATACTTATTTATTTTTATTTTTTTTACTGTAAATGCATACAGTACATTTTTCTGTTGTTTTGTATGTAGACCACTGTATGTGCAACTTTGTGTTGGTTGGAATGTACAAAATGTGCGATCTATCTCCCATTGTTTTTGTGGGAAAAATAAAATATATTTGTTGCCGTGTATTTGTGTGTTCTGGGTATAAAAACAATATTCTCAAATGTTTTACACCACACTTATGTATGTACTGTCTGTAGTAAGTGTAACACTGAACAAAAAAGGCCTGAGTCATTATGATGAATGGAGAAGAAGTGTTTTCCATTCATCACAGTGTTTTATACATTGAGCACATCAGTGTTCAACTGCTTCTTATAAATGTCTATTCATATGATGGTTTGTGTGTGTCATTTGAAAACAAAATACCATTTTGAGAAGAAATAACATTGTTTTGAATGTAAAGTTTCATTTTGCAGGAGAATTGAGGGGTTTTCCCTATTGTGTGTGTGTTTTTTGATTTGTGTGTAGAGTTCTGAGAATATGAGGCATTCTTTCAGAAAATGTGTGTAAACAATCGAGAAAAACTGTAATTGTACATATTACAAACTACTCCAACCAATGAATATGTATAAATTTAAGCAACGTCTAATGCAACAGAGTAAACAACAGGGAATTTAAAAAATGCTAAAACGCATTGTTTTATATCATTAGGTTCTGATCATTACTTGCCACGCGTCTTATGAGCAGGACAGCCACATTTGGCAATCAAATCTTGATTTGACTATTCAAATAGGCCAAGAAGTGCAAAGAATAGCTTGCAAACTTGCTCCTTGGAGTTAAAAGCATATGCAAATAAGCATCTTTAAAAAAAACATTCATGTGACAACATTCAACATTTGCTATATGTTTTTCCAACAGTGACTAAATGAACAAATGTTAAGCCAATGTATGTGTTTTCTTTTATAACAGAACTAAATAGGGACATTCAGGTTAAAAGACACTTAAATATTACACCCATATTAATATTACAGTTTTTTTCAACAGCTTACACACAAAATCCTTTCTTGTCACACAATTTCTGAAACCTAACACTCTTACACCAGAACCACACACCGAATCTGCAAAACCATACACTAATTCTCTGCCTTCGACTCAGTTTTCAATTTCATAAAACACTTTTTGCAAACCACAACACACAATTCTTCATTTAACACACAAAAATCTAACAGGAAGTATCTTGATTTCCTTTTTCAAACACAACCTTTCAAAATGCCACACTAATTCATCAGTGCCTCACACTAACTCCTCACATGTGCAAACACCCATTGCTTTACGAACACCAACCAAAAATGGCTTTAGAATAGGACTATAAATAGGCCAAAGGTCAAGTTATAGGTTTTCGGACTGTGTAATACTGTATTCACAACCACAAATGCTTACAGTAAAAAAAAAATGTTTGGTTTCAAATTTGCTTTCGTGTTTACCGTGAATTTTTCAAGATCTCTTTGCCAATATCTTTCAATCGTGTACAGAAATGTACATATGGGCTCATGACAGAAGAGCTTCGGGTTTTGAATAACTGTGTGTAGATATATCCCAAAATATAATATTATGGCAAAGGTGTTTGCAACGTAAGACAAATATTTGCTTTTGAGATGTGTTTGTGATATGTTGAATGCAGTGATTAATTTTGCAAGAGATGTGAAGCATTTCGGATTTTGTGTGTGCTATTCTTGGATTTGTGTGTAAAGTTTTGAAAAAAAAGAAGCAAAGTTTTGAAAACTTGTGTAAGCAATTGAAAAAAACTGTAATATATAAACTACGGAGCTCCGGAAGGGGACATGGTTATGGGGGGGAAAAATAAGATGGAAGGAAAAATGTATGTCACTGCTTTTGAGTTCTCTCGGAAAATGCAATGCAAAAGTTTTGCGAGAGAACGCAAAAGTTTGGAAAAATATTTTTTCCTCCCATCTCATATTTTTTCCACCATAAAATCCCTTTAGGGGCTCCGTAAGAAACAGTTGTTCTCAGATGACCTGCTTCACACACACACTGATATCTGCTAATTTGTGATTTTACTCGATACTGTAGATTTCCTAACAAATAAAAACTATACTTATTTAAGGTTTGAATGTCTTTATAGCGTTTCTGCTTGTTCTTTAAATGCCTCACAATGTGCTGTGCTTCAAATGGCCTTCAACAGCTTACTTTAATGTCATTTTCATTGACATATTTTTCCTCAGTATTTGCACAGTTGTACACTTGTATAGTTTTTTAAGGCAAACCAATGCAAATCTCTGCCTGACACATACATTTGTCATGATTTTTATTTTTCTTGCAATGTGCACTGACAAATGACAAATGGGAGAAGAGTGAGACTGCTTGTAACAACTGCACTCATAAACATTAAAATTCAGCTCACAGAGGTTTGCATAAGGGCGTCATAAGTATGTTCAAGTAACGTCTGCATGATGCTAGACACATACAAGGGTCACAGAATGAAAATTCCAATAGTTTGATGTACTATGTAATGTAAACATTATCTGAATTTGAAAAGGTTAACTAATAACTTTCCACAATGTGTTCAATTTAACTGAAAAAGTTTGAATTTCCAACTTCCTGGAAAGTGGTGCCTCTTTAAATCCGCTTGATGTTGGAATTATTTATAATATTTAGCAGAAAATTTCAAATGTGATTTTGCTGATATACAGGTCGCAGTCTCATGAAAGTGCGTATCAATACCACGAATGATATTCTGTGGTATTTATACGCCAAAAGAGGGTGTAATTTACAGTAGTTGTAGAACAAAACGTTCAAGTATCGTCAAGTTATGTTTACACAATTTTACTCATAAATTGAAATACACATTATAAACCCTATTGAAAATATCAAGGACCAGTGTGATTTTAATCTTGTGAATTGATTATGTTTTATTTATGCTTTTTTTCGTAGTATTTTATTGATTATAAAATAATTGACATATCACAACATGCACAAATAATTTACAGTCTATTTTAAAATTATAAAGCACATGGTAATTTATGTTTTACAGAACTAAGAATATTGCTATTAATAAATATATCTAGATGTTTTGCTTCTGATATATTTGATGTCAGTAGACAGTCTTTTAACAGTTGTTAAGATGTCTAATATTTTCAATGTGATTGTGAATAAAGTTGATATGTTCTGTTTTGCCCTTTTGAGGACTTGAATTATATTAAATCATAATCAGCCCAAAGCATAAAAATTGAGTAAAGGTGTTTGCTCTTGTGAGATACATGGTTCCATCACACAAAAAGGGGAACAAACAATTTCAAGTTCATAGCCTGATTTCAGTGGTGTAATTCAACAAATCACAGGAGCAACTATTTAAGTTTATAGACTTGATTTGAACGTGATTCACGTCACACAGGAGGCAACTATTTTAAATATCTTTACTTGCAGTGGTGTAATTCACCAAATCACCAGGGGCGAACTCATTTATCATTTAATGATGTGCAGTGGTGTATTCTCACAAATCACCACGGGTGAACCATTTAAATCATTATAGGATGTCAGCTGGTGTAATCCACAAATCACAAGGGGGTGAACTCATTTAATCCCTTATACTCGATCTAGCAGTAAAGAAATGGACACAGCGACCCCATAGATTTCAACCTGTTTCAAACTGTTGGCTGAGCGTACTGCGCATGCTCACACTGAGCTTGACGACGGAGATGTGACGTGAGCAACCTAGTATCTGTGCCAAGAGAAATCTGAATCATTCCCTTCTGAATCTTGCAGAGACGGAGAGCGTGAGTAGGAGCTGTCCATGAGCTAGCAGCAGGATCAACTTTATGACTATCTATGGGCTTCTCCCTTGACTTTATGCCTCCACGTCCGCCTGGTTGCCCGCAAGCTTCTCCTCCTGTCTATACAGTAATTTCTTTACTGTGCGACAGAGAGTCGCGTGGTAATGATGCAATCGTTAGCCTATTTTTACAAAAACGGCTTCTACGGGGCCATAACATAATATACAAAGTAATGGAGCCTTTTATACATTGTCGTGTTTCTTTAGAAATGGACAAATGGAGTCTTTGGACGCCTCTGATGTAAAGTTATTTGCTGTCAAAGTGACGCCAAAATGAATGGGAGTCAATGGAATGCTAACAGCAGGTGATGGTCTGCTACAATGGCGGCCCCCAGGGAGGCTTCAGTTTCCGGCTGATGGATTACCCCCTTGTACTCGATGTGCAGTGGTGTAATTCTCACAAATCACCACAGGAGGGCAAACTCATTTATATTCATTATACTCGATGTGCAGTGGTGTAATTCACACAAATCACCACAGGAGGGCGAACTCATTTATATTCATTATACTCGATGTGCAGTGGTGTAATTCTCACAAATCATCACAGGAGGGCGAACTCATTTATATTCATTATACTCGATGTGCAGTGGTGTAATTCACACAAATCACCACAGGAGGGCGAACTCATTTATATTCATTATACTCGATCATAGACATATACACTAGACGTCACCTGGGCTACAGCAGTTCATTGGAACTATGCGTCAATAGAGCCGCCATCTTGGAACAGGGGAGCCCCTTCTCTTTATGCATCAGCGTCCCAATGTATAGGCAAAGGTCTAACGGAAATAAAATCACCATAAATCGTCATGAATGCGATTTTCTAGTTTTTTGGTTCGTTCCAACAGTCAGACATGTATTTATAATCGAGTCCAGAGAAATTTATAAAAAAAAATTTTTTTTAGAAACATTCTTCCTAGTTCAGATTTCGTTCGTAAACATCCATACGCAGCACAAAAGTCCGGCATCAACCATGAATTTGAAGTACAGGCGGAGATAGCAGCGTTACCTAGATACTTCCTATGACAAGACCCCTGTTCTAAGATGGGGGGTTTTGAGGACATGCTTGGAACCCCCAGGTGACGTCTAGTGTATATGTCTATGATACTCGATGTGCAGTGGTGTAATTCTCACAAATCACCACAGGAGGGCGAACTCATTTATATTCATTATACTCAATGTGCAGTGGTGTAATTCACACAAATCACCACAGGAGGGCGAACTCATTTATATTCATTATACTCAATGTGCAGTGGTGTATTCTCACAAATCACCACAGGAGGGCATTGAGTCCAGAGAAATTTTAAAAAAATGTAAAAAATTTCACATTCTTGTGAAATGTAATCCCTTGCTGTCTGGTTTTTAGATTTCGTTCATGTGAAAATCCATACGCAGCACAAAAGTCCGGCATCATCCATGAATGGCGGAGATAGCAGCGTTACCTAGCTACTTTCTATGACAAGACCCCTGTTCCAAGATGGCGGCGGTTTTGACGCATACTTAGAATCCAAATCCCCACACACAAATCCCCACAGGAGGGCGACACAATTATAAATGAATTATTTAGACTCGATTTGCAGTGGTGTAATTCACACAAATCACCACAGGAGGGCGACACAATTATAAATTAATTATTTAGACTCGATTTGCAGTGGTGTAATTCACACAAATAACCACAGGAGGGCGACACAATTATAAGTTAATTATTTAGACTCGATTTGCAGTGGTGTAATTCACACAAATCACCACAGGAGGGCGAAACACTTCTATGTTGTTGTTTTTTTTACAGCCTATGGTTTATGTATATTTAGCTTATATATAAGTATGCATATTTCAATGTCAAACAGCTTTTCACACATGACACTTGAAATTAAAAATAATAGTTCTATAAGAGTAGCTTTGGTTTTCTTATAATTCAATAAAAAATCTAAAGAAATACTATGCAACATGGTGTGTGTTATTTTCTGGACAGAGTAGTCAATGAGTTATCAATCAATGATGACCATATTTTACCCAGATTAAACATACGTTAAGATAAACTTTAAATCTAAAACATCACTTATTGCATCACAGTTTCTGTGGCTCAGTGGATAGTTAACTCCGTTTCAAGTCACAAAGTCCTTGTTCAAATCCCACGTTTGCTAAAGTTATTCATCATTTAACACAAAGCTCTGGATCAATCCTGTTGAAAACGCTCATCATCTCTACAGTCTCAGTGGATCAGGAGATAAAGCGTTGGGTTTCAATCACAGCGTCCTGAGTTCAAATCCCACTATTGCTGACTTTCAATTGTTCTCACTTGACAAGGTGTCCCGAAAACCAGTTATTGTTGCAAAATCCATGATGGGCGAGTGGATAAACACATGCTCTCGGAGGACAAGCTGATGAAGACACGGGTTCAAATCTCTCTTTAACTGCTTTATTGGAAACTCTCAGGATAATAGTGAAATATAAGTTCCTTCACATGTCTCAGTAAGAGATCTGTGGCTCACAGGTAAGAGCGCTGCCTCATGGTTTCAGAGGTTGTTGGTTCAATCCCAGCCAGATCTCCGCGATACGGGTGAATGCTGTATGTGTGAAGGGCCGGGGACGTGTCGGGTCCCCCCCGAACCCCGTCACGATGTCCAGCAGGGGTTATGCTTCTTGAAACAATGAAAAAAGAATTTTAGCTGACTAAAAATTTTGGCCCGCCGTCCCTTCCCCACCTATTTAGATTCCCATCATTTGCTTTTCAAAGGGGTGACCCTTCAAAAAGAAATTGATGGGAACCTACATGTTTAGAACAGTAAAACACACAATCAAAGATTATATACCTTACCTGTCCATGAGCAGAAGTCCATCAGTACAGTCTACAAGTCTCAGATCTCTGCTTCTGATGGCCGGGTTTACGCTCTCTGATTCTGTAGGGTCACAGCATAAACAAAGACATCATTACACACTGTATATCTAGAAAAAATCAGAATACAAAAAAATAATAATAATTTATTTTAGTCTAAAATTAAATACATTTTAATGCTGTACATCAGTAATGGTGTATCAATCAATCTACTGTTCGTCTCATTTAATTCAATTACTGTCTTACAGGCCACAAAATGAAGAAAACACTGAATAAAACTAAAAACTAATTCCCCATTCAAATAATCTACAGACCTACAAACATCAGAACAAGATTACAGAAATTATAGGCAATGTGTCTAGTCGCTGATCTTTACTTCATTGTTTCATGCTTGTAGAGATAATATGACAGCCTTTAATGTGGTATTTCAATTAAAAATTAGTTCTACTCTAATAACCCAGTCATAACCGGAAGTAGAAAAGCATGAAGCAACAAAAGAACGTCAGAGCTTCACACAACTCCTGCAGACTCTAACATCAATCCAGAAAACACTGCAATATCAACTGAGTCTTTCTCAATACACTTTATAGTGTGGATATCAGAGGGCGATTCATTCAGAGACTAAAAAGGTAACGCTAAAACTAGTGACTGATTTGATAGAACGTGCAAGTCGTTTAACAAGAGAAATTGACTTTATGTGTAAAGTTACTTACAGGTGAGTCTCGTGACACTCGGTTCCCGCAGTTTATCCGTCTGTGTGTGTCGGCTTTATTTGCAGTTGAGGTGTTATATAAGATGTTGAAGTGACATTAAGAGCTGTCATTATCTCTTTTGCAGGATCTGCACGTGTTGTTGTGTTTGTTGTCAAGCAGCAGAAGTGTCAGACTGAAGGAGAAACCCGCTTCTGTCGCCTAGTGGAGCGGAGGAAGAGCTGCACTTTACTGAGGGATTATAGTGGCGAGATCACATCTGAGACTCTGGATCATGAAGCAGCAACAGAAACATGTTTAAATCCAACAGATGCAGATCATCTTTTACAAAGCCTGAGCCTAAGTTACTTCATACACATGCATTAGATACAAGCTTAGTACCGCAGAAAATAATTGTTTGCCTTTTAATTATAAGACTCGATTTGCAGTGGTGTAATTCACACAAATCCCCACAGGAGGGCGACACAATTATAAGTTAATTATTTAGACTCGATTTGCAGTGGTGTAATTCACACAAATCACCACAGGAGGGCGACACAATTGACCGTTCGCAAAAGCCACGCCCCCTAGTTATTGTTGCTACGCCCGTCAAACAAATGGTCAAACACGACCAGCGCCACAGATTGCCATGACGGGAAGAGGTATACCCGTGCGTGTCAGTGACCCTTTTTTGGAGCAATACCTCCGCGATATCCTCCAGATCGAGGCACAAGGGGTTACAGTATACAGTGGAGGGATATATTCAAAATATAAAAATACAATGAAGGAGACACGACTACTATCGAGGCTAACGTTAATGCTTACCGGTCTCAAGCGAAATATGAGAAACCCGACCTGTAACGTTACCTCAAATGCAACCAGCACAGCCTTGAAGAAGATTTTATAAGCTGGTTCAGTGGGTAATTGTTTGGAGTTAGAAATATATAACTCACGCTGCATATTTAGTAATTTTGCCTCAGATACAGGGTTATACATTCGCTTTAACGAGCGGCTTGTTCATTACCACGGCAACCACTTGCGTGCCATGCTGAATACGATTTTTGTGTTTAAAAAGTAACTATACATAAGAGACGGAAAGATGCAGATAATCATACATTATTTAAGGTTATTTCTATTCGTTACGATATTGATATGTGAACTGATGTTGTCAAGTAAGCTTCATGCGTTCCCCGTAGCGAGCGTGCACTCCTCTAAACTGTACAGGTCCTGCACTGCTAGTGACTGCTGCTCATTTCCCCCCGAAAATATCATGTTAACAACAACCCTTTAGAAAACGTACTTCCTTTGTGGATCCTCTTGACCTGCTTTCTCCATGTTTCTTTGACTAATCTCAGTGTGTCAGTCTCACGCACGCGAGTTAACCATGTTCGACACAGTGCCGTCCACACTGTTTTATCCATTGTAGGCACCGCTCACGTTGTGTTTTCGGCTTTGGGAATGGAAAGAACACAACTCCTCCAGACAATCTCTCGGGGTATCTAGTCTCCGATTTACAAACGCCGTGGGCGAACCGCTTCACCAGCTTGCTTGGAGTCAATGTTTGACGGACCTGCTCACATAGTAACGGTTGCTATGATGTGTGATTGGACAATGGCCGTTTTGGGGGAGGGGCCTGCGAACGGTCAATTATAAGTTAATTATTTAGACTCAATTTGCAGTGGTGTAATTCACACAAATTACCACAGGAGGGCGAAACACTTATGGTTATTAGACTCGATTTGCAGTGGTGTAATTCACACAAATCCCCACAGGAGGGCGACACAATTATAAATTAATTATTTAGACTCGATTTGCAGTGGTGTAATTCACACAAATCACCACAGGAGGGCGACACAATTATAAATTAATTATTTAGACTCGATTTGCAGTGGTGTAATTCACACAAATAACCACAGGAGGGCGACACAATTATAAGTTAATTATTTAGACTCAATTTGCAGTGGTGTAATTCACACAAATCACCACAGGAGGGCGAAACACTTCTATGTTGTTGTTTTTTTACAGCCTATGGTTTATGTATATTTAGCTTATATATAAGTATGCATATTTCAATGTCAAACAGCTTTTCACACATGACACTTGAAATTAAAAATAATAGTTCTATAAGAGTAGCTTTGGTTTTCTTATAATTCAATAAAAAATCTAAAGAAATACTATGCAACATGGTGTGTGTTATTTTCTGGACAGAGTAGTCAATGAGTTATCAATCAATGATGACCATATTTTACCCAGATTAAACATACGTTAAGATAAACTTTAAATCTAAAACATCACTATTGCATCACAGTTTCTGTGGCTCAGTGGATAGTTAACTCCGTTTCAAGTCACAAAGTCCTTGTTCAAATCCCACATTTGCTAAAGTTATTCATCATTTAACACAAAGCTCTGGATCAATCCTGTTGAAAACGCTCATCATCTCTACAGTCTCAGTGGATCAGGAGATAAAGCGTTGGGTTTCAATCACAGCGTCCTGAGTTCAAATCTCACTATTGCTGACTTTCAATTGTTCTCACTTGACAAGGTGTCCCGAAAACCAGTTATTGTTGCAAAATCCATGATGGGCGAGTGGATAAACACTAGGGGTGTCACGATTCTCCAAATCCTCGATTCGATATAGTTTTCGATTCTAAGGTCACGATTCGATTCGATTCTCGATTTTAAAAAAAAAATTTAAAGAGCAGATTGCTATGCAATTTTTAGACTACTACACGTTTATGCATTATGCAATATAAATTTGTTCACAATGTACACTACACCATTGCCAAATTTAAAATATAACAGAATCAAGTAACATCATAAATGTAACAATAACTTTATTAAGTCAATTGGAAACTTAAGAGAAACTAAATGGCAGGTTACTTTGCTTTTGTAACTGCAGTCTTCTCAGAAGATGACATTTATGTTCACAATCACAACAAAACAAACAAAAGCAATAAAACAGCAATGTCCATAGACTCCATACTAGTCTTCTCTTCTCTGAACAATTAAGCATCTTAAACTATTTCCGAACAGTTATATTCTGTTATAAAAAAAACATATACCACACAAATAACTACTTTTTATCCCCTGAGAATGATGACTGTATTTTTCATTCTTTTATGTTCTTCCTAAAGAGGGATATGTTGTTTTGTTTAGAGCTGCTCTTTGACTATTTACATTTTTATGGGCAGAGACAACAAATGTGATTTTTATATTTTCATGTTCTTCTTTAAGAAAATGAGAATGTCCACATTCTCTGGAGAGAGGGCTGCTCTTTGAGCCGTCACAATGTCCCCTGCTGTGGAGAAAACTCTCTCACTTGCCACACTTGTTGCTTGTACAGCAAGATAACGTTTGGCAAGCTTGGACAAATTTGGGTACTGGTGTTCATTATCTTTCCACCATTTCAGTGGATTTGAATCCACAGAAATTACTTTAACCATTTTGTATAGCTGAATCTCATCTTTCACAACATCAGGCCATGGTTTTGTTGCTGCTGATGATGCTGCTGCAGTGGAGGCTGTGGTGCTGAAAAAATCACCAAACAGTTCACTGAGTGCTGTTCTCTTTGCTGGGGGGCTGCCTCTGCCGGTTGCTACATTTTCTGGATCCTCTGCAGGGTTTTGGCTGGACCCTTCTCCTGAGGCATGAGACTGAAATATACAAAATACAAATACATATATACAAATTAAATATACATATACAAAAAACAGTTGTTTAAGGCAGAAATTATATTTAAGTGTGACAACAACAACAAGAAATATTTGAAATATTGAAATATTTATTTTAATTAATATATTATTATTAAATTTACAGAATTCTACTTTAAAGAATAACATGGTTATTTCATCAGAATCATCACATTAGCCTAAATGCATCACATACCTTTGTGGGGTCCATTTGCAAGATTTTATCCTCTAGACAACTGAAGATCTCATTCCGAGATATGTCATCCAGGTGGGGTAAAGCCTTAAACCTTGGATCCAAGGCAGTGCTCTCATTCAGGAACTGTTGAAGTATTGGGTCTGAATACCTCTCTTCAAAGTTTGCCACTATAGCAGATTTAACATCCTTTACAATTGTTGAATCTGTGTCACTGTGTTTCATAGATGTCAGGATGGTGTGTTGTAGAGGCATGACCATGGACACAGTAGGCTGCTGTTCGGAACTCATCAAGGTTGTGACTGTTTTCAGGGGCTTCAGTACCTGACATACATCTTCCAGAACAGTCACATCTTGATCAGAGAGGGTGATAAGGTCTTTGGCATTTTTTTTTATGTCCTTTTCTGCAAGTGCAGAATAGACAGCAGCTTGTTGCTCTAAATAGCGTGTGATCATGTCATAGCTGGAGTTCCACCGTGTAATAACATCTTGAACCAGCTTGTGAGGAGGAAGCTGAAGCATGTCTTGTTTTGACTTTAAAACAGCTGCTGCAGTGGTGCTTCTGTGGAAAAAAGTGACCACCCTCCTGACTCTGCCCAAAAGACGGGACAACTGGTTTACTCCCAACCCCTTCTGGGAGGCCAGATTCACAGTGTGGGCAAAACATCCGATGTGTGGAGACAATCCAGCTGCATGTGAGGCATTGACAATGTTCTTTGCATTATCAGTTGTCACAGGGATGGTCACATTTTGTCTGTCCAACTTCCATTCCACTACCACTTCCCTCAGCACTTCTGCTAAATGTTCACTTGTGTGAGTTTCATATATGGGGCGAGTTTGAAGGACTGGATTTTGAATTTCCCAGTCATCATTAATATAATGTGCTGTGACAGTCATGAAGCTCTGTGTTGCTCTGGAGGTCCAGCAATCTGTAGTTAAGGCCACTAAATGTGCACTTCTCAGACCTTCAATAACTTTCTCCTTTACATTGTTGTACAATGAGGGTATCACCATAGTTGTGAAATGCGTTCTACTTGGGATTTCGTAGCGCGGTTCTAGCACGCTAATTAAATGCCTAAATCCGGAGTTTTCCACCACCGAATAAGGTCGCATATCTGCAGCGATGAATACTCCTAAGGCGCTTGTAATAGCATTTGCACGAGTTGATTTACTTGGAAATTTAATTCCAAATGAAGACGGGAGAGTAGTTTGTACAGTTGTTGGTTTGACCGACAAATCTATATTTTTGTGCTGTCTGCGGAGATGCGCAGCCATGTTAGTCGTGTTGCCAGTGGACGAATATGGTACACGCAGATAGCAGAGCTTGCAAACTGTGGCTTTTTTGTCGACAACGCGAACGTTGTCAACATACCGCACTGCAAATCCAAAATACCTCCACACCGGCGACTTCAGAGAAGCAGGAGGGTGTTCAAGTTCCGTTGATGGGTCTTCGATATCTGCAGTTGCCATGATGTGTCAGTTAGAGAGGACTCGCAGCCTTTCAACAGGTGTTTTGTTTTCCGCACCGTAATGAGTCGTTCATCATGAATGAGTCATTCATCATAAACGATCTGTTCATTGCCTCTGTCACGCGACAAATGAACAAAAGACTCGGAAGGTAATTATTTGTTCCCTGTAGTGTAAATTATTTTTCACTGCATTCATTATGTACATCTTCTTAATGTTCGGGGAATTTGCATGTTAATAGTATAACATTTAAAGCCCCTGAAACGACTAGAAAAAAAGTTTAGTTAATTTTGATGAGCGAGATTGAACAATAGAGTCTGTAAAACAATCCGAACTTTCCATCACGGACGCGACATGGGGCGTGGCAGTATCGACGATACCATTTTTTATTTCGATTTCGATACCATTGAATTAATTTCGATCGATTTCGATTTAATATCGAAATCGTGACACCCTTAATAAACACATGCTCTCGGAGGACAAGCTGATGAAGACACGGGTTCAAATCTCTCTTTAACTGCTTTATTGGAAACTCTCAGGATAATAGTGAAATATAAGTTCCTTCACATGTCTCAGTAAGAGATCTGTGGCTCACAGGTAAGAGCGCTGCCTCATGGTTTCAGAGGTTGTTGGTTCAATCCCAGCCAGATCTCCGCGATACGGGTGAATGCTGTATGTGTGAAGGGCCGGGGACGTGTCGGGTCCCCCCCGAACCCCGTCACGATGTCCAGCAGGGGTTATGCTTCTTGAAACAATGAAAAAAGAATTTTAGCTGACTAAAAATTTTGGCCCGCCGTCCCTTCCCCACCTATTTAGATTCCCATCATTTGCTTTTCAAAGGGGTGACCCTTCAAAAAGAAATTGATGGGAACCTACATGTTTAGAACAGTAAAACACACAATCAAAGATTATATACCTTACCTGTCCATGAGCAGAAGTCCATCAGTACAGTCTACAAGTCTCAGATCTCTGCTTCTGATGGCCGGGTTTACGCTCTCTGATTCTGTAGGGTCACAGCATAAACAAAGACATCATTACACACTGTATATCTAGAAAAAATCAGAATACAAAAAAATAATAATAATTTATTTTAGTCTAAAATTAAATACATTTTAATGCTGTACATCAATAATGCTGTATCACTCAATCTACTGTTCGTCTCATTTAATTCAATTACTGTCTTACAGGCCACAAAATGAAGAAAACACTGAATAAAACTAAAAACTAATTCCCCATTCAAATAATCTACAGACCTACAAACATCAGAACAAGATTACAGAAATTATAGGCAATGTGTCTAGTCGCTGATCTTTACTTCATTGTTTCATGCTTGTAGAGATAATATGACAGCCTTTAATGTGGTATTTCAATTAAAAATTTGTTCTACTCTAATAACCCAGTCATAACCGGAAGTAGAAAAGCATGAAGCAACAAAAGAACGTCAGAGCTTCACACAACTCCTGCAGACTCTAACATCAATCCAGAAAACACTGCAATATCAACTGAGTCTTTCTTAATACACTTTATAGTGTGGATATCAGAGGGCGATTCATTCAGAGACTAAAAGGTAACGCTAAAACTAGTGACTGATTTGATAGAACGTGCAAGACATTTAACAAGAGAAATTGACTTTATGTGTAAAGTTACTTACAGGTGAGTCTCGTGACACTCGGTTCCCGCAGTTTATCCGTCTGTGTGTCGGCTTTATTTGCAGTTGAGGTGTTATATAAGATGTTGAAGTGACATTAAGAGCTGTCATTATCTCTTTTGCAGGATCTGCACGTGTTGTTGTGTTTGTTGTCAAGCAGCAGAAGTGTCAGACTGAAGGAGAAACCCGCTTCTGTCGCCTAGTGGAGCGGAGGAAGAGCTGCACTTTACTGAGGGATTATAGTGGCGAGATCACATCTGAGACTCTGGATCATGAAGCAGCAACAGAAACATGTTTAAATCCAACAGATGCAGATCATCTTTTACAAAGCCTGAGCCTAAGTTACTTCATACACATGCATTAGATACAAGCTTAGTACCGCAGAAAATAATTGTTTGCCTTTTAATTATAAGACTCGATTTGCAGTGGTGTAATTCACACAAATCCCCACAGGAGGGCGACACAATTATAAGTTAATTATTTAGACTCGATTTGCAGTGGTGTAATTCACACAAATCACCACAGGAGGGCGACACAATTATAAGTTAATTATTTAGACTCAATTTGCAGTGGTGTAATTCACACAAATTACCACAGGAGGGCGAAACACTTATGGTTATTAGACTCGATTTGCAGTGGTGTAATTCACACAAATCCCCACAGGAGGGCGACACAATTATAAATTAATTATTTAGACTCGATTTGCAGTGGTGTAATTCACACAAATCACCACAGGAGGGCGACACAATTATAAATTAATTATTTAGACTCGATTTGCAGTGGTGTAATTCACACAAATAACCACAGGAGGGCGACACAATTATAAGTTAATTATTTAGACTCAATTTGCAGTGGTGTAATTCACACAAATCACCACAGGAGGGCGAAACACTTCTATGTTGTTGTTTTTTTACAGCCTATGGTTTATGTATATTTAGCTTATATATAAGTATGCATATTTCAATGTCAAACAGCTTTTCACACATGACACTTGAAATTAAAAATAATAGTTCTATAAGAGTAGCTTTGGTTTTCTTATAATTCAATAAAAAATCTAAAGAAATACTATGCAACATGGTGTGTGTTATTTTCTGGACAGAGTAGTCAATGAGTTATCAATCAATGATGACCATATTTTACCCAGATTAAACATACGTTAAGATAAACTTTAAATCTAAAACATCACTATTGCATCACAGTTTCTGTGGCTCAGTGGATAGTTAACTCCGTTTCAAGTCACAAAGTCCTTGTTCAAATCCCACATTTGCTAAAGTTATTCATCATTTAACACAAAGCTCTGGATCAATCCTGTTGAAAACGCTCATCATCTCTACAGTCTCAGTGGATCAGGAGATAAAGCGTTGGGTTTCAATCACAGCGTCCTGAGTTCAAATCTCACTATTGCTGACTTTCAATTGTTCTCACTTGACAAGGTGTCCCGAAAACCAGTTATTGTTGCAAAATCCATGATGGGCGAGTGGATAAACACATGCTCTCGGAGGACAAGCTGATGAAGACACGGGTTCAAATCTCTCTTTAACTGCTTTATTGGAAACTCTCAGGATAATAGTGAAATATAAGTTCCTTCACATGTCTCAGTAAGAGATCTGTGGCTCACAGGTAAGAGCGCTGCCTCATGGTTTCAGAGGTTGTTGGTTCAATCCCAGCCAGATCTCCGCGATACGGGTGAATGCTGTATGTGTGAAGGGCCGGGGACGTGTCGGGTCCCCCCCGAACCCCGTCACGATGTCCAGCAGGGGTTATGCTTCTTGAAACAATGAAAAAAGAATTTTAGCTGACTAAAAATTTTGGCCCGCCGTCCCTTCCCCACCTATTTAGATTCCCATCATTTGCTTTTCAAAGGGGTGACCCTTCAAAAAGAAATTGATGGGAACCTACATGTTTAGAACAGTAAAACACACAATCAAAGATTATATACCTTACCTGTCCATGAGCAGAAGTCCATCAGTACAGTCTACAAGTCTCAGATCTCTGCTTCTGATGGCCGGGTTTACGCTCTCTGATTCTGTAGGGTCACAGCATAAACAAAGACATCATTACACACTGTATATCTAGAAAAAATCAGAATACAAAAAAATAATAATAATTTATTTTAGTCTAAAATTAAATACATTTTAATGCTGTACATCAATAATGCTGTATCACTCAATCTACTGTTCGTCTCATTTAATTCAATTACTGTCTTACAGGCCACAAAATGAAGAAAACACTGAATAAAACTAAAAACTAATTCCCCATTCAAATAATCTACAGACCTACAAACATCAGAACAAGATTACAGAAATTATAGGCAATGTGTCTAGTCGCTGATCTTTACTTCATTGTTTCATGCTTGTAGAGATAATATGACAGCCTTTAATGTGGTATTTCAATTAAAAATTTGTTCTACTCTAATAACCCAGTCATAACCGGAAGTAGAAAAGCATGAAGCAACAGAAAGAACGTCAGAGCTTCACACAACTCCTGCAGACTCTAACATCAATCCAGAAAACACTGCAATATCAACTGAGTCTTTCTAATACATCTTTATAGTGTGGATATCAGATGGCGATTCATTTAGAGACTAAAAAGGTAACGCTAAAACTAGTGACTGATTTGATAGAACGTGCAAGTCATTTGAACAAGAGAAATTGACTTTATGTGTAAAGTTACTTACAGGTGAGTCTCGTGACACTCGGTTCCCGCAGTTTATCCGTCTGTGTGTCGGCTTTATTTGCAGTTGAGGTGTTATATAAGATGTTGAAGTGACATTAAGAGCTGTCATTATCTCTTTTGCAGGATCTGCACGTGTTGTTGTGTTTGTTGTCAAGCAGCAGAAGTGTCAGACTGAAGGAGAAACCCGCTTCTGTCGCCTAGTGGAGCGGAGGAAGAGCTGCACTTTACTGAGGGATTATAGTGGCGAGATCACATCTGAGACTCTGGATCATGAAGCAGCAACAGAAACATAAATCCCACAGATGCAGATAATCTTTTACAAAGCCTGAGCCTAAGTTACTTCATACACATGCATTAGATACAAGCTTAGTAGCGCAGAAAATAATTGTTTGCCTTTTAATTATAAACTCGATTTGCAGTGGTGTAATTCACACAAATCCCCACAGGAGGGCGATACACTTATAAGTTAATTATTTAGACTCGATTTGCAGTGGTGTAATTCACACAAATCCCCACAGGAGGGCGACACAATTATAAGTTAATTATTTAGACTCGATTTGCAGTGGTGTAATTCACACAAATCCCCACAGGAGGGCGACACAATTATAAGTTAATTATTTAGACTCGATTTGCAGTGGTGTAATTCACACAAATCACCACAGGAGGGCGAAACACTTCTATGTTGTTGTTTTTTACAGCCTATGGTTTATGTATATTTAGCTTATAAGTATGCATATTTCAATGTCAAACAGCTTTTCACAAAATGACACTTGAAATAAAAAAAGTAGTTCTATAAGAGTAGCTTTGGTTTTCTTATAATTGAATAAAAAATCTAAAGAAATACTTTGTCCAGAAATAAACACAAAACAATCTTTCAGAGTAGTCAATGAGTTATCAATCCATGATGGTCATATTTTACCCAAATTAAACATACGTTAAGATAAACTTTAAGTCTAAAACATCACTATTGCATCACAGTTTCTGTGGCTCAGTGGATAGTTGACTCTCTTTCAAGCCGGAAAGTCCTTGTTCAAATCCCACGTTTGCTAAAGTTATTCATCATTTAACACAAAGCTCTGGATCAATCCTGTTGAAAACGCTCATCATCTCTACAGTCTCAGTGGATCAGGAGATAAAGTGTTGCCTTTCAATCACAGCGTCCTGAGTTCAAATCCCCACTATTGCTGACTTTCAATTGTTCTCACTTGACAAGGTGTCCCGAAAACCAGTTATTATTGCAAAATCCATGATGGGCGAGTGGATAAACACATGCTCTCGGAGGACAAGCTGATGAAGACACGGGTTCAAATCTCTCTTTAACTGCTTTATTGGAAACTCTCAGGATAATAGTGAAATATAAGTTCCTTCACATGTCTCAGTAAGAGATCTGTGGCTCACAGGTAAGAGCGCTGCCTCATGGTTTCAGAGGTTGTTGGTTCAATCCCAGCCAGATCTCCGCGATACGGGTGAATGCTGTATGTGTGAAGGGCCGGGGACGTGTCGGGTCCCCCCCGAACCCCGTCACGATGTCCAGCAGGGGTTATGCTTCTTGAAACAATGAAAAAAGAATTTTAGCTGACTAAAAATTTTGGCCCGCCGTCCCTTCCCCACCTATTTAGGGTTCCCATCATTTGCTTTTCAAAGGGGTGACCCTTCAAAAAGACATTTAATGGGAACCTACATGTTTAGCACAGTAAAACACACATTCTATACATTACCTGTCCATGAGCAGAAGTCCATCATTAAAGCCAATGTCTGTCAACTCAAATCTCTGCTTCTGATGACTGGATGTAATGGTCCAAACACATTCCTTCTGTAAGGAAAGACATAAATAAAAAACAGACATTACTCCATACTCTACATCTAAAAAATGAGAATGTGAAAGTTGGTCTAAAGACTAGGGCCCGTATTCCTAAAGAATCTAAGAATCCTTTTAGAAAACTCTTAATTTAGCTTAAAAACTTTTACGTAAGAGTCTTAGCTTAAGAGCGATTCGGGATCGATCTGAGAGCAACTCTGAGTAAAGAAAAAGACAAAAACTTTTATCTTAGTGAGGAGGCGGGCTTGAGCCCGTTGCTATGTATGACACAATCTTTTGAAGACTGTGATTGGTTGGTTGTCCAAGAAGGAAAAATAGTGATTTAAGTATTCAGGTGAAACTGGAAAAAGTAGAATATCGTGCAAAACCTCATGTATTTCAGTAATTAAAATTAAAAGATGAAACTAATATATTTAGTATATATAACTATAAACATATGCATGATTATACTTTTCAGAGGACTGACATTTCTGTGTTTAATATAATAATAATAATATACATTTTATTTCAGGGCGCCTTTCAAGACACCCAAGGACGCCTTACAGAGCAAATTTAAAACAGAACATTAATACTAGCCCAACAATAATATCATTTGTAAAATCAAATTAATAAGTACAATCAAAAAAATTAAGTAAAATGAAATCCCGATGTAAATCTATGTTGAATAAGCTAATCTAAACAGATGAGTTTTAAGTTGAGATTTGAATTGAAGAAGAGAGTCTAGGTGACGAATGTGAGGTGGGAGAGAATTACAAAGATGTGGAATGTTTAAAATTATTTTTTATTTTTTTTTATTTCATGTAACATTCTAATTTTCTGAGATTTTGAATGTTGGGGTTTTCATAAGCTGTAGTTAATCATCAAAATAATAACTTTTGCACGATATTCTAATTTTTCCAGTTTCACCTGTGGGGTCTATTTTAAGCCTTCACTTTGAAATTACATGCATAATTTTTCCTATTTTATCGTTTTCACACACACACATAGTATATATATGTAAGGTATTTGTTTGGCTTATAATGATAAAAATTGTTCCACTCTTTCCAATTACACTGATTACTGGCGTGTCTGTCTATTTAAGTGGTGGTTTGAATGTTGGTTTTAATGTACCAAACTCATTGTCATCCATTGTCTGCAACACATTTCTTCTCTCTCTTCGTCTTTCTGCTATTTTCTCCTCTGCTAAAGAAACTCTTAAGCCTCTTAAAAGTCCTCGTCCGTGCTCATAACAATTTTGACCTTAAGACCTCTTTTAAGGGTTAAGATGCTTTCTGAATGACTTTTTTTCTTTACTAGGATTTTTTCTTTAATTTTAAGAGTAAACGCCCACATTTCTAAGAATTTTCTTAGAATTGTGTCACTAGGAGCTACTTTTTGCATTAAGATTCTTTAGGAATACGGGCCCAGGTTAATAGATGGAAATTGAATAATTTGAAAGCCTAAAGCTGTACAGTGTGGAAAATATATTGCTGAGTATATTATACTTCAGTAATGCTGTATCAATAACAATCTTTTAATTCAATTAAAATGAAACTTTCCTTCACAATAAACAAGAGTAACCTTAATCCTAAAAGGCTGGTTTCCTGCACATAGTTTTAGCCCTGTTCTGTTCTGTTCTGGACTGTATGTATGATGTTTTTTATTATTAAGCAAAATCACTGCAGCTCTACTAAACCATGAAGCAGCAGAAACATCAGAGACTCACTCCAGCTGACTCTATTAACAAACATCAATCCAGTGGATTATTACCTACAGTGACACTACAACAACAGCAATGACACCATTCTTTATTATAATATAAATATCAAACGGCGTTTCATTCAAAGATTATAAATGAAACGCTAACGCAACAACTACTTCGGATTAATTTGTTCTTCTGAAGGTCTGATGCAGTTCAGCATGTAAACAAAGCCTAATTACGTGACAGTGCTACTCGTTTTAAGTGCAAAGTTACTTACCGGTGAATATCGTGATGCTTAATTCCCGCACTGTGTGTCCGTTTATCCCTAAAATATGTACAGTTGTTAGATATTAATAACCGTCATTTGCACGTGCTGTAGAAACTGTCATCAAGCGTCATTGTTGTCATGGATCTAAAGGAGTTGCTCTGACAGTGAAACACGGCCACGCCGCCTAGTGGAGCGGATGAAAAACTGCACTTAAATTTCTGACATTCTACTATCGTGATTAATAATCTACAAATAAATGTAAAAGAAAAGTCAGGAACAACCAGTGGCGTAGGAACCGGGGGGGACGGGGGGACGGTGTCCCCCCCAATATTGGAGACAGTCGCATTTGTCCCACCCAAAAATGACACCGTGGAAGACAAAAATATTTGCCAACTCCCACCCATTGGCCGTGAGACACACGTATTTGATTGGTTTCCCTATCAAATGTCGAGAGCGCGTAGTACATTAATATAATGCGCGAGCTTGAGTCTCTCTGCTCGCGCGCGGAATATAATGTGCCGAGCGAGCGCAAATCTCTCTGTTGCGCGCGGATTATGATGTACCGAGCGCGAATCTCCCGCGCGCACTCTCAGATACACTTGTAAGAATTCTCTCTCTGGGCTCGCTCAGAGAATATACCTGCACTTAAAACGTGTTCGTGCAATCGCGAATCTCTCCTCTTCCCCATCTTACAGTTTTAGGTTATAAGAATGTTTTCATAACGTTCCCATTAAGTTATATAAAAACGTTATTTCTGAATGTTTTAGGGAATTTCAAATAGTCCAGTTTTTAGACAATGCATTAACGTTATTTCCTGGTTATAATAACGTTAGAACGTTCAATTCTTCCTTTATATAAACGTTGTATTAACGTTCTTGCTTGGTTATAAGAACGTTATTCAAACGTTCAATTCTCCCATTAAGCTATATAAACGTTCTCTTAATGTTTTTCTAAGATAATGAAAAACGTTTCATTCACTTATTAAAACCTTTCTTAATGTTTTTTTTATATAACAAGATATCCTATATAATAGGCATATGAAGAACCTAAAACAAGAACTTTCAGATTTTAAAATTAAGATAAAAAATATATAGAAAGATAATTTTAAAAAAGACTAATACTAACTATAGACATGTCTATGTGTAATGTAGTCCACTGAAGTCGAGTTGAATTGAACCCAAGTAGTTTATTCCAATAAACCGACTTGGGTTGAAGTGACAATATGATGTAGAAAATATGATGCAGAAAATATGATGCAGATATCTAAATCAGAGAATTCATAGGTTCGTCGATTGGCGGGTGGATTATTTATTTTCAACAGTGGATTTGGATGACTCAAAGTGCACCAGATTAATGAATTTATCTTTAAAATGTACAAAATTTTCTTCCCGGGGGTGCATGCCCCCGGACCCCCCTAGAGGTACTGGGCTACATACACAAAACTACTGTGGGAATAACAGCCTATATGGTCTGTGCAAAATAAAATTCTAATTATCTTATAAATACGTACATGATCAGGATTTCATGTCTTCCTCTTGGTTTTGAGCCAGGAAAAACCCCTGTATTCTCATTGGGGACTGAGCCTCTCTAAAATTAAAATCACCCCTGGTCCCCCCCAATGTAAAACTCATTCCTACGCCCCTGGGAACAACAGAGCCAGAAACAACACAAATGTAGAGTTTTTATGAATCCTCCTATCTATCACACACACACACACACAATGACAATGAGATCTGTTACTCAAGGTAATGATTATTAACTCCATTTATAATTTATTAAAGACTCTTACATCAATTTGCCACATTCACTTACAGTGCAGTCTGTACAAATACAACTAATTAGTGTACATATAAAAAAATGTGGTAGTGCTATAATTTGGCATGGATCATCATAGGTAGTTTAATTTACACAGCACCTTAATATAGTACAAAACAATGAGAATATAAAAATCAAGAAATTATATGCAAGACAAACCCAGTAAAATAAACATGATGAACATGATGAGGTGCCATATATAACACTGTTTTGATGGAGAGAGCACAAATTATTCTTACAGTGCTTCACAAGAACTTGTCATATAATCTCAGAAAAGAGTGTGACAATTATGAAACGAAGCGTTAAAAACCAGCACCATTTAATGAGTGACATGTCTAGTGTGGGTGACGATAAAGTCACCAAGGACACTTTGAATGTGTGTATTGTGCTGCTCAGGGGTCTTTTTGTGGTGCAGTAGTGCTACATGGGGACAAAAAGACGTGACTCACTGCTTTCTCGAGAACATAGACGTCCTCCTGTTTAACACATGATGCCACAGAGATAAATAAATAACCAGTGGACTTTTAACACATGAACTCTGAATGAAACAACAGCTTTTCAAGAGGGACCCTGCCTCAGAATCAGGGGGTACCTCACAACCTCATTAAGTGATCATATTTACATAAAAATTTAACGTTTCCACAATTAGACACAGTGAGTGACAATATAAATAAATATTGATCATTTCAAAATAGTATATAGATATACATGTTAGAATACTGTAGTTATGCAGTCATTATACATAAAGTGTGCTTCAATTATTGGAGAAGATATCATTCTTATCATTCTCATTCCATTACCAAAGGAAGACCACCATTCCATAATCACATATATATCTATATTTACAAGAATTCATTACAGAACAGGAACGGCAAACCCTCAGTGCTTTAAACATTTGTATGTCGATCGTAAGCCACAGTAATTGTGTCGGTTTATTAAGAAACAAAAGTCCTATGATCATCACAGTAGGATCACTGGGCCTGTAGCAGACCTTCCCACTGAATAGGTTGGGAGAACACCTCCCTTTCAAGCCACATCTCGTAGCTGTAATGGAAGTCTTCGGGCAGGTCGACGCGCTGACCTAGAACGCTTTGGAGGCAATTGTCCACTGGCGTAAAGTCGTTGTTCTGATTCTTATCGTAACGCCGTGTGTTGAATTTCTCTATGCTCTCACGCAGTGCACACTCCTCCGCCTGAAAGTCCCACGGCCCGCGCGTCGATATCTGGGAGAAGAGAAGGAAATATAGGAGCATTTGAAAACTATGACACACAGTATGCATTACATATGAGGACAGGTAATGTGGAACACTATCGCTGCAACCGAAATCGCATGCTGTAGCAGTGTCCCAATTCAGAGGCTGCATCCTTCGAAGTGCGCAGACTTTAAAGCCCACGCTTTCGAAGTCCAGGACAGTTGAACGAGGAACAGTCTAACCTACGAGGGACTGCTCTTGTCGCCTATAGCAGCTGTGACAGCTGCCGTTGACAAGTGGTTGTAACGCTTGTACTGGACTTTTTTGAAAGTTCTATTCAGAGTTCACAACCTATATATATGTATATATATATACACACACACACACACACACCTTTGTCAATATATACCTTACATCAGTAGATATTCAATTAAAGCCGGGCTCAGAGAGTTTGTACAGGAGTTTTTAAATCTTAACCGATTGTGAAATCTGGTTGCATCACGCACATGAAAAGAATCTTCACATATTTTCTTCTTTCAAATCTCAAACCTACACACGGTTCTCCATTTCAAAAGTTCTGTCACTTAATAATCTGGGCTGAACATTGGAAAAGATTTTTTTGAACATTTTTTTCTCTGAATGTCGGGAAGAGTAAATCAAGCATAAATCGGCCTGAAACTCCTGTAGTCTGAGCCCAGCTTACTGTAAATTCAAAATTCAATCCAGAATTTTCTCTCAAAAAATGTTGTCCTCATCAGAGCACAATGATTATTGGGATTGGCTAGGCTGAGAAGGATCCATCCGCTCTATCCTTCGCAGCACGGGAAACGAAGGATAAATTTATAGGCTGCATTTGAAGGGGCATTCGAATTGGGACAGCCTACGTCAAGCCGCTCAAACGCATTCGGCCTTTAAAGGATGCAGCCTCTGAATTGGGACACATCTTGTATAGTAGATACTACATTTGGTTTAAAGCTCACTTCGCAACCATTAATTTACGTTCTATATAATATGGATGACATTTGGACATACTACGTCCGCCATGTTGTCACTGTCATGTGACCTACAGTGTCAGTTGCGTTGCTTCTTTTTGCTTACTGTTTTTTAAATACTATGTATTTGGACATCCTACTCTGTTGGCGTACTGTTTTTTGCACACTAAAGTTTAGGGAAGTATTTCGATTTTGAATACAGTGATTGACTCATGATTCACTATGATTCATGTTCAAGGACACATCTGAAACATTCTAAATTGGAATCTGATCAGTTTATTTAAAGAAACCTATGGTACACTTTCCATAGGGTCTTCCTCCCTAGTGTTAAGTGTCTTGTTCAATGGCCCTGCTCTGCTCCATGACCCAGAAGAAAAAAACAAAACCGATTTTTACCATTTCCATACGCCCAGTCGTCATTGAGCCGATGTCTGACTTTCTGGTAGATGGCGGACATGGTTTTCATGTTACTCTTTCTCCACTGGCGCCCCAGATACTTGGTCTGGATCTTGAGGAGTTTGAGAACATAGAGCTGCATCATGGCCTGTTTGACTTTAAGTGCTCTCTTCAGGATGGGAGCAGATTTGAACACCACAAGCATCTATAAAGGAAAGACAACCAACAAAAATCTATGTAAATTGTACACAAAACCATTCATATGAATGCAACAATTTACAAAGAAATTGATTCACATTTTGTGAAGGAGGCATAGATATGTATTAGAAAATGATACTTAATGCTCTAGTAATCTTTAAAATGAATATTTTCTTTCTTTCACCATAGTTCTCGAGTGTTTCCACTTGGTGATTTTGTTTAGGATCCTCAGTAGGTTGATGCAGGAGAAGAGATTACGCCAGCAAAACTGATTACTGTCACCAGCTTCCTGTTTAAACACACAGACACACATTCACCATCTAACAACATTCAAATTTACAGTCACCTATAAAATATTATCTGGAGTTTAAGTAAAAAAACACAGTGTTTTGTGTAATTACCAGGCTTTCAGCTGTGAGTTCAGGCATTTCATGAACCACACAATGTGGGAAATCCAGGGCACAAATGCTGCCATCAGAAAACACAATTTGTTTTTTTTAAACAAATCACGGACACAGGAGTTAGTTTAAATGAGCATAGATCTAAATGTCTACCTGTTTTTAGCACTGATGTAAGACATAATGTTCTGGTTGAAGAATTTGAGGATGAGGGGGATGCAGTTGGCAAACACCAGGTGCTGAGCCACATAATCAAACTATTCGGGATGTAAAAAAAAACATTCAGTACATCATGTTCATAAATAATGTACTTCATAAAAATCTTCAGCATATGAACAACACAACATTTTAAAATAAGGAGGAATGGCCATTTAAATCCAGTGTGTTACATAGAGAGGAAGTCAGTTTGGCCCATAATATCTATAATTAACTGCCAACTTCTCTAGTTCTCACATGAGCTTTCATTAGGCTTTCATTTGTAAGGCATTCATCTGAGATTGAGATGCATACTGAAGAGGGATTTGTCTCCTTCAGTTGATCTCCATTTATCATGTCAATGGGCAAACTCTGTCGAAGAGCTACCCAGAATTAACTGTACATCAGCTCAGTGGGATATATCAGTGGATCAGCAATGTTGTTTAATCTGAGCAAATGAGTGATTGGGTAATTGAAATGGAAAGAGAAGGAAAAGAGGTGCGTGGCTGCCTTTAGTAGCTGATTATTCAGTCCTGTATAAAGATGTGATCCTTTAAGGTGAGTGTGAGAAGGGGTAAACTGGCATGACAAAATAAGTGTGTTATAAAACTTTTCCCACTGCAGTGCTATTTATCACCACTTCCATTCTCCACCAATAGAGGGTGACACTTAAAAAAACACCCACGTTCATTTTTCATAATTTGTCATGCTCATCATACAGGATTAGTCTGAACTCTGCTGGCAAGACACTTTGTTCTTGTACCCTGCTAATATTTTTAAATTATCTGATGTATGAGGAGAGAAAGATTTCTTAGCATCCGAGTGGGTTTTACTGGTCAAGCTGAAGAATATGTAAATCCTCTCTTTAGTTTGAAATATTTGTCTTTCTTACTGATGCATTTATAGTATCTTTTTTTAATTTGAGAGCTTTTCTCATTTTAGTTGTCTTGAGATCAATGGTGCTTTGACGGCAATCCTATCACCAGAATGCAAGGTCAGTCAAGTGATCAGAGAGACACAAGCAGAGAAAGGAATGGAAAATAAAGAGAGAGAGGGGGTGGGGGGGGAGTCTGACCTGGTATATGTGGTTGAGTTTGAAGTGTTTGAGCAGCAGTAACAGGAGAGCTGAAATCGCTTTGACGATAATCTCCTTGTGTCTGTTCACATCAATGCCGAGCTTCATGCTCTGGAGGACGGTGATTCTGTTTCACACAAATACATGCCAAATGTTTGCTGTGCGTCTAAAACCAACTGCACTGATCTTTTCATGCACCATTTTAGTCTCTGTTGTATGTGTGTTTGTGTGTAGACTTACGGCATCTCCTCTGGCAAAACGTCGGCTAGGATGTTGATAGAATCTGTCTTTGCTTTGGAGGTTGGAGCTGCAGCCAGAAGCAGCTTTAAAAGAGCAATCTACAAAGAGAATAACATTAGTGCAACACTCCTACCTGGTTTGTCTGAATAGTTGCATGCATTTAGCACTACACTATTACCAAATGTTACGTATGCATAATCCAATATTGGGAAGTAGATCAGGGAGCAGACAGAGTTTCACGATTCTTCTATGGAAAGTGTTTTTGGACAATCGGAGCATTGGTAAAATTAAACAAATTCTGGTTTCGTTTTATTGAAATATTAGAGTTTTTGCAGAGGTTTTTGCAGTTTTTGCAAAAAACTGTCAACAGCCAGAAGAAAAACGAAAAAAAAAAGTAAAAACTGTCAGAATATAGATAGGAATAAAACTGAAAAGTTTGCTGTAAGTAAATACTACTGAAGTGGATATTTCTGACTCGTTTCTAAAAAAACGGCCTTTAAACATACACTACCGTTCAAAAGTTTGGGGTCAATACGATTATTTTTTTTTTAAAAGAAATGAATACTTTTCTTTAGAAAGGACGCATTAAATTGATCAAAAGTGACCGTAAAGACATTTATAATAATGCAAAATATTACTTTTTTAATTAAATACTTTTCTCTTGAACTTTCAAAGAATCCTGAAAAATAATGAATCACGGTTTGCACAAAAATATGAAGCAGCACAATTGTTTTCAACTGTGATAATAATCATAAATGTTTCTTGAGCATCAAATAATCATATTATACTGATTTCTGAAGGATCATGTGACACTGAAGACTGGAGTAATAATGCTAAAAATTCAGCTTTGATCACATGAATAAATTACACTTTACAATATATTCACATAAAAGCAGCTGTTTTACATTGTAATAATATTTCACAATATTACTGGGTTTGTTTTGTATTTTTAATCAAATAAATGCAGCTTTGGTGAGCAGAAGAGACTTCTTTTACAAACATTAAAAATCTTACCGACCCCAAACTTTTGAACGGTAGTGTATATTGTAATTGAAATCTACAGATGCAAATAATAGATAAAGTGCAATAAAATAAACACTTAAAAGTGTTTTCTTTCCACTAGTCAACACCTACGTTATAAAATAGCCCTTCTCAAAACTGACCAGTGCATGAAAAAACAATGTTTTGGCCTTAAAGAGAGATAGAACTGTAAAATATTATCAGAAAGAACACACTCAGATGCTTTGTGAATATGTAATTAGAATGTTTGTGTAAAATTCAGTTAGAAAGACACTATAGGGACACTTACAACATACTGTGAGAGGCTGGGCAACATTCCCAAATATAGAATCTCTGCAGGTGTTTCTTCCACCTCCTCCTCACCCTGGCCAATCAAAAGAGACAATTTTGATTGACAGCTTAATGGACCAGTAATAAATGCACAAGAACAGTGAACTTGAGTCACTTACCATAGTCATGGGGCACTGCTGCAGCTCCTCCTCTCTCTTGATCTGGACCTCCGCTATGGAGACATACTTGTGCTTGAGAGAGAAAGGAATCAGTGAGAAAGAATTGCCATGGTGACCAAGGATGGATATCTAAACTGTGATTGGCTGAAAGAGCCCCAATAGAGCACACATTATACCACTGGATTCACGTCAATGCATATCTGTGGCAGAACAGCTGGTAAACCCAACAGATATAATCCACTTATGGAGTATCAATAGAATTCAATAGTATTCATGCATATTTATAGAACTGTTCAAACCATCTTTGTTAAAGAAACCCTATTTCTTTCTCAAAAATCTTGATTTTGTTTTTGGGGTCTACTACAATAGGTTTTTATGCTTGATCTTTAGATTTTTCACGTATTTGACATTTTTGCAGCACCTCGCTTCCCTGTCTGCCAGTAACGCTCTGTATAGTTCCTGTCTCGCTCTTTCCAAACAGCACAACGTGCTCTGATTGGTCAGCTGGAGCAGTGTGTTGTGATTGGTCAAGCGCTTTGAGCGTGTTTGGGAAAAGTCCCGCCCCTTACCAGAACAGCGAGTTTTAACCCACTACTAACTAACTCAACTAGGCCCAGCCCCTTTACTCTGCGTATACCTTGGGCAGGAATTATTTAAATGAGGAATATTGTGACGTGTTCGTTCCCAGAAGAAAACTCAAGACTACAATGGTGGCGTTTCAGGGAGTTCAGAAACTGCGCACTGATATGAGTGACTTTATAAAATTGCAGACATTTTTCATGCTCAAACAGCAACATTACACACTAAAGAAAGTTGAACATTTAAAAGTGCATAATAGGCCCCCTTTAATCCTCAGCTGTCTAGAAGAATACTAGAAAATAAATATGTTTCCATGCTCACCTGTTTCAGAGTCTTTACACTCTCATGTATGGGCCGGGGTAACCCAACCAGAGTGTCAGTGTCACTAAAATAACATCAGAAAGAAAAAATACACAGTGTAAAACAGACACAGCAGAGTATACTGATTTAATGATAATGAAGGAGACCTTTATTATAGGTTAGCATAGATTTGTAACCTTAGTGGAGGAGCTTTAGCCCAGGTGAACTGATCAAAGACTCACTTTCCCAAGGTGAAGCCGATAAATTTATTTCTGCTGGTCTCCAGAAAGTGCTCGATGTCTTTCTCTCTGTGGAAGGAAGAAGGGAATGGACTACATAAGGAGTTGGTGTGGCTATAAACAGATAGCTTTTTCTTAGTTTAGGACAGGACTGCTACCAACAGACATCAAAAAGATCAACGTAAAAGGCATCCCTTCAGGACTGTCATCTTTACGCTAATCTCTTTAAATTGCTGCAGCACCCCCTCCGCCACCTTATCCTTCTGTGCAGCTCAGCACAGCGTTACAATTCACGGGTAAATACTGTACTGCATGACAAATAATCAAGAGGATTTGATCAATTGTGACTGTCACAGCTTTCACTGTTCCAAATTCAATTATTTTTCCTTCTTTCCTTTCTTCCTCTGTTTCCCCATGTTCATCTGTCTCTGTCCACAAATATGCATTATTTAAACCAGACATACTGGAGCCAGTAATTCTAGCAGAGGAGCTGAAGTAGATTTTTCTAGGCAGTTAGATACAGAGCATCAGATACAGTACATTTTAAAATATATTCAGATACAAAATAGTTATTTGAAATATTTCAGAATATTACGGTTATCATTAGCTATGACAAAATTGCAAATTTTACTTATGCGCAAAATTAGAATATCGCATGAAACGTTTGCGAATAAAGTAGCGTTTCCACCCCATGTGTTCAGGAGAACAAATTCATCAATTCCTGGGAAATTGTCACAAAATTTCTGTAATAAAAATGGAAGTTACTGGAATAGGGGAAGCCACTATGGCACTTTTTTCTGCATCATAAATGACTTGCACCTGCGCAGATGAAACGCAGTAAATGCTGTCATGTTATCTGTTTCTGGAAGGGAATTAAACCCAATCATTTTGATTCTTTTTTTATTTGACAGACTTTGACTCAGGCATTTCAGAATAACCAAACCAACATTTTAGAGGCTGTCGATGCGATTGGTTTGCTGGTTAGTTAAGTTACCCAATCACATCCTCTGTTGAGGCAAAGTAATGTGAATTTTTTGTTGCGCAGTGGGATTTATTCAGTAAATGTGTTTCCATCATAGTTTATGTGCATGTCTTCTTATCGGATGCGCATAAAAATTGGTGGATGGAAACATAGCCACTTTATTTTGTATCAAATAAATGCAGCCATATTTTTGTTTCAAAAATATAAAAAACCTATTAACCCCTTACAAACCTTTGAACAGTAGTTTAAGTCTCCGTGAACTCATTGCAAATTAAAAGATTTCAGAAAACACACATTCATATTCGATATAATGCAGTTTATGCAGGGCTCTGAACCGGTTCAAGGAACGAAAACAAAAACAAACCAAACTTTACCAGGATCAAAAACTAAAAGTTCAATCATTCTGAACAAGAAACGGTTATTTGAAATGACTAGTAATCGGTTAATCGTTTTGTTTAATATTTTAATTTGGCAGTCAACCAATCATGAATTTAGATAGTATAGCCTATGCAAATGTGAGGTTGATGCATCATAGGTAAGTCGCTGACATTATATTTTGAATCTCAGGAGTTTTTACAAGCATATATCACCAACAGTTAAAGCATTAAATTTAAGTGAAATTGAATGACAGGTAATATCCAGTGTGGTGTGTGTTTTGAAACCAGCGAAAAAAGTCCTGAGTTTATGGTCATTCTGTCCATCCTGTAGAGTAACATTTGAAGAAAAGATCTTGTACGCTACCTGACTTTGGGGGCCCAGGGCAGGCCCTTAGGGAAAGACACTCTCTCAGTCGGGGGCCGCAGCGGTGGTGGTGGCGGTGGCGGTTGGATGATGACGTCTCTGTCGAGAGGGTCGACCTCTCCCTCGATGCCACTGTCCACATCTTCTGGGTCATCTTCCTCATCTCGGGCATCATCGTTCTTGAAAGGGTCCCGTTCGTTGTAAGTGTCCAGGCTGTCCTGCTTGACCAGGGGCTGCAAGAGAAGAAGAAAGAGTTTAATATCAAGTTGCAAATGTGCATATTACTCTGGACCCTGATATCGAGTCTCATTTATAAGTTGTAAAAGCTGTAACACACCAAACCGACATTGGGAACGAAATAGTGTTGATAGTGTTGTCGCCTACCGTCAGCTGCGTCTTGACCAAAATGCTACGCTTGAACACACTGCAAAAACTAGCCCGACAGACGCTCACAGACGGCCGACCGCTTGGTGTGTTATAATCTTAAAATCAAGTGGTTTCATTTGGCATTCTTTTTATGTAAAATAAATTGTCAACTGTCCAAAATGAAACATCATGAATGAGGTTTCAAATGTTACAGTCACTGAACGAGACTCACATAAGGGTCACCCACTTACTTGTGGTAATTTTTCATTGCTTAGTCTTCAGATTACATTCCCCATCCATTAGTTAGAGTTTATTGCTGAAACTTACCGTTCCGTAAACCTGTAAATGATAAGCATCACAAAAACTTTGAATCCTTGACGCAATTTTGGAGACTCGTACATTCTAGATACAACACTGCAATTCATTTTTCAACATTCCTGTGCAGATTCAGTTCAACTAAGGCACAAAAAACAAGTTCTTTACATCTCTAGTGTTGTGCAAAAGGATGAATGGCAAGATTCAGAGCAAGCATCAGGCATGAGGTGCATTAGTGGAGCGTCATCCCTTGTTCCAGTGCAGTCAATGTATGAGTGTGTCTGTGGGAGGTGCTGAGGCCATGAGCAAAGGTGACTCAGCTGTGATTGGTTGTCTATGAGAAGAAGCCATTCTGCTAGCTAGTGGGAGCCGCAGTGTGTCTATGTGGTTCTCATTGACTGAGAATGTGTGGAAAGATGTGCAAATGGAAAGATAGGAGGAGGAGAAAGAGTTTTGCTAATGTCCGGTAGCCATGGTCAGCTGTATTTCTCAGAAGCCTTCCCTTCCCCAAATCAAGTTTTAAAGGAAAAACAAATTGCTGTGAAGGAAAAGAGAGTGGAAGAGTGCAAGGCCAGCCCACAACAAAGAAAATGCACAAAAGGGGTTTAGGGTAAAGACCTGTTTCTTGGCATATGGACTGTCTCCTTCCAAGCTATCAACAAAGGCACTCTGTAGGGACACAAGGAAGAGACGGGAATGAGCCAACAGGAAAACCAAAACCCAGAGAGAAAAGGGCAGAAAGGAGTAGAGAGGGAGACAGAGGAAAGTCAAATCTGTGCACTGCAAAAAAGAGATTTTCTTACTCATTACTTTTGTCTTAGTTTCCAGTACAAATATCTAGGCATTCTTAAATCAAGATACATTTACTTATGAAGCAATATGACATAAACATTAAAGGTATAGTTCACCCTCATGTCGTTCCAAACCCTTAAGTGTTTCGTTCATCTTCAGAACACAAATGAAGATTTTTTTGATGAAATCTGAGAGCTTTCTGTCCCTCCATTGTCAGATACGCAACTTTGACGCTTTAAAATGTTCATAAATAGACTAGTCCATAATGAATTAAGTGGTTTAGTCCAAATTTTCTGAAGATTGCTTTATAAAATTAACAGATTTAATTTAGGCTTTTATTCACATAAACACATTGATCAGCGAACATAAACAGAAGCTCAACCGAACATGCTTGACATGCAAGAACAAACCTCTTACGGAAGCTTAAACACGCTGCGTAACACGAGAATGAACGTAATTGGTTTTCGCACGTCAAGCGAACATTTGAGCTTCTGTTTACCACAACTGATGTGTGCATTGATTAATGTTTATATGTGAATAAAATCCTAAATTCAATCTGTTCATAATATAAAGCGATCGTGTCTCTTCAGAAAATTTGGACTAAACCGCTCAATTCATATGGATTAGTTTTATGATCTCTTTATGAACTTTTTGAATCATCAAATTGGTAGTTGCATAGCTGTCAATGGAACAGCTGTCAATTGGGACAGAAAGCTTTCAGATTTCATAAAAAATATCATTGAAGAACGAAAGCCTTATGGGTTTGGAACGACATGAGGGTAATTAATGACAGAAGTAACATTTTTGGGTGAACTATCCATGTAAGCAAGTTTATACTTTTTTGTTTATTCTTGTTTTAAGCAAAAACATACATTTTTAAATTATTTCAGAATACAATACTTAATGTCTTAATGTAATTTTGCTTCTACAGTAAATGTTTCTTGCTTTAAGAATGCTTAGATATTTGTTCTGGAAAAATATTTTTTTTTAAATTGCAGCGTGAAACCTGCTGTAATTGGTCCACAATGTTGTGCAGACAAACCGGCCAATCAGTACACTACTAAATTTCACTCTCATTGTGACATCACCGTTGCAATGTCAGAGTGTCTTTAAGGGCAGGAGTGTGGTAAAACACAGGCATGTAGTCCATTTTGTGTTTATTTAAAAGGTTGTGTACGTTTTTTAGGCTGGATGGGCCATTCTATTAGTATAAATAGGTAGCACGGAGCAGAATTTTTTTTTTGTATTTCACATACTGATTGTATAGGTTTATGCGCATCAGTGGTTGTGTGTAGTGAGCTCAACTCATGCTGGCACAGTGATTGTACTTCTTCACATGGTTTCTGCTTGTGCAACTGCTTTGCAAGCTGTGTGTTTGTCGTGTGCTACTCGTACCCTGCGGCTCCTGCGTCCTCTCTTCTGCTGCTGCTGTTGCTCGATGAGCTCCATGGCCGAGGCTGGAGGTGAGGCGGCTCGCATGTTTCGCACCACCTTAATGCTGTCCTCAGGGAGCGGCGGCAGGTTGAACTGCTCTCTCATCCTCATCTTCATCTCCTGCAGCTCCTCGAAACCTCCCAGTGTGAACTGAGGTGCACGTTAACACACAGATGCAGAGATCAATGGACAGAGCACTATAGCGACTTTTAAGCAGGTCTGTTATTGACTTGATTTAGACTTGAAACAGTCCATGATAGAAACAATATTTGTATTATGAAAAACCTATCTGTTTTTTTTTATTCTATCTGGTAGAATAGAACATATCTATAAGTGAAATTAAATACAATATAATGTAACTTAGCATAACAGAATAAGCAGTTATTGATGTGTGGAATAGAATAGAATACGTAATATATAAGTGAAATGGAATGAAATAGAATACAACAGCATAACAGAATAGCATAGAATAGGCAGTGATTGATGTGTAGAATAGAATTGAATATAATAGAAGTAATCTATAAGTGAAATGCAATCAAATTGAATATAATAGCATAACAGAATAGCATAGAATGAGCAGTGATTAATGTGTGGAATAGAATAGAAAAGAATTAATCTATAAGTGAAATGGAATAAAATATAAGGTACCTTAGCATTACATAATAAGCAGTGATTGGTGTGTGGAATAGAATAGAATAGAATAGAATAGAATAGAATAGAATAGAATAGAATAGAATAGAATAGAATAGAATAGAAAAGAGAATACAAAACAATACAATATAATAGTAGTAATATATAAGTGAAATGGAATGAAATAGAATGTAACAGCATAACAGAATAGCATAGAATAGGCAGTGATTGATGTGTAGAATAGAATCTAATAATAGAAGTAACCTATAAGTGAAATGCAATCAAATTGAATATAACCGCATAACAGAATAGCATAGAATGAGCAGTGATTTATGTGCGGAATAGACTAGAAAAGAATAGATTGAAGTTTTGATCTAAATTGGAACATATTTTATAGTAATTCTGATGCGTGTATATTGAGACTAACCAGTATGGTCTTCCACAGTAAGAGCAGCACTTTCTTCATGGGGAAATGGGGCGCATTCATACTGCAGAACTTGGTTACCATGGTGAAGAGGAGGAGGGCAAAAGGCTCTCCGTTATAAAGGGGTGAACCTGAGAGGAGGAGGGAGGTTAATCACTGCACCATAGAGAAGGTCAACAGCCAACCACTGCGACCACAACACACACACACACAAACGCACACACACTATATTCTGTATATCTGTAAGACTTAAGGACACAGTTCTTTCTCACCCAACTCTGTTTTGAAGGCCTCTCTGGCTGCCTTCCTCTCAGGACTGTCACCCTCCATTTCCACACGAATGGTCTCAACCATCAGATACATGATGCTCAGAAGAACCCTTCAGAACATAACACAAATCCCTTTACTTTCAATCAGACTGATTGTGTGTAAAAGTGTGTGTATTCGTGTGTGTGTGAGAGAGAGAGAGAGAGAGAGAGAGAGAGAGAGAGAGAGAGAGAGAGAGAGGGGAGAGAGAGTCTTTTGTTTATTGTGACCAAAGGCAAGTATTTTCCTTCTATAATCAGCTAATGCAGCAGCTTTACTTCTTACAGGAAAACAACATTCAGGTCTCAATTATGTTTGCTTAGAGTGAGCAGATATATTGAGCTCAAAAAACATGAAGGCATATGAGGCTGCCGTCAGAAAGATCTGAGGCTGCCTCAGTAAATCTGAGAAGTGGATTGTGGGTTGGGTGAAAAGAAGTCATGTTGTGAGAGAGTGTATGAATGTCTGTGAAAGAAGAAAATTCGTTCCCAGTGGACATCTTACCTGAGTTCAGTGCTGTCTGCCAGGGAAATGGCTGGCTTTCTTACCGCGGTGCTGCACGCCTGGTTATTACTGGAGGAAAAGGGAACAATACTAATTCAAAATAGCACTTTACGGACATCCTTACATAACATCTGCATCAAAAGACTCATTATAGCCAGCCAATGGTTTTATTACGCCACAATATAAATGAGTTTGTGAGAGGCAAACAGGGCATGTGGTCTAATGTCTTGCTTTCATTCTGCAGCACAAATACTAGCTTATTACACCTGACAACCTGTCAACCTTGATCATTTGAATATGTTGTGCTTGGCCAAATATGAATGAATGCTCAGAGAAGCTGGAGGGCTAAATGTACGGCATCATAAACAGCAGAAGAGTCAGCGGTACGGCCTCCCTAAGCACATTCTGCTGTGTGGGCTGATGGGACAATGATACAAATACATTAAGTCCGCCAGGCAGGGGCTTGAAAGAGGAGATGCATGGTGGCCAGGCTGTCTTTGAAGAACAGATCACAGACGGCCACTCTGAGGCTCTCTCAACACAAGAGCAGGAGGAAACGGAGAGAGACGGCGGGGGTGCAGGAAATAAAGACCAGAGATGACAGCAGGTATGAGAATGATACACAAAAGAATTGTGCCTTTTTGATCTTGCTTTGATGATTATATTAACTTCATAAAAATATGATGAACCAAAACCTACGGTAGTTAACATTTAATATATGAAACATTATAAAGCCGCAGTTTATCATCTGAAATGTGCACCAGAAAAAAAAAAGCTACGTTCTCCGGGGACACAGGTCAGATTGTTATATTAATTATATTATATATTTTGAATTATTAATAGCTTTTATTTAAGTTTCAATTTAATTTCAGGTTTAGTAATTTTATTATGTGCTTTTTCATTTTATTATTTTTTAGCAATTTCTTTTTAGCTTTAATTCATTTTTTTTGTCATTTTACCACTGGGTTAGCACATTTACCACTTTAAACGAAAATTATAAATGTACATCTAATATTTATATTTTATTTAGCTTATTTCATTTATATTTTTAATAGTTTTAGTTAACCAGCGCTGATTATATTATATTATCAAATAAAATGTTTGTCTAAAATTGTCTGAAGATTTTTATAATAAAAATTAGGATATGTGAATATAAAATCCCTTTTTTAATAATTTAATTTATAAATGTTTCATGGGAGCAAATAAAGCATTGACGTTTTTCATTATTTTAAAGCTTTTTCTAAGAAATGTAATCAATTCTTTTTAATAGCCTCTAAATCAAGTGCAAAGTGCACATGTTTGGATTTGTGCCGAATGAGAGGTACAAGAGGCCAAGCTTATTTGTATAGTGAATTTCCCATATAGTTTCAGTTTCGCTTAACATATATTTGTTCAGGTTTGCCGTATATGATAAATATTGAATGCCACCATAATATATGTTAGTAAGTTTTATACTTTGTTTTGCATTTCGATTCTGAATAGCATTAAAATTGTTTACCGGTATTTAACATTATTTCTAAATGTAATAATAAAATACATACAGACTTATACACCATTGTAACTTATCTGCGTTTTTTTTGTCTCAACAACGCAATTATGACCCGGTGAGATTTATAATCAGGTATCAACTCATGGCCGTTGCTATGACGTTAATAATGTGTTCTTTGCACATTAATTTTTGGGTTGTTTTTTTGGGTGTTCTGGGTGGTTGTACAGTATGTGCAATACTAAGAGAGACATCTGATATCACTGATATCCATTAACCCAAGATCCAAAAAAGATCCATTAACATGGAAGTGTGCTTAATGTGGGTAATTAGAGAAATAGAGAACTGGCTCGCTGTGCCGCCCAGGCAGCTGCAACCATACACAGAGGGCATTAAGAAACAGAACAGGAAAAGGTGTACGGTTCATTAGGACAACACCCAGGAGAACTGCAGAAATACACTACCCCTTAAACACTGTTTCAAACACACAGTCATGACTGAGCCGATTCTAACCTGCTCCCTCAGGAGAAACAAGAGAATAAAAATAGAAGCACTGTTAAACACTTCCCTCCCTGTCTGTCTCTTTCAATATTTCAGTCTTTCCCTGCCTGCAGCAGATGGTCTGGCCTCAGTCACAGATCTCTACAGAGAGACTGAGGCATTTTGGGAAATGAAGACACTCACTCTATCTCCATGCTGAGGAGCTCCAGCAGAGCCGTGAAGATGCCCATGTCGTAGAGAAGGAAGACGTTGTGTCGAGACCAGTAAAGGACGTCTGTCTCGGTGTCACACTCGTCAAACACACCTTAATGCACACACAGAAGCAAGAAAAAGCAAGAAATCGTTTTTTGTTTTTTTTATTAAGATAGGATTTTTTTTGAAAATTAAGCAGGTTTATGTGCAAATTTTCATCAGTGTAATATTTTTCTCAGTTTAGTTTCATTAATATTTTTTAATTAGCTTTTATTTTTATGTTACTTCTAGGGTTTTTTATTCATTTCATTATTTACTTTTATCATGTTATTAGTTTTTTTCTATTTAGAATTAATTAATTTTTAATTTAATTTTAGTTTTTATATTTGTATTTCCCATTAATAATTGTAGTGCTTCAGTTTAAACTTGTTTCAGTTTATTGCCAAGGCAACATTTCTAATTTTAGTCAACAAATAAAGTTTTTCAACAAATGTTTGCATCTTATTAAGATGTAATTAATTAATATAATTAATTAATATTCAGCTTTATTAATATAATTAACAGAAATGTTTTTAGTAGTTTTAGTTAACAAGAATTTGTTATGAAGTTTAGTATTATTGAATCTTTTATAATACTTTTAATAAAAACAAATACTGAAATACAGTTTTTTTTATCATTCCAAACATTCCTTTTGCCATTAATTGTAATAATCTAGTGAGATTTTTGTATGCACAAGGAGTCTGACAACAGCAGGTGTGATCCACACGGAGATCTGAACTCATCATCATCAAGTTCATCAGTTATTACATGAAAAAACTCCAGAACAACTGTGGCAACATCTCCAGGGCACTTGAAGAAACCTTCCTGCAAAGCTACCTGAAAAACTATGTGCAAGTGTACCGAGGAAAAAAGCTGTTTTAAACAGACAGGGTGGTCACACAAATATTAATTTGATTAATTGATAAATAAAGTCTATTTATGCCATTATTTTTGAAAGCATATTCATTTTAGAAGATTTTTACACAAGTGCCTAAAACTTTTCACAGTACTGTCACTTTGCAGGAAGGTTTCTTCAAGCGTCTTGAACGTTGCCAGAGTTCTTCTGCATTTAGTCTGTCTTAGTTTTTTCTTCATGTGATCACAGACAGATTTGATGATGGTAAGTTGTAGTTTCAATTGAAAGAGACACTGACACTGCTCTCCATGTTTTATACTGTAAAGCTGCTTGCTTTTAAACAATCTATTCCTATATAAATAATTGTGACGTGACTTTACTATAATTTATTGTGACTTTAATGGAAGAGCACATATTTACATATTCATCTACTGCTCTCAACGTCGGGATGTTTACTAATAGTATATTGCTGATCGCGTATTTTGTACTTCTTTTTACCCCTAAGCCAAGAACGAAAAAAAACTTCACCATGGCCTTAATGATCCTAAAATAGATATAGTTTAATATCTTTCATTTGATTTGGGTGCAAAATATGATTTGTTCTTGATTAGTTCCACCAATTGCATTGTGGTTGCATGTGCTACATTCGTACCTTGGGCCAAATAGAGGATGGCCCGGGCCACTTTGAGCCTCTTGTCCCGATCGGTGACCTCCAGAGCATCCAGTAATCTCATGACATACGCCCTCTGCTCCTCCAAACTCAACTCCATCCACCTCCGACCCTTCACTGAGAGCAGATGACAGAAGAATCAAATCTCTGTCCATGTTGATCATTTCTGTCATTCTTCCACCACCTCCCATTCTGGTTCATTTCTCACATGTGAGAAAGATTAGTCAGGATTTGTGTTGCTCAGACATCCGTGAGAATGGCGGCACATACTTGTTCACTTCACTGACCTTTCTTCTCATAAATGTTCCTCAACTACATATACGAGAGGGGGACTGATGAATGCAAATTCTGTACAGACCTTCCTGGTTTGAAAATGCGCTTGGTAAAACATTTGCCATATGCTTATTAGAGAGTTTGTGTGGCAGATTTCTGCTGTAAAGTCTTCAGTGAAAGGAATGTGTCAAATTAAATCCCTGAGGTCATTCATTTGAAATGGAAAGATTTACATTTGATTTCTGATGGGAATGATTTTTATCTTGGAGTATTACGGAAATGTTTGCTGCAAAACTCATGTTTGTTTTGTTTTCCAGTGATAATGTCTAAATATTCTTGAATCAAGTAAAATAAATAAATAAAAAAGTTTCCCTGAAAAATGTTATACATTTTTTGCTTAAAACAAGAAAAATCTAGTTTTCCCTTTGAATCCAGTGTCTTTTTATGACACCATTGGCAGATTTTTTACAATTATTTTAAGCATAAACACTTAATTTTGATACATTGTTCATAAAAAGACTTAATACCTTAAAGGGGTCATGAACTGCGTTCTTAAATTTATAATGTTCTCTGAAGTCCACATAATGTTAGCAAGATTTTTACATAAAAAACATCCTAATTTAGAAGTAATAGGCTCATATCTGCCCTGTTTTTGACCCTCTCTTTTAAACTGGGAAGTAAATGCCCACTGCTATGATTGGGTAACAGTTTTGTATATTAAAATAATTGTTACACGTGTGGAATAGATTTCTGGCAGCATGTTGAAAAATGGCAACTGGTAAAAATTCAGCCATACACTTTTGAGCCAGAGATCCCGAATCAGAAGACAATATACAAAAGAAACACATTTTTTACTTTGCTCATCTCAATCTTGTATTTCTTTCATATTTACTACTACATTTACTAAAGAGTCAATGATGTAGAAGTAGGCGTTGATCTTCTTCTGCAGAGGCTAGTCTTTTGGCACACTATTACATCATACTGAGACGAAATCCGAAACAAGTTGTTTTCTGAGCCTGCATGGTTTTAATAAAAAGAAGCATTTATTTCTGAAACTTACAGGACATTTCTATAGTACATGATTGACCTCTAATATGTCAAAAGATCAGGAAAATTTTTATTCTCAATTCATGACCCCTTTAAGTCATTTTGCTTCTTAAGTAAATGTATCTTGATTTAAGAATGTTGAGATATTTGTACTGGAAAACAAGACAAACCTACTAAGAAAGAAAATAATTTATTGCAGTGCATTTCAAATGGGAATAGTTTTAAATGACCCATTTTCTTGTAAGTGCCTGAAAGAGGGTGGAAAATTAAACTCATAAGTAGACAAAATAAATAAAAATATGGCTACTTTGGATGGCAGCAACTTTCAAAAGTAGGAATGTGTCTTGTAAACGACTCAAACACGTGACATGAAGTTGCTTCAGAATCAACACAGACGTGCAGCGCACACAATTGCACAAAAGCTAACGTCACGTGTGTGATCCAGGCACTTTTTTCCATTCAGTAGAGACTGCAGTGCCAAGATATACACAGAGAGAGAGAGACAGAGAGAGAAAGAGGTCTGGTGAGGTGAGATTGTACACACACACACACACACACACACACACAGACACAGACACACACACAACACACACTCATTAAACTTCTCCTTTTCTCACAGAAAAAGAACTGTAGAATTTTGCTGAGGCTTTATTTCTCTTTCAGACACAGGTGGAAATGAAGCTTCGGCCAGATGCATAAACATAGCCAATAGGTTAAGACAGTGTCTTAAGATCTAGTATGACCACTAGCAGTTAGTCAAGGGGTATTCAGTCTTACTTTTCAGTATTATATTAGACCAATCTATGTTTTTATGTAACCGATTTAAAAACGTTATTAACAGTCAAAACAATTTGATGTCTAACTTGTAAGACTAGTCTTAGCGGTTTACGCAACCTGCACTCCAAGCAGTTTCTTACAATTACAATGCAATTTGAGCACAAAAATCTTAAACACTATGATGTTAGTGTGTCAGTGTAGAAGATGCAATAACAAATAAAGATCTGTTTGTTAATATGAGTTTGAAAATGTAAAGTTTCTCGGAGAAACAAAACTTTTGCGAGTGAATGCAACAGCATTAAAATATGTATTTTCCTCCCATCACATATTTTTTCCATCACCATGTACCTTTAGACCTCCATGGGTTTATGCTTAAAACATGAAAAACTATTTTCCAAAGTGGGAAGAACCTGTTTTAATAATCTTTGGATATTTATTCCATGAAACAATACAGTGCATTACCGAAACATATGACTAAGACTTTTAGCTGTAATATAACACTGGATACATTACCATGATTCTTGAAGTCTTCCTCAAAGTAGTCCCTGTTTAGACTGAACTCTGGTTCCTCTGTGTAGCTGTACAGCTCTGTGTGAAAGAGACAAAAAAGACATGCCCCTAGGCTCAAACTGCCCCTAAATACTATAGTAACAAGCATCAACAGCAAATGACATTTACAAATTATAATATTGTATAATACTTGGTAATACTTTTCAAACATACATTCTACTAACCATAAGTAACTTTGCAACTGCATGTCAACTTGCTCTACTAACCCTAACCTAACAGTCTACCAATCCTCTAATGGGTTAGGGTGCATGTAGTTGCAAATTAATAAAAGTTAGTTGGTGTGTAGTTGCAAAGCTTAATGTCTAAAGTGGACTATTGAAATAAAGTCTAACCTAATACTTAATATACTGCCACATTTAGTATAATTAAAGGCATAAAAGCTCCAATTTATAATGAAACACATGAACCATGCACAGGGCCAGTGTTAAAATTGCAACATCAAACCTATCAGTAAATAGGTATACAGTATAATGCACATCTCTTCTTCAATTAATTCTATTTTAATATTAAATCTACGTTTAAACTCTTGCAACATCTAAACCTGTTCTTGTGTTGCTTCCATATGTTGTTTAAATTCAATACATCCTTTTAAAAGATTAAAGCACCCGAATTCAGTGATTGTTCACCCAGATAGGTTTGTGTGACTGACCTGAGAGCTCAGCAGTGAAGCCATCTGTGTCCCCATATTCAAACTCCAGGTTGGGGGACTCCATGGACCCCTGCGGACCAGAAGCATACAATAAATGCGCTGCTACAACAGAAAGTGTCACATGTCTAACATCCTGGAGACACTACCAACTGCATTTCAGGTCTTTCCACTATTTCATCAGCATGTGCTTTTCCCTGTAATTATGCAAATTTAGCTAGGACACACTGCTCTAGTACTTCAACAACTACAGAGTGGGAAATGTAAAGGAAATGTACACATGCTCACACATACAGTGAGCATTTCCATAAGTCCAGTACCAAACCGTAACTTAGTAGCCACAAAGATCTAAATATGAAGAAGGACCACTGCATACTACAGTAAGTGAAAAGTCACAATTAAAGCCACACATTGCATCTCAATTCACATACTCAATTGTGACTAGGATTAAAGCATCTCAGATTATATATAGCTTGTTAAAGGTGACTGGATGCTATACAAGTTTGCATCTGTAAATAGCTTGTTGGGTCTATACTGATTACGACTCTGGGAGGGGGTAACTGTTCTATACTGATATTTTTTTGATTTGTTGTATGCACCTTGTATTAGTATTTACCTCAGATTTTGGAAGAGCTACTTATATTGAGCTTTGATTCATTATAATTGTTTTTTCTTTTTACACCCTGTGTGTTTTTATGGTGGTGGTGTTGCATCACAGAAACTGCTCTCCAGTGGTTCAAGTCTTACCGATCAGGTCGGTCCTTCAGGGTGTCTTGGAGGGGTGAGGTGTCTAAGTCGCAACATCTAGCTACAGGGGTGCCTCAGGGCTCAGTGCTTGGACCACTTCTCTTCTCCATCTACATGAAATCACTAGGATCTGACATTCAGAAACATGGCTTTTCCTATCACTGCTATCCTGATGACACACAACTCTACCTCACATTCAATTCAGATGATCCAAGAGTAGCTGTAGCCTTATACAACATTAGGAGGATCGGGTCCTTCCTATCGGAGCATGCTACACAACTCCTTGTCCAGGCTCTTGTTCTATCCATACTGGACTATTGTAATGCTCTCTGGCTGGCCTTCCAGCATGTACTGTCAACCTCCACAACTGATCCAGGATGCAGCAGCGAGAGGGATCTTTAATGAGCTGAAGAGAGCATGTCACACCTCTCTTCATCAATTTTCACTGGTTGCCAACAGTGGCTCGCATCAAATTCAAGGCACAGATGTTTGCTAACAGAATAACCACTGGCTCTGCACCCCATACCTCAACTCACAACTTCAGACTTTTGCACCCTACAGAAGCTTGAGTTCTGCAAGTGAATGGTGCCTTGAGGCATCATCCCAAAGGGGCACAAATTTACTTTCACGAACCTTTACCTTGACTGTTACCTGCTTGTGGAATGACCTGCCTAGCTCAACATGAGCAGCTGAGCCTTTAGTCATTTTCAAAAAACAGCTTAAGACACAACTTCTTCATCAACACTTGACCCATTAATACTAACACTTTATATTATATTTTTTCTATATACACTACCGGTCAAAAGTTTTAGATTGGTAAGATTTTTTATGTTTTTAAAAGAAGTCTCTTCTGCTCACCAAGGCTGCAATTATTTGATAAGTTAATTTATTCCTGTGATCAAAGCTGAATTTACAGCATCATTACGCCAGTCTTCAGTGTCACATGATCCTACAGAAATTATTATAATATGATGCTCAATAAACATTTATGATTATTATCCATGTTGAAAACAGTTATTTACATTTTTATTTCAGGATTCTTTGATGAATAGAAAGTTCAAAAGAACAGAATTGATCTGAAATGCAAAGCTTTTGTAACATTAATCACTACCATTCAAAAGTTTGGGGTCAGTAAGAATTTATTTTTTATTTTTGGGGGAAAGAAATTAGAAAATACTTTTATTCATCAAGGATGAGTTAAATTGATCAAAAGTTACAGTTAAGACATTTATAATGTTAGAAAAGATTATATTTTAAATAAATGCTGTTATTTTGAACTTTTTATTCATCATAGAATCCTGAAATAAAAATGTAAAAAACTGTTTTCAACATGGATAATAATCATAAATGTTTCTTGAGCATCATATTATAATAATTTCTGTAGGATCATGTGACACTGAAGACTGGAGTAATGATGCTGTAAATTCAGCTTTGATCACAGGAATAAATTACACTTCACTATATATTCACATAGAAAACCGCTGTTTTAAATTGTAATAATATTTCACAATATTACTGTTTTTTTTGTTTAGTTTTTTTTTATCAAATAATTGCAGCCTTGGTGAGCAGAAGAGACTTCTTTTAAAAACATAAAAAATCTTACCGATCTAAAACTTTTGACCGGTAGTGTATATATATATATATATATATATATATATATATATATATTATATATATATATATATATATATATATATATATATATATATATATAAACTTGCTGCGTTTACTGTGCTAGAATAAGGCCCTGTACTAATTTTTTTTTGCTTTTTTTTAAGATGCCAGTTAATATTCATCATTTAATATTCATAACTTATTTAATGCAGCAATGATTCATCCCTGTATTTTGCATTATCTATTCTTCACTGCATGGTGTTACGTTTATATTAGACTTGTCCCATAATTACCACTTTGAAGCTCGATTATGGAGGCACCTGACCTAAAAAAAAAAAAAAACATTACAACTGGGTCACCCACTATTATGCTTTTTGACAAACCTCAGATTTGCTTTCACATGCGTCCTTTTGACTAATGGACACTTTTTGCCACCCACCCATATAGACCAGCATTATCCACATATTTTCACAATGATTCTGAAAGAGCTCTTGATATTAGTGGACCCAGCTACAGAGTTCAAGACCTGAGATCATTTTCAAAGTGATCGTTGACCTCGCTCTTCTCATAGAGTGCTTTTACAGTACTCTTTACTTTGACAGCTATTAGCTGAAAATACATTGATGACTTTACTAGCAGCGGCCAATCGAGGAAACTTAAAATAAGTATTTTAAACCTATTAAAAAAACAGTTCTGTTAATTGAAATAAAGCTGAAAAAAATTATAATAAAATAAAAATAATAAAATAAAATTAAAATAATAATAAAAAAAATAAAAAAAAAATAGAAATGGGATGTTGAAAATTAGAAATGTTGTCTTTGCAATAAACTGAAATAAGTTTAGGTTGAAGCACTAAAACTATTAATTGGAAATAAATAAAAACTAAAACTAATTAAAACTAAAATAAAAATAAATTAAACCTGAATAGCAAAAAATAATAATAAAATTACTAAAAAATTAAACTAAAATTAACATGAATAAATTAACATAAAAACTAAAAATATAGAAATAAAAGCTAATTTACAAAATTAATAAAACCAAAATTAAAAAAATAAAATAGCTGGTCTGCATCAGGCCAATTGTTTTTCATCTGTGTAAATTAGTGATTAGAAATAAAACAAAATTTCTACTTTAAATGTAAAATGCATTATGGGCAAAAAGATTATATTGGATGTGAGAAACCATCATAATCATCATCATCATAATGTATGTGCAGATTTTATGTATGCATGCAGTTGTACATAAAAAACTAATGATTTCTCATGTTTACCCTCTTCTCTCTTTCTCTAGTCACAGACATGTGTGGCACAGTTAGGGGCATTTTATTTTGGACCTCAGGAACAGATGGCATTGATACTCCCGGTTAAAGGCCCTAACTGAGAACTGTGTAGGAGAGACAGAGAGAGAGAGAGAAAGATAGAGAGAGACATGGGCTTTCCTTTTGACAGCATTACAGACACCTTCCCTAAATGTTATACTCCCACTCTGATCTCCCAGAAGCAGAACTCTCATGTCTAACCTAAACCAATACCAGATACTGATGGTTTTAGAGAAAACATGGCAGGTCAAGGGCCAAAACCTCTGATACAAAGGCATACTTAGACTAGAACAACATCCTATAAACAAAATACACATTTATGCCGTGAATCATGACACGGATTACTCAGACACGCAAGTATCAAATATGATACATCAGTCTTTGCACTATGATACATCATTGTTGCACTGCATTATGTTTTGCCCCCACAATAAAAACTACAGATCTTTGATCATAAAACTAAGCATTTAAATATCTGTTTAAAAATACATATTATTGGCAGATGAGTGACCACTCATTTTTAGTCATATTTTATCAGTAAAAAAAAAACATGTAACTTTTTAAAAAATATATAAGACTTTTTTAATATATATAAAAAAGATGTTTCTGTCTTATTTCATATGTCAGGCTTTACATTAAAATTCCAGTTTTCTATTTATATTTTGAGTATATTCACATCAGTTTCAACATTGAATCAAAGCCCAAAGTGCAGCTGAATCAAAGCCTAACCAATTAATAACAAGGAGCAACTGAACAAGAGTTGCATGCGAAAACATAGAATAATCTGTAAATCTCAAAACGGGGCTGTACAATGTGGTTCCCTGTGCAAGCATTAAGCTACTGGACCAAAAACTAAAAGACGCCAGTCAATATTCATAATTTAATATTCATAACTCCTTTTATGCAGCCAGATACAATAATTCATCACTAATATTAACATGCACATATCATAAGACCAAACACATCCAGTATATTCTGGTTTAATGACAGATCACTCACATATTTGACCCTTGAGTTTCACTCCTTGTCATAAACTCCAGCCATGCACATAATTTTAAGGCTTTTTGTGTACATTCAAACCACCTCCCCATCCCTGTCCTAGAAAATTTCTGCTGCAGGAGTAAAACACGCTCTAATTCCTCTAAAAAATGTTTTAAAAAACACCACATTCAATATGCTCAATGATCACGATTGAGGAATTCATTACCATAACTTCACTAGACTGGACATATTCCAACTCAATAATATGCATTACTGTCCTTGAAGACTGAATATGCCCTGAGCGGTGCCAAATAGAGACTCAAATATGCATTTGCTTGCTTTTATTTTTAATGACTGATAAATAATAAGTTCATATGTTGGAAAGAGCAATGAGTAGATTTTTGGATGCATGGATGGATGGATCTCTGCCTCTTTAAAATAAATGTAATGAAAATAAATAATTCACCAGCAGATTATATATTACAAATAAAAGCAATAGTCTACTGACCCCTTTAAAGCCCAATATCCCAATAAATAGTCTATAATATTAAGCTAATATTGACCAAACTGGTTTTTAATATATATATATATATATATATATATATATATATATATATATATATATATATATATATATATATATATCATAATGCATTTGGAGTGTATGCCAACTGACAATGATGGGTTAATGTGATGTTTACACATGATTAAGAGCCAAACGCATACATTCTCAGCATTTTGCATGCGCATGTGCACATATACAGTGGAAGAAGTGGGAATTAAAGACTGAAACAAATGCACCCTTCATGTTTCCCCTTCAAAGTCATGCACATGAAACGCATGTATATCCCCTATAAAACCATCAGCCAGTCACACCATGTCAAATTCCTACGGAGAAGGTATTTTTAGCACCACGCATGTTTCTAAAATAACAGCTCGAGGCATTTAAAAGCCCCCAGCAACAAGCCACCTTACACACATACACACACCCCTCTACCCCTGCAAACTGTCAGTGTGCTCGGATTACCTCCGAATCCTTCAGCTGATAGCTGAACCCATCTCTCTCTTGAGCCAGAGACTTCTGTCTGTTACTGTTAGAATCATTAAGTAAAGGTACCTCCATGTCGTCGGTCTGCTGCATCTGTCAGGTTGAGGATGTGTTCGCCGCACGGAAATACACAGTCACACTGGAACATACGCTGCTGGATTCCACGCTCAGAGTTGTCTCCGGCCCCGTCGCTCTGATTGGCTGCTGACGCAACGCCTGCGGCGAGCCACGCCCACACCGCACTTGACCACGAAAATGCAGGTGCTACTATTGCATTCCAATGCACATCATATGACACTATTTTAAACCACTTTAAAAACATAAAAGCAAATTATGAGGCATGTTACTTTCATTTATCCCTGCCAATGATGTGTTTTCATATTTGTTGTGAGTTGTATAGGCTATGTTTTTTACGATTTTTGTGTATATTCTGGTGATTCATAAAAAACAAATAGAGAGCACATCACAATGAATGCTTTTCCACTGAAAATACTGACCATAATTCTCTTAGCATGTAGGCCTTCTAGTTTGAATTATTTTGCCTTTAAATTGAGGTAAACCCTGGGATTATGAATGTTAATATCTTGCGTTTCTATTTAATATCTGCAAGTGTGTGGTGTATGTGTGTGTGTGTGTGTGTGTGTGTGTGTGTGTGTGTGTGTGTGTGTGTGTGTGTGTGGTGTGTGTGTGTGTGTGTGTGTGTGTGTGTGTGTGTGTGTGTGTGTGTGCTTTCACCCCAGTGCATATGCTTGTGTCGCTTATTAGTTAATGTAAAATACATAAAGACATAAATAAAACCACCAGTCAATCTAAGACAGACGTGGCTTTTAGAGAGTGCTGTTGTGATGCGGCCAAACAAAGTGCTATTATTCAGATTGAGGAACAGAAAGAACACTGCGTTTTCTTCTCTACAGCTAGAAAGAGCCACATTGTGACGTTTTTGACAGAGAATTATTGATCGTTGAGAGGAAGGGGACACGTTCGGCATGGCGGTGTCAACACGTACAGCTACAAGTCAATTGTCTTCACTACAATAGACATTTTAATTTGAAATTGTGAAAGACGACCACCAGATGACAGACTTCAACAGAAAAGGTTAAGACTGGCAGTGAGGTCACTGAAAGCCACACACCATTCAAACGATGCACCATGCTCAGGGTCCCCATGTCGGCCCACATCTGGGCCATGTGGAATCCATGTAGGCCGGATCTGGTCCGACACTATGTTGCTGTCTGGGACGACAATTAATAAAAACGGGGGAAAATTTCTTTGCGTTATTCACACCATTGTCAAAACAATACCCGTTCGCACGGATCAGTGAAACCCACTAAAACGCTGTAGCCAATATTAATGCCAGACCAGTAGCCATGTCCCTTTGTAAAGAAACACTACGCATGCATGACGTCAGCATTTTCACAAATTCACGTTTTTGTAGTTTAGCTACATGGAGAAGATAACTAGTGTTCAAAAATGTGCACTTTAAAAACAGTTTTCAAAATGTTGCGTGTTGTCATATAAATGAGCGGCAAAAACACAACGTTTTTTAAACACCCCTCAACAGGTCAGAATGAAGATAACCAACAGCAGCAGCCTCTGAAAAAAAAAAACTCAACTAAAATGGTAACATAAATTAACTGGTTTTGATCAAGTCAAAAATTTTGTTTAATATAACAATATTTATCGTATATGAAACCACCTAAATACATTGATTTATTCCATCAAAACATATTTTTATTTGTTAAATCTGATAGAAAGCTCTTTAAGGTAAAATTTTAGCCAACCTTGTGTTTGTTCATAGCCTGAAGGTGTGAGTGGCAACAGCAGCTGTTCTCGTTTTTGCATACATAGTACCCCCCAAACCATCATGTGTCCAGAATAAACACCCACTGTTTACACTGTCCAATTATAACTCCGATCCATGAGCTCAATGTCCAGAAATATACAAAGTGACTAAGCTCACCAAGAAAAACAACAGCTTTAAAATACCTTATTTTTAGGTATCAGCAAAGTCAAAATTTGAGATAGGCCTATACTTTTCCTAAAGGCATCATAACAGCTTCCCCACTTTCCACTGGGATGCCTACAGCATTTAAAATCCCCTAAATGATAGTCCTTCTAAATTAGACCTGGCACAGAGCAGTACTCCCATCCATATTGAACACTTTCAGGAAATTAAAGAAAGCAGAAGCTGAACGCTTATTTATGTCTACAAACAAGCAGTCTCCTCTTCGCAGAAATTAACGGATGGAGTCTAGCTTACATTGGGAAGGAATTCAGAGGTGTGCAATAATCAAATAATCCATTTGAAATTAATCATAAGCATATCAAAAAACTTTTTTCAATAATAACATGTCAGGAATTATATCAAAGACTAAAATATGTGTGCAAAAGTATTTCCTGAATGGGTCATTCTTTACAGCATTTTTTAACACCCCTTACAAAATAGGGACTTGTTTGTGCTCTTTGTGAATCAGTTTTGGTATTAAAAAACATCTATGAACAAGTCAAACATGGATATGACACCAAGTAGGCCTACACTGCAGCAAAAAAAAAAAAAAAAAAAAAAAAGATTTTCTTATCCATTAATCAGAAAATAAGACTTTATATTTTGTCATTTTGCTTCTCAAGTCTAAATGTATCTTGATTGAAGAATGTTTAGATATTTGTACTGGAAGACAAAAACATTAAGAAAATCTTTTTTTTTTTTTTTTTTGCAGTGTAGACCTACTTGGTGTCATATCCGAGTTTAAATGCTTAAAAAATTCCCAGTGGTGTAAGAAAAATACTCAATTCAAAGGGAAAACAAGGTTATATTTCTTACCGGCAGATATTTTAATTACTAAAAACTCACTTGATTTTGATAATCATTTGCAAATTATTATTATACTGATTAGGCTATTTATGCTAGGCCTACTGTTAACCAAGACAAAAATACCGAGTAAGATTGCTTAGCAGTGTAACGTGAAAAAAATACCGCAGTCGGTAATACTAATACCTGCAAAGAAAGTTTACACTGGTGATTTTTATTTTTGTTCCTCAGGATTACAGATTATTGCTCATCTACCATCATATTTAAACATTGTTGACAACTCATCATCATAGACTTTCTTGTTTGTAGTGAAGATTTACAACAATAAATATACAGATGTTAGAACGTCTTTATGTCAACGCTCGTTCTCCATAAGAGGTGCTGGTGTTGATCCCATGCGCTCCACGTGTCGTGATTTTAAAACCATCGAAAAATCCTCGGCAAAACCCAGGCCTGGAACCACCGTCTACCGCCACACTGCAGCAAAGACCTCGGTTTGTGCACACGAGCCTCTTTAACGTTGTAATGCGCGCGCACACACACAAACATAAACATGTAACCAACAAAAAAACAAAGATTTAAGACAATGGTTTGAACATATTTTAACAAGACGTAAACTAACTGATGTGCTTTAGTACAGATATTGTGTGTTAAACAAAGAACGCGATGGGATGATTATTGAAAAGATGGGGTGTCGGGTGTGTCGATATATTTACAGATTTTAATACGACGCTCTGAACACAAACCACCAAAGAGCAGCACATATTAACATATCATTTAACCCGTCTAGTGTTTGTAGTGAAAGCAGAAGTTTGCGAGAAAACGTAACACTGTTATGATATGCTTTACGGGTTTTGTAGTTGCACTGCAAACATGATCTTATTCAGTATTTTTGTCTTACCAGTAAAAATATCTAAACATACTTAAATCAAAATACATTTGATTGAGAAGCAAAATTAAACATTTGTTTTCCTGAAAAAACGTATAAACAAATTACCATATTTACATACATCCCATTCATTCGGTCCGTTTTGACCAAGAGTAGAGGGAGGTACAAAAATATTTTTTTAGTGTTTAGTACGAAAATTGGATGTGTTAAGACTTTTAAACTAGGCCTACACATACATTTTGTTTTTCAGATTTAAAAAAAAAAATGTAAGAGATGATACACTTTTTATTTCTTTTTTACATCAATTAGTTAATTTGTCTCAAATTATTCCCATAAAATATATTAAGCCTCTTTTCTACTAAGGCATTTTTCCTTCCCACTGGGACTGCATTTTATTTATAAACATACTTGCGCATGAACACACACCCCCACACAAAAATTCTGAAATTCAAATAAAATAAATGAATGTCTGTTTAGATCAGATGTTCAAATAGTCCAAATTTAAAACAGGAAAAAGTCTACATTTCACTCTGCTGCCACCTACTGATGAACCAAATCACATTGCATGATTCATTTAAATACTTTCCACCCCAAAATTTTGCATCTGAAACAAATGCATATGCAATAAGGTCAGCCACAAAAAATAACCCTGTTCACACCTTTTCAGCGCAAATATTCCACTCCATGTCTTTAGTAAATCCTGAAAGTAGTTTATTAACACCAATAGAGGGTTTGCGCTGGCACAAGCTGTTAGTAAATCTCTTAAGTCACTTTGCTTCGCAAGTAAATAAATCTTGATTTCAGAATGTTTCAATATTTGTAGAAAATCCAATTATCAAAAAAAATTTTTTGCAGTGACATAAGCAGCCTAATTTTTTAAATGCCCCAGGAACAGTAACGTAATGTTTTATCATATAACACGGACCATAAGTAGGACAAAAGTACCAGCTAATTGACACCTATACATGTGACAGTCCTGAGTAAAGCAAAGTGACGCCACATTAAACAGGTAAAAAGTCATTTCGATTCCCTTTATGACAAACACGGATGGCAAAGAAGAGATAAATATCTGCCATAAAGATTTTCAGAAGTATAGTAAAATATAGGTCCCAATTTTATTAGATTTGAATATCCCAGTCACAAAGGCAGCTTTTGCTCTACAGGCCTGCAAACAGCAAAGCTTTCCTTCAATCCTCTGAAATGAGTACACAGTTGGTCTTGGCTTCATTTAACACACACACATCTCTCTCTCTCCCATTGAGGACCTGGAAAGAAACTCAGTACCGGATTAACTGTACATTTGGTATCTCATTGATATAGGCTCTACTTCACAGTATATAAAACAAGGGTTTCATTAAATTTCATATTACACTAGAGTATCTTATAACATTTAATTGCTTATTTTTATAATGATAGACAGAGGATGAGTTCATAGGAACAAAAGATGATGGCAGAAGGAAAAGATAAAAAAAAAGTATAAATATCCTAATATACAGCCCTGTGATTACACAGCCTGATGAGTTTCAGCAATAACATGGATAGATTTGTGAATGCGCACAGTTTGAGCATTTCCATCTCAAACATCAATACTGACATCCTTAAAAATTGTATGGAAAGAGCGTGTTGGTTTTGGGAGTGAAATTTGAAATGCTAATGCCTCAGCCAATGAGCTTCCAGTCTATATGAACGGTGGGAAATAAGCCCCGCCTCTGAATCGTTCACAATCCAGTTAAATTTCAACAGATTTTATTTAGAACCAAGAGAGCGCAAAATGTTAAAATCTGCTGTAAAATTACGGTAATACAAGTTTAAAAAAATAAACAACAACAAAAGAATAGTGTGATCAACTAAAATAAACGATTTCCAACCCTGCGCCTGACTGAATTCTGTCCCACCCCCATTTTATATAAAGAAAAACATCATCATGTAGAAAACAAGAGAACAGGGCACATGCAAGTGGCATGTCCATGACTAAATCATCAGGTATGATTGAACATTTTCTTTTTTTTTTCTCTTTTTTTTTTGTCTTTACCAGAACTTATAGTTAAACAATAAAAGATCTCTAAATTGATTACGTACAACTAACACATGAAGCTAAGAAAAGATGAAACGGTGAAATCTCCATGAAAACGTCGCTAGGTTGCACCACTGGCAGTAGCAGCTCATAAAAGGTTAGCCATGTTATTCTAGCGTAAAATAAATAAATACTGCCGCAGCGCTAATTAGCCACGCCCTTCACCCTCAACCAATCAGATCAGAGCTTCTCCCTCCCCTTCAAAGGCAGGCTGTGACACACAGCTCTGTCTCGCCTTCGTCTGTATGAATTTATGGAGTCTTGGTAATTTCTTTAGTCTTCGTTTCCCATCTGTAAATGGATCTAGTACCTAAAAATAAAACATTACAAATGGTTAATAACAGACAGGTTGAGGAGTTTTTAAAGTGCCCCTATTATGCTATTTTAAACGTTCCTAGTTTTCTTTTGGAGTCTCCTACTTTAGGTTTACATGCATACAAGTTCGAAACACACTCTCATAATATACATTGCAGCTTCAGCTCTTTTCTCAGTGTTTGAAACCACTCGATAAACGATTGGGTCTCTCTAAACCAATTCTTTTCCGAGAGCCTACTCTGCTCTGATTGGTCAGACGGGCCATTCTGTTTTGATTGGTCTACTGCTTACATACAGCACATCTTGGAAACGAATCTCCCATCCTAGATATAAATTTCAGCTCCAGGTCTTCCTCAGCACTTGATACACAGTAATACGAACAGTAACTATGGTGTCAGTTTTACTGTATCAATTTCATCAAGTGCATGCAAAGTGGATTTGCTTTCATAGACGTAGTAGACATTGTTCACCAGCAGCCAATGAGGAATATGCGTGGGTATGTAACAGGAAGTGAGACTGGAATTGCTGACGACTCGTTTAGATGACAATAACTTAATTTGTCATGCACTTTGATCTTTAAATGTTTGCAGACCTTTTACATTCACAAACAGCTATATTACACACTGCATAAAAGGTCATATTTGAAAAAGCATAATAGGGGCACTTTATATCAAACTATTTTAACAAGCAGCCGCTGACCTGTAGTAGTTTGGCTTAAAGGGTCCGTTCTTGTTCAGGCCCAGGTATTTGGCCTGTTCGTCAGACAGTTCAGTCAAGTGTGCATCAAAAGTAGGGAGATGAAGGCTTGCCACATACTCATCTGCAAAAACAGCAGTTTAGTATTTAAAATTGTGCATGAAGAAAAGACACATCAATATAACTTGCACTTCATGCTCATTATTAAGTAATTCATAATTTAAAAAAAAAAAAAATCACATTCAGAAAACAAAATGCTATTTAAACAGTTTTTTACTTCCAATGCAAAGAATATAGCTACATCTACACTAATCTTGCTAATACAGCATTTTAGTCTTGTGAAAACTAATCTTTTTGAAGACGTGGAAACATTTGATAATGTCATTTCCGCATTGTAGTGTGGACAGTGAAAACTGAGGAATTTCAAAATGATGACGCATGTTTAGTCATGTGACACATACTGTATTGACAGACATCTATGTTTATACTGCTATGTCTATTATGTGCTATTCACTTTCACAGTGTTGCTAAAGATGTTTCTTTGTACAATCTTCAAATTACATTCCTGCAAAGATGACAGAAAATATACTCGCAATCGCTGTCCTGCGGCAAACAATGAGGGCAGTTGTGTTTAGACAAAACAGAGTGGTGGTTGAGTGTGACCTGGATGTATGCAAGCGGTGAGATATTTTTCTAATCAAATAGTTGTGCCAGAGCGTGAGAACTTTAATATGCTTGATCTCTGTATCATCTCAGTGTGCTTTATTACGTTTCACACATGCAAAGTAAGATGATTTTAGTATTCCGACGTTTCTGTGTGGACAAGTAGCGTTTGGAAAATTGCTTGTGTGGACCATAGACTGTAAAAAAAGGTGGAAGACGCCACTTCTCTCTTAATATGTCCTAATAAGTTTAATATGGCACTGCCATCTTGCGCAGATTTGAGACCTGCTTCTGCGCAGTAGTGAACGAGACGCCCGGGTCCCGGCCTCACTCCCGCAGAAACGGTCAGTACAAAGTTTATTAGTTGAAATAAACAGTTATTTGCATGCAGAAATTAAAGTTGAAGCTCGAATCTCCACCCGAAAATCCAAATTAAAATCTGTTGGTGCCTTGGTGACTACTTCGTTTAGAGAAGCTGTCAATCATGACGTCACATTCCCGTTTTAATAGCATCAAATAATGATCAAACTTATTTAAAAAATGAACACTTATATCAACGTGATAAAAATTACCTAACATGACAGAAAAAATCTTTGGGAAATATTATTTGAATTGTAATTTGATTGTTTAGTTTCCATCGTGTCCATTAGACTTCATGGGGAGGGCGGAGTTTATGACCTATATTGGGACCAACCACCCCTTGGGGCGATCGAGACGCTTTGGCTTCACTTTTCAGGAATTGTGTGGCACGCTTCGTGTTGACAAGCAGTGTTTGGAAAATTCTAGTGTGGACAGAGCATTTTGAAATGAAAAGTTTTCAAATGTATCCGGATTAATGTAGTCGTAGCCTCAGAGAATCAAGGAAATCTCAGAAAAGCGAATTTAACTGAATATAATATCTTTCCACCTCCTCTTAACCCTCATGGTGTGTTCAGGAACACCACAAGTGTTATAGGGTTTTGAACACAACACAAGGGTTAAAGAAGCAGTTTGGAATTCAATCTCATATATTTGCGTTTCTGTGATGAGCTGCAAGTTTGAATGAAGAGCTGCAGGTTTGAATGAAGAGCAATGGAAAGGATGGGAAATGACAGAACAGTGCAGTCTGCAGTGATAAGTAGCAGGCGTTTGTGACAGCATGACCTATTTTCAGCTGTCTCCTGCTCCTCGGGGTCTATGCAGGATCCTACAATCGCTTAACTCTAACACTGTGTGCCACAGAAAACACTGAATCTTTCAATAGGCTGAAAACATCCATGCACGGCACAGACCAAACCAATTACAGCAATTACAAGCCTAGACAGCCATAATATTAAAACAACACTTGAGGATTTCACTCAATTACTGGGTTTACTGCATGACGACACGTGTCTTAATAAGCAGCGCAGAACTCTCAAATTGTTTGTTTCAGGTCATGCATAACCGTTTAGAAATGGCTTTTTTTCCATGCACACGTCTATACTTCATACCCATTTTCTTAGGCAGCAGGTAGACGTCCTGTTTGTAGCGGCCTTCAGGAGCATTGTACAGCTCTATCAGAGCCAGAGCCTGGGGGAAAAGGAGCAAGAAATCAGTCACCATGACAACAGCAAGGCTGTGACACACACACATGTTTGCTGATGATTCTACTCTTTATTATGCAGCCCCTACATGTTCAGAGCTTGATCAGGTTCTGTCTAGTGAGATTAGCAAATTGTATAATTGGATCAAAACAAATAAACTTGTTCTAAATATTTCAAAAACTGTGAGTATAATATTCGGTTCTAAGTATAGATTATCTGATAATCCTAAAATTAATATACAAGTAAATGGTCAAAATGTACAGCAAGTAAAAAAGGTGAAGCTTCTGGGACTTTGGCTCGACTCCACATTGTCATGGTCAGATCACATCAACAAAGTTGTTGCTAAAATGGGTAGAGCTGTTGCAGTAGTTCGTAAATGTGCACAGTTTTTAAAATTACAGTTGTTTAGTCGTGTTGTCTGTACATTGGTTTTGTGTCATTTGGATTACTGTTCTGTTGTATGGTCTTCTGCATCAAGCAGGCATTTAAAAAAATTACAAGTGGCGCAAAATAAGGCTGCAAGACTGGTCCTTGGTTGTTCTTCGAGAACTAATGTTGCAGAGATGCATAAACGTCTTGCTTGGCTGGAGGTCAAGCATAGACTATCTGTTAATATGTTGGTATATTTTCATAGAATTATTAACATTCGGATTCCTAAATTTCTTTATGATAATATAATTTATTGTTCTGATATGCATTCACATTACACAAGAGGGGTGAATAGTCGACAGATTTCTTTACCCCTACCTAAATCTGACTCTATGAAGAGGACTGTGTTTTATAGGTCAATTGTATTTTGGAACAATCTTCCTGTTGGGGTTCGTGAAATCAAGGGAAAAACTGGTTTTAAAAAAAGATTAAGACTGTATTGGTTTTCAACATCATAATATCATCTAGATTGGTTGTGTGAGGTTGCATTATGTATGTGCTATGTTATTCTTTATTATTCTTTTTATTTATTTGTGTGTATTTATATATGATATATTTGTATATGAGTAATTGTGATTGTGATTATTGCTTTTGGATGTATTGTTTGGACCCCAGGAAGACTAGCGGTCGTCTCGGCGTCAGCTAATGGGGATCCTTTTAAATAAACAAATAAACAAATAAACAAAACACGCATTTTAAGTGCCTGAGGTTCATACTCTCACACAGCACACAGACTGAGAAACCCATTCTATTATTGAAATATGAGTCAAATACTCTTTTCACGCACATAAAAGCACATTATGCATTTAATAAAGTCTTTTGTGTAAATTTTCACTCTTTTTCTCTCTTCTCACCTGGGTAGTAGCCGTGATGGACAGCACAAAAGTAGGAACAGTGGAACAGCTCAGGTTTAGGAGGCGACCCTGGAAATATACATATATATTTGGACCATTTAAGACATTAAAATGCTAACAAACTTCGTTTACAGTAGCATTTTTATATTAATTTTTTTCTTTTTTATAATGCCGGTGTAAAGCACTCTGAAATACCACAAATAAAATAAATAAACTTGCCTACACATGCATACATCCCAGATATTTAGCAACACTAAATATGTAAATGCATTTATATGTAGAGACAATCTTACAACATTATGAAGATGTACTTAAAGTGCTCCTATTATGTTAAAGGTTCCTAAAGTCTCCCATGTATACATTAGTGTTGTAGTCAAGACCACCTAACCCGAGACCAAGACAAGACCAAGACCAGAGTGTATCGAGACCGAGACAAGACCAAGACTTTTAGGGGCCGAGACCAAGTCGAGACCAAGACCGAGGGAGGGCGAGACCGAGACCAAGACCAAGACCAGCGCCCCACACTACAAAAAATTGTGAAAAATGATCAAAAGAGCTTCTCAAATTGATCTGAAAGATCCACATTCTCATAAAAATACATAGCCTAGATATTAAACACTATTTAATAGTCTAGATATTATTTAAACATTTTAAATAAACGTAACCATCTTTATTCAATACTCCTGGGTGACTTCCATCATTTAGTACAGTATGCAAAACAATTATTCATTGTTCATCACTAAAGTCTTCACTTTTCTCCACCTTTTATAAACAATACATAAAGTTATGTTGTTTTTAAACCTACAACAATCCTTTTTTAAACGTATTTTAGCACAATTCACAACCGGTAATGCAGGAAAAAATATCCGAATGCTCCACATGAAACTATGGTCTACCGATCTTTTACCATCGTGTCGATTTATTTTTATTAATATGTGCCATGCAAGACAGCGCTTAGGAGACGGTGAACCCTTGTTTATACTTTCGCCTGGCTCAGAAGAGAAAGAGTGCGTGCACGACCAGGGCGTTCTCTCGCTCTCGCTCTCTCTCTCTCTGTCACACGCGCAGCAGTTCGTCTACATTACTCATCGATCGTTTTACATTTAATAAAAGCAAGGATGTTAACAAAAAAACGAGACAATATACTGGCAATTTCGTGATATTTTCACAGTTATGGCATACCTGTCAACATTTGGTTTTCAAAATCCGGGAGATTTCTCCCCTTGGGGGGGGGGGGGGGGGGGGGGGGGGGGGGGGGGGGGGGGGGGGGGGGGGGTATGTGGTAAATGTACAACTTGTAAACTTGTAACGAATGGAAATAAGGTGTGGCCCCTTTAAGAGCTGTGCGCTCCCTGTTGAACTGTCGGCGGTATTGTATTTGTATACCTTGGGCCTCGAACACCCATTTTACTGTCTATGCCAGTACTTCTCAAAGTCCGGACTCCGGTCCGGATCCGGACCCGGAGGGAATTCAATCCGGACCCGCCTCCATTTCGTATTTCAAGAGCACTAATTGTGTGTAAGGGATTAAAAGTGTGGATTTCCTACTTTGATAAACGCATGTTAAAATCATTTGTTTATTTTTTGAGATGGTCCGAAATTAAAACGAAGGCGAGATATTTAATGTTTTCCTCCGTGATTTAGTTGCCATGACATCCAGTAAGCGTATGACTTTTGACGTAATCAGGCGCAACTGTAAAAAGGGGAGCAACGCGACACTTCACCGCAGTAAGCGTTTGAATGGGTGTGGAGGATGTCATTGTCCAGGAAAAGAAAAGTTGATGAAGAAAATAGAGTTTTCAAAGATTGGACAGAGAGGTATGCGTTCACAGATATCCCAAGTCTCCCGGAAGTTCCAGGAGTCTCCCGCATATTGATAGCGGCTCCCTGATGCCCGCAGATTAGTTCAAATCTCCCGCAATCTAGAGCTCGCGAGCTCCAAACCGGCAGAGAGGGAGAGAGCGACCTTACGTGTGTGTGCGCAAATGTGCGTGTGTGCCTCATTGGTTGCCAACCGTTCCGTATAATACGTATTTGTATAAGTTAAAAATAAAACGTATTATGAACTAAACAAATACATGGTTCATTTTTGCCAAAATGATCATGATAGCCTTTATATATCTGAGTGGTTAAGTCTTGTATATAGATTGAGCCTACTTTGCTATACAAATTTTTGTGCAACTTATAAAAATATAAAAAAATATATAATGCTACTTTGCCTAATAAGTTGCATTTATAATGTGCTATAAAATGTATGAATTTCAGGGGTTATTTTTCAAAATTTTCTTCCGTGGGGGCATGTCACTAACCCCCCCAACAGTTTCGGACCTTTGACATTGACGAAAATTCTGATTTGGACCTTTGAATATAGACTTTGAGAACCCCTGGTCTATGCGAACACCCCATGTATGCGGGTAATTTCTGTTTGATGCTAATTTTTATCTTATTTTGTTTATTAAGTAACGATGTGGACGGTAGTGTGACTGACAGTTAGGCTACACGAGTTCGATTTGGGAATAAAGTGCGAGTTGTGAGATGCCAATCGCCTGTCTGGCCTCTGCATGCAATAACTTTAGTTGTGAGCTATCCCTATTCTTCCTGAAGCAACGCGTTACAAACTGTACTTCAGTTTCATTGCGGGGACACCACCTTCACCTGCCATCATGTCTATCGGCTCGCTTTCGGGTTAAACTTTCCGCGCACGCAACTGGGTTATAACTTATAGGTTGCCAGGTTGAGGTGACAAACGGGTTGAAATTGAAAATGGTCTGTGGATTGTGTGAATATAATGCATTTAATACAATCTGGCAACTGGTCAACATTAGACAAACGGGTCCGATTATTCATAAAGGAGTTTGGGCCATGCAAATTACGGGAGTTTCCCGGGAGAAATAACAAACCGGGAGGGGTCCGGGAGATGGGGCTAAAAAACGGGAGAAACCCGGGAAAAACGGGAGTGTTGACAGGTATGAGTTATGGTCTTGAAAAAAAAAATCGCGAGTCCTCAATGTCCGAGACCGAGACAAGACCGAGACCAAATGCGGTCGAGTCCGAGACGAGACAGAGACCATCAAAAAGTGGGCTCGAGACCGGTCTCGAGAACTACAACACTAGTATACATCCCACAGTCTCATACAACACAATTACATGCATCCAAGTTCAAAAACCACTTTCATTTTCTGAATTTTCTCATTGAAGCATCAGCTCTTTTCTCAGTGTCTGAAACGGTTTGGTAAAGTATTCAGTCTCTCTAAACCCCTCCTTTCAGAGAGCCTACTCTGCTTTATAACACTACATGAAAGGCAAAACCTTTAAATAAAAAAAATCCATTCTCAAACCTCCGCCAGCAACACTATTCTCTTTCCATCTGGCCAGATGACATGGTCCACCTGCGATCTCACCCGCTCCCAGGTCAATTCAGGGGTCCGCAGACTGGCCTAAAATGTTGAAGGAAATGTGTTAAAGAATAAGGTGCACAATACAAAAACCCTTACTCAGTAACCATGTGCACTATCAGACATTATCAAATAAACATGTGAAATCTCTGAGTTAGAGCAGTTTTCTCACCACATCAATTTCAGTATTGGAATGGCCCATGTTGCAGACGATACAGCCGTTCTTCATGCGGTCCATGTACTCTCTTACTACAACATTTTTATTGCCTATGGACATCACACACAATAAGAATGAGATGAACGTAAATGAGAAACTTATTTAGTTGATGAAGGGAGCTTTGGGAATGATATTGATCTGAAATGACTCAAAGCGCCACATAATCCTGTGAGTCTCTCGTTCTTCACCTGTCTTTTCTCCATAGAACAACTAAATGGACCAGAATCAAGTTGAACCAAGTCAAAATGCAATTATTAAAAGTAATTTCATCCACAAGTGCAACACGCTGCCTACAGATTAAACTGTGATTCAGGTTTGACTCTTGAATTATCCTGTTCATACACAGTATACATCTTACAGAAGAGGCTTGAATCCGGTCTATAATGTAAAATAAGAAAATCTATTTCGAAACACGAAAGGAGAATCTGTAAAGTCAAGTCAATTTTTACATGCAAGGATGCAAAAAGTAGACCACATTTTTCATTTTTGGGTAACTTTTTGTAACAAAAATTTGTTTCCTTAAATAATCAGTCAAACAGAATAATAAATCACCATGTAAACATTTAAAGTTTACAACAATCAAAATCGGATCTAAAAATACCTGTGCAGGTGATGACGATGTCGACTTGTCGGATGACTTCGGTGAGTTTTACCAGCCTGAAGCCGTCCATGCTGTGTGATGACAAATATAAATTAGAGACTGTAGTTTTCTAAAGAGTAAAGCAATAAAGACTAACCACGAGACTGAATGCTGAATACTTTGCTGTCATTCAACACAGAAAACTGACCGGTGTGGCAACAGTGATTATAGAAACGTTTAATGTTTAGGAAAGAGTACTGTATATGAACGGGTGCGCAATAATGCTGAACACACAGTCCTGGAGAGCCATTCACCGCTCAAATGCTGGTTCACAAGATTCACTTAACACATTAGTATGACATTAAGTGTAATTCAAAGGCATCTAGTAAAGGACATCACTGCTGATTCAATGAAAGTGACTTCAGACTCACCAGGCCTGTAAAGCACAGATGGGGTCAATCTCAGTGACGTAGACGATGGAGCCCATTGCTTTGAGAGCAGCACAGCAGCCTTTTCCCACCTTACACACAAAAAGACCAACAAAGTAATCATTCAGAACAAAAAGGTTCAAAGAAAATATTTATAAAGCACACATGGACCCAATGTGATTGACACAAACAGGACATGATCAACATCTTTTGTTGCACCTGGAAAAACATTTGAATTAAGCAATCAGGTTGACTTTCCTATTAGAAATCAAAATAAACACAATTTAGAGGCATTGTCCTCTAGTGGCCATATCTGGTGTCTGTTTAATAATGCAGTAATGCAGCAGTGCACTGGAGGTGTGGCCACCAAAAATGATTGACAGAAGGAACTGAATAAGCAGACAGAACTGCAGAATGGTTTTAAAATGGTTGGGGCTTAAATAATTGGGCAAATTGCATTTTCATTGCAAAATTTAATAATAATTTTATAGATTTTGCAGGGCTGGACAATGATACTAGTCATTGGAATAAACAGATTTAAACTATTTTACATATAATGGCAAGAAAATCCTGAAGTTCTGAATGCAGCTCTCCAGAGGTTCTCATAGGAAACGGTTATTAGCTGGAAAAAATTGCTGTTTATTTATCTCACCTCTCCATATCCACAAATACCACCTGCTTCCCTCCAAACATCACATCAGTGGTCCTCTTTAGACTTGAACACAAAACACAAACATGCCTAGTAAAATCACACAGCACTATAGACCAAATAATTCAGAACATGCAGAACTGATACTCTGCAAAAGGGCATAATAAGTGCAATGTGAGCAATGTTGCTCTGATTGGTCGCTGGACCAGTGTGTTGTGATTGGTCAAGCGTGTTTGGGAAATGTCACGCCATAACCACAAGTTTTAACACACTACTAACAAACTCAACAGACCCCGCTCCTTTATTTTGTGTATGCCTTGGGCGGGAATCATTTAAAAGAGGAATATTGTGATGTGTTTGTTCCTGGAAGAAAACTACAATTTAGACGTTTCAGGGAGTTCAGAAACAGTGTGCACTGATATAGAGAAGAACTCCCTTTGGAGAGACTTTGTAAAGTTCAAGCCTGAAAAGGTCTGCAAAGTCCAAAGCACACACTAAAGTTAGTTGAAAAAAGCATAATAGGACCTCTTTAACCATATTGACTGGGAAAACTATTTTGAGTTAGACTTGGCGACTTTTCCTAACCCTAAGCCTTAACAAGAGACATACCCATCCAAGATAGACTCCCGGCAGCAGTACAGGTTGTCAAATTTCTGCTTGGTCACTGAATCGTTAACATTCATCGCAGGAACACACAACTTGCCCGCTTTTGACAGCTGGTATAGCCTGGGAAAAACAAATGAATATGAGAACAGCTTAGCAAGAAACACCACAAAGAAATTCTGAAGGATCAATGATGGTAATATATAATAATTTTATAATTAATATATAACACTACCGCTCAAAAGTCTGGAATAAATTAAGATTGTTTTATTTTCATATTTAATAGTAATATTTTCAGTAATAGTAAGAAATATTATTACGATGTAAAATACGTTTTTTTATTTTATTTATACATTTAGGATCAAATAATCGTGAAAAAAGTACTACGTTTCCACCCAGATATAAAGCATTTACCACTGATAATAATAAGAACTATTATTAATAATTGATCACTAATAATAATAATAATAATAATAAATTGAGTAGCAAATCAGCATATATTAAATCACAGAAATAAATTACATTTAAAAAATATTAAAATAGAAAAATATAGCAATACTACAGTTTCTTTATTAATTAAATAAATGCATTAGTTTTAAATTTGGAATAAAGATAGTTTTAAAGTTTTTGATATCTTGCCTCTAAAATATTATACTTCAATCAACATTACATCTGCCAGTTCCACTACTTGCCACTAGATGGAGACATGGCTATTTGATATGGGAAAAACACTTGAGGTCCCCACATTGCTCATTAAATAATACATTTTAAATCTGAAGTTCGACTTAGTCCACACCAAATGTCAAAAATATAACACTATTTTCATGTATTTAACAAATTAAAGTCTTTTCACAAATGTAATCACCTGTGAACTCCAGTCACGCTCTCCTCTACGATGCCTTTGATCTTTTTGAACATGTTGGGATATTTCTTATAAATCCAGTGGGTCAAATCCCCTCCATCATCTAAAATCTATAAGGCATAAGCAGTTTAAACACTGAACAGTCTTAATGTTTTATAGTCCAGTTGTAGGTGTATATAGTCCAGTTACCACATACCATGTTGGGCTGCCAACCCTCCACGTTAACACAGCGATCGATACACCACCAGAAGTCATCCTCTGATTCACCCTTCCAGGCAAACACTGAGAAACCTGCCAGGCACGACACACAGGAGTGGATCAGGACAGAAAAGTATAGAACAGAATAATGTAAAGGAAATAAGAAATTAAGAAAGGAAAAAGATTTACCTCCCTCAGCCAGAGCGGCTGCCACCTCGTTTTGAGTGGAGTAGATGTTACAGGCGGCCCACCTGCACTGAGCACCCAGAGCAGAGAGGGTCTCCATCAGCACCTGCAAACACACACGACAACGCATTATTGAAATTAGAGCCTTAGGATTTCTGTGATGTGGAAAACGAGGATGGAATCCAGTCACAAATTATTATTTTTAGTATAACTAATATAGTATAATATTAAATGTCAGATAGCCAGACACAGAAACGCAAGACACAGAAACGCAAAGGTCTTCACTATAACTTGCCATAATAGCATTTTAGTTTAACTTAAAGGGTTAGTTCACCCAAAAATGAAAATTCTATCATCGTTTACTTACCCTCAAGTTGTTCCAAACCTCTATGTGTTTATTTGTTCTGCTGAACACAAAGGAAGATATTTGGAAGAAAACAGATCTCATTCCCCATTGACTACCATAGTAGGTATTTTTTCCTACTATGGTAGTCAATGGGGAATGAGATCTGTTTTCTTCCAAATATCTTCCTTTGTGTTCAGCAGAACAAATAAACACATAGAGGTTTGGAACAACTTGAGGGTAAGTAAACAATGATAGAATTTTCATTTTTGGGTGAACTAACCCTTTAAAGTAGTCATGACATGGATTTTTTTTAATTATTTAATATGTTTCTGAGGTTCACTTATAATGCTAATACAGTTTTTCCACAAAAAACAAACACATTTGTGAAAAAACTATCCTTTGTACCCCTCATTATGCCCTTCTGTCTGAAAAGGCACGGCTCCTTTAAGGCTTGTCGGTAAACAGCCACTGTTATGATTGGCTAATGACATTGCATTGGAAACCGTATCAATGCCCACTCACTATTGCAAGCGAGTAAATGTTTTGAAAACATCCATATAGAACCACCATTTACAGACAAAGCATTATGAAATCATTTACTTGCGACTGCTTCATCTTTTATCAAAAGTTTATTTGCAAACTCTCTATTGCACTATGCCTAGTTTACAAACTCAAAATGCTCCAAACAAACATAATTCTTTGACGCAATCCGGGACACCACTAAAATAAAACATCCACTTTTGTCCGACACTGGGATCCTTCTGAAGTCTGTACAGAGACGGTGGCAAATAAGGTGGCACAATGATTTCTCATGTCATGACCCATTTAAATACATTTTGACAGAAATATTTTACTAATATAATAAATTATAATTATATAAAAAATAATCGCTTAGTTTCATCGCTCGTTTTTTTTATAACAAATTTGTATTAAGTTACACATCCAGTAAAGAAAAAAAGAAAAATAATAGGGGGAAATAAAACAGAATTTGAAAAAAATTCAATAAAACGGGCCCTATTAAATACAAATGTCAGTTTGCTGTCAAAAAAAAGAGAGCATTATTTTTGAAAACCTCATCACAAATACAGTAACACCTCTTAAAATGTACTCATATAGACAATAAAAGGGTTCCTAAATTGGGCAAATAACGTCCCAAAAGGTGGTAGAGTTAAAATTAGGGTGTTGGAATTATAGTGTAATTAAATTTAATTAGTTTAATTTGAGAGCAATTAGGTAAACATGAGGTCTTTGGAGGAATTATTGGTGTATTATCGTGTGTGTGTTGTGTGTGTGTGTGTGTGTGTGTGTGTGTGTGTGTGTGTGTGTGTGTGTGTGTGTGTGTGTGTGTGTGTGTGTGTGTGTGTGTGTGTGTGTGTGTGTGTGTGTGTGTGTGTGTGGCGTGCAGACACTCACAGCAGTCTGTGCAGTGATGTGGGTACAACCCACAATTTTTGCTCCAGCCAATGGCTTCTCTCCCTGAGCTCTCTTCCTCAAAGCCATGAGAGCAGGCATCTCTACAGAACAAAAATACCCATAAAAGTCATTAACACATGCCAATAATATTAAAATAAACATGCTAACATCCTTGGTTATATAGAAAGAGTTTTAAACCTCGTGTGTGGTTGTGTGTGAGTGCACAATGGAGTATTTGGCCATGTGGTTACAGGGGCTGAAGGGGGCGCCCTGCTGTGAACATATGGCCTCTCACCATCACAGGAAGAACATCAAAACATGCTTCGCTTGATCTCACACAAACACACACTTTAACTTCACACATAAACAAATACCAACGGCTTAATAAGTTGACAGGCCTGCGGACAACGGCATTGCACAGTCAGCCGTCATGCTCGTAAAAACAGTTATAGCTTGTCGGCACATGTAAATATTAATGCACACAAGGCCCCTCTCACCTTGCTCTGCGATCTCGATCTCCCTGCGTCCAAAGTCGGCCTGTTTGATGTTCTTTATGCAGAAGTCTCCATTGCCCTTGGAGTTCTTCTGCTGCTTGTCGCGGGGAGATGTCTCGTCATCGGAGCTGTCCGTGTACGAGGCGGCTGAAGAAGAGAATATGTATGTAAAGGAATGTAGATTTTACATCCCCTCCTAAACTCTACTCTGCGTAATCAAAACTCAATGTAATCCTTCTAAAGAGCCCTGCCTGAGAAGCCACACAGGAATGCCTTTGTTCACATGACTCACTACATTCAACCCTGAACGTGTGGTAAAAACATATTTTACTTACAGTAGCCCACCTGACTGAGGTTTAACAGGGCATGGCCATGCGAGTCTATAGTGCGTTTTGGTGCTTGTACAATGTCATACCTGAGCTGTAACTGTCTGTAGAAGACTGTGAGATGGAGCGAGACAAAGACCTGCGGCCGATCTTGGTGGGACGTTTGTTGAACTCCTGCTTCTGGTCTGCGAACTGGATCTGTCATAACAAAAAAGGGTGGAGGTCAGGACAAGAGAGAGAGACAAGTTCAGGGTGAGATATCTAAAAGCTACTTAAAAAAAATAATAATAATAATCTCTCCCAAATGAAACGATTAAAATTAATATCTCTAAAAACAATTACATACAAAAAAACGTTATATATTGAATTTTCTTATAGACTTATACATAAATACATGACTTTTTGAATTTTCTATGAATTCGACATGAATCCTCACATGATCCTTCAGAAATCATTCTAATAAGCTGATTTCCTGCTCATGAAACATTTCTAATTATCATCAATGTTGTCCGAAACAGTTGTGCTACTTAATATTTTTGTTCTTACTGTCACTTTTGAACAAGTGTATTGTTCAACATCTCAACATTCAACATTCAACATTTTTTTAAAAAAACATACCTTTAAAATATAATTTAACAACAAGAACAACAAAAACAACAAAGGTTGGATTTCAGTGCATACTAGCTGAGGTTGGATTTCACCCCCCGATTGATCTTTGAACTGTTTATTCTCTGGATGTAATAGCTGTAATACTCTGGATAATGCTTAACAGTGTTCCTATTACCACAGGAAGTGTACAATTATTATGTAAACAATGGCCAGTCTGAACACAATGCTACAATTCACATATTAAGCGGAATACAGGGAATTAGCCTTTCCTCGCAAAGTGAGAATTAAATAATTTAAATCAGTCCTAATCTTTAACACAATTTGACCTGTCAGGTAAGTACTTCCTTTTTCCCCACAGTTAGGCAGTGATAATTTCATTAACATAACCTCGACAACTGCACCAGCACCCTTCATCAGTGTAGTCTGCCACCAGTAAGCTACTCTCAATGAAAGTCTGGAAAGGCAGCGGAAACCATTGAGAGCTCATAGTAGACGTGTAGATAAACGGCACTACTATTAATGGCCCGGCAGCTGTTGCCTGCAGAGGAAAGCGCTGCATGAACCGTGAGAGGATTACGGCGTGGTGCGGTCATCTCATGTTGACTTTATTATCTGACTCAACAGCAAGCCTCAAATCCCCCTGGTCCATCAAGAGATTTTTAAAAGCACGATTATTACATAACCCTGTGCCATATCGGTGTTCAATCAACCATGTACTGAGTGATCGCAGTGATTAATCTTCAGGCTTTAGGTTGAAGCTATAGGAAGTGCTGTTTTTAGGATGGATGGATGGCTTTTAGACCATGATTAAAACACAGTTATGCAGACGAGCGTAAGGCTTTGACTCACAAACCTTGATTCACACAAACACATCGTTGTGCCCGAAAGCACTTCAATGCAATTGTCACTCGCAGGGGTTCTGCAACAATAGCCCTACAGAGAAACAAACACCCTCCCACAGACTGTGAAGTTCAATTTGGCACCTGTTTATCTCTTATCGCTTGGCACAAAGGGCCAAAGGACTGTACTGGAAGGACTCTCACAAATCACATACTCATAGGAAAAACATGATGCTAATCTGATAAGAAAAAGCTCAGGATGCTCGGATTCAGTAAGAAATGTGTGGCAAACCCACATTTCCAGGATACACGCATCCTAAACCACACCTGTGAACTCTGAGCATCATATCTGACTTGGAATATTCTACAAAAGACAGCAATTCTGCAATGAGATTCCACTCACAATTATTACCAATACAGTTTGATTTTGCTAAACTAACAGTGTGATATTTCTAAAAAGCAAAAACATCACACACACAAACATTGGGCAAAATAACACCATAAGCTCTGCTATTGAAGATACTGAGGCCATTTTCAGACCTGTAGATGATTTGCTTTGTTCCGAAACGAGGACTAAAATAGTTAGAATGTTGTATTTTCTTTGGTTTGGTCGCTTCAAAGCATTCCAGAACGAAACAAATATAGCTTTCATTCCCACTCTAAATTATAAAATTCATGTAGCCTATATATTTTATAATTAGAGTGGGAACGACTGCTTTTCTCAGGGCAGGATTGTTACTTGCTTCAAATACATTTTAAGATGAAAAGGTGCTCTTTGGTTTATTAACTGCAGTAAGTGCTCACCCAGAGAATCACACACACTGCTGCTTTTTACGCAACACATTTTCCATTATGAATTATGATAATACTTCGTTCGTTGGGTCAGAATGTTTTCTCACCACAATTGAACCGTTCAGAACCCTTTTCATTTTGGTCAAGATGAGCTCGTCAAGCGCTCTCGGACCGATTATATTGGTACAGATGGGAGCTTGATTGCCGTGTTTCATATATGCCTAAACCAGGGGTTTCGAAAACCTGCACATGGAGGGCCATCTTCCACCAAAAATTTAATTCTAGCCCCAATTAAAAACACCCGAATCAGCTAATCAAGGTCTTCGGGATCATTAAAAACTTCCAGGCAGGTGTATCGGAGCTAAACTCAGCAGGAAAGTGGCCCTCCAGTAGCAGGATTGGACACCCCTGGCCTAAACAAACCCAACTAAGAGAGAAAATGCACCATTTTCTGCGACAAACAAGCCAGGTGTGAAAGCGGCCTGAACTTGCATTTGCACTGGAAAGTCTAACAAGGTTCAACGATGCTGAGAAGAGATTGGTTTAGAGTCAGACCCCCCGTCACTTTCAAAAGAAGAAAAAAACTGCCCCCCTGCTAATCCACGCTGAGCACACAGATGGCTCGGGACTATTTTCATTCCACAAGGTTAAGCTTACAGCCCCCAGGATAGTCTGAAGACCAGCCTCACTTTCTCCCCTCTTACCTTTCTAATAGAGGGCTCAAAGATCTAACCATCCTTTTTCTTCAGCACGACAGTGAGGGAAGCGAAGAGTGACAGGAAGAAACTGAGTGCTAAAAGGGAAGGGACTGGCACAGAGGAAGTGGACTATTATACCAGCTTTACGCGTGGCCAGTCTAAACTGATTCCATGGCCTGTGCAGCACAATGCGAGACTGTTTTCCTTTGGGGGGTTTTGTGCATCTCTCTTTTAATTGTTATTTGTTTAGAGGCTGCAACGATTCTGGTCAGAGTTGGCAAAATGTGCGTGTGTGCGTGCGTGTGTGTCGAGACTTTTAGGGGTGGTGGTTTAGGAGGTGATTAATCCGTCTAATGCTCAAAATAATGAAACATGCCAATGACACACTCACACACCACCACCACACTGGCTTTGACAAAGGGCTCTTTGTGTTTTCCTGGTCACAAAATATATGACCAGGAGGAAACAGATCGGATGTACTGGAGGGACATACTCTGGCATGTTCTTGAGTTCTTTAACCTCAACTTTATGGCTAACATCAGCGTCATGGTCGAAAGTTTAGCTCGTTGATTATCAACTCTCGGCCTCTAACAAGTAAAATGTGCCAAGACTTTCCACTTCAACATTGTAAAGCAGACAAATTGCTGATAGATGTTTTATGATGATCCATTCATGAAAACAGAGGCAATAGAAGGCTTAGAAGAGCTGAAGGCCGTTCTGTAATCTGGATTTGTTCGATCATACACCAAATACATTATTGCCCACCGCAGCAACGCCCAGACTGTCATTTTGCTTTTTTATAGAAATAAAAACCATTTAGTTCAGTTGGACAACAAACGCTTAAATTATACACTGAAACCATCTGCTCTGCATCTTTCAGTCACAAGAAAATTCTCACTATGACACTTGCCTCACTCTTCCTTTGTGAACTGAAGTATTAGAAGTGTGGTTTGAAAACATCTTCCCAGTATGACTTCATACCTTTCCCACAGACCTGGATCACACATTGCTTTATCTAGGGAGTTTAGAAAGTCAAATATTTGAGAACAATTATCAGTTTTTTGTGGGTTGGTGCACCCTGCCAATGAAAAACGTTGCACAACAGAATGGACTAAATACACTTAAAGCCTTAAATCACGCTTAAACAGTAGTGTTTGACACTAGAAAGGTCATGGGTTCGATTCCCAGGAAAAGAAAGAGGTGATCAAATGTGTACCTTAAATGCAATTTAATAGTACACAATGTAATTTATGATGTTCAAAATTAAGTCAATACTTTATCTAGGGAGTCAATACATCATCAATCCTACTTCCAAAACACATTTTTATCTTAGCCTGATTTAATATGCTGGGATTTGTCCCGGGATCGTTTGATTTTGGTTCATTCACACTGCCAGTGATTTTCTGTAATCTGTGAGTGCGTTCACACACATCCCGTAAAGACACGTGACGTCAGGATGTGACGTGTAACGTACGCATCGAAAACATGTTGCGGTACAACAGCGGAAGTATTTGCATTGCTGAACAACATGGCAGCTGATCAGGCACTAACGCTTCGCGTACCGTTCAAAAAAACTGGCGAACGATCTCAGCTTCAGCGCGGATAGTAAGGAGCTCCCTGGTATCTGCTACATTCCAGTTTGCAGACATTTTTTCATTCTTTCTTTGTTGATAACGAATACAAATTTTCTTCTAAAAGCAACAGAGTTGCACGATAACTACGTCATTGCGATGGCACGTGTGTCATCACTACGACATTCCCTTACGACATTGGTCCTGGCTTTTGTTTACACAGGGCGATCCCGGCAATGTTTCCACCAGGTCCCCATCCCGGCAATGTTTCCACCAGGTCCCCATCCCGGCAATGTTTCCACCAGGTCCCCATCCCGGCAATGTTTCCACCAGGTCCCCATCCCGGCAATGTTACCACCAGGTCCCCATCCCGGCAATGTTACCACCAGGTCCCCATCCCGGCAATGTTACCACCAGGTCGCCATCCCGGCAATTTTACCACCAGGTCCCCATCCCGGGAATGTTTCCACCAGGTCCCCATCCCAGCAATGTTACCACCAGGTCCCCATCCCGGCAATGTTACCACCAGGTCGCCATCCCGGCAATTTTACCACCAGGTCCCCATCCCGGCAATGTTACCACTAGGTCCCCATCCCGGCATCGATCCCGGCAACAATCCCGGGACGTGTTTGCGTTCATACAGAAGGAACTCTAGCAATTTTACGGCAATTTCCTGGGATCAATGCGCTGAGTGAAAGGGGCTATAGTGTACCTTTAAGTCACTTTAAATGAAAGAGCATACCTAATGCATAAATGTAAATGTCCATAGACTCCATACTGTACACTATTTTAAGTCCAGAAGCATACTCCAGGTAAGCATACAGATGCAAATGCTTGGTCAATGTGAAGCAAATGTGCGGTCCTGTTGTACAAACGTAAGTATTTGTGGCATTAAATCAAATGTTAAATTCAAGCAGCTTGCTATAAACATGTGCATGTTAACTAACCTAAAAAGATTAGTAAATGTAGTTGACCTGAAAGAAAAGGTCTCCATAGAAGAAGCTTTGGTTTATGTTTATGCTTGGTGTGCAGCAGCTCATGTCACAGCTTGCATTGCATTATACTGCCATCTTAGCAGACACAATTTTGCTTAAGACGTTGCAAGTATACAAATAAACTTACTGGGTGCAGAGAAGGATCTGTGCTTTTGCATTAGGCTTGTTACTAATATGACACTGTCTGTGGTCTAAGTTCACTGTAAGGGCAGCTGGTATATTTAGAGAACAAAATAAATGGAAATAAAAAGTCTTTGGGCAAGGGTTTCATGAATATCTAAGAAAAGCAAAAGCAAAATATTTGTTATAGGAAAAGGTTGTTATCTTCCTCAAAACTAGAGACTAGGATAATCAGATACTGAAACAAAGCATTTTGTGCCATTATGTCCTCTTTTTGCTGAATGTTTTGCCAAAAAAAGAGGTATTTTAATCTTTCAGGGGTATTATGAATGGGTTTATGCATTAAACAGGAGGCCAAAAGCTCAATTTCTGAGAATGACACAAAGGTTGTATGTTACCGGAGGAGAGATTCAGGCCACATGAGCAGCACTTCCATGAAAAAAAGATCACTTATGTAAGAAAGAGAGAAAGGAAAAAGAGAGGACATTCGCATCACGTTAACGGTACATTTCAGTGACACTGCTGAGAGCTGATGATTAAAGATCAGAGTGGGGGGAAACAGTCATGTTTCCTGTGAATGGATGTCCAAGTGTTCACAGTCCAGCTCTAGCATGGTTTTTCACTGTGAGAGCTTCCGCAATGAACGCAAACCCAGCCGTGCTGCAGGGTGCTGATGACTTCATCGCTCATTTATTAAAAAGCTGAATTACTGACTCGAAGATAATCATTAGGCTGTGGCTTTGTTCTAAACCCCAGTAAGTTGCCTGCCGAGATAACATTAAGCATCCATCAGAAGAAAATGTAAACATTACTAAAAAGACTTTAGACTAAGGCCCATGAGGGAGACACATTCCCATTTATACCTGATGTTTTAATCCATCTCTTTTTCCGACACTTCTGTCCTGATTTCTTTGAGGGAAAGGTCTATGGACGGTAAATGTAGGCTTGCACAATTTACATAATGCGACCGGAGATGACGGAAAAACATAAGGAGAGCATCAGCCTTTGTTTCTGCTCTGATAGCCGTAAGACCACCCTGAATGCTGTGTCTGTGTGTTACAAATTAGGAATGGTGAGAAACATTGTGCTTGGTATGCTTTTCGTCTTCAAACCATACTTGGGTCTTCAGCCGACAAATTTTCAGACCCAGTTTACACCTGTATTTATTTACAGTCGTCCACTTGTGATCTGATCGACCAAATCGCACCTTAATACCAGGTGTAAACAGAGCCTAATAAATTTAATAATGCTAACATTACATTCTACACTATTTCATTGCTGTCCAAAGTTTGATACACTACTGAATACATGTGTGTGGCCGGTAAGACTTTTAAATGCTCTTTTATATTCACAAGGCTGTGAATTATTGTGTACAATTTAAAAAAAAAACGTTTTCTTTTTTAATATAATTTTGAAATGTAACTGATTCCTGTGATGCAAAGCTGAATTTTCAGCATCATTACCCCAGTCTTCAGTCAGTGTCACATGATCATTCAGAAATCATTCTAATATGCTGATTTGCTGCTCAAGAATAATTTATTATTATCAATGCTGATAGTTGTGCTGCTTAGTATTTTTGTGAAAACCATGAAACAATATGTATTGATAAATACAAAGTTAAAAAGAACAGAATTGAATTGTAATGGAAATATTATAAATGACTGACTACTGTCATGTTTGATGCATTTATTTAATGCAGCCTTGATTAATAAAACTATTAAATTCTTTCAAATAAATAGACAAATACACTTACTGACCCCAAATAGACTGACTCTGTGGCACTATATAAATTAAAATTTACTATGCTTCACAAAGTAAAAAAATCTACAGAATGTAGCAGATACCAAACACTAACGGTCTAATCGTCTCCCAACATCCGCTTTATCTTACTTCTCCATTATATATGTGTGCTAATTTTGAAGCAAATAAAAAAAACTGAATAACGAATGCAAAGCGACATGCAGTCACAGCTTAAATTTTCAGTTCCAGTCCTTGAATAAGTGTGGACACAGAAAAGGAGCCAAAATAGAAGGCGGCTCTGCAAAGATTCTTTTAGAATCCAGTCTCAATGAAGAAAGTCATGGCTGGTGTGCCAAGGGAATTGTTTATTTAGACTGTTGTGGTACAAGTTGGTAATTGTACTGGGATAATAGTGGCACTTGGCACTGAAAAGAATAATTTTGCAATGCTTTCATTTACTTAGTAACATAGACGGTATTGTTAAAGGTACAACTATTGAGAGGAGAATAAGACTTGAGTTTAGACCTACATTAGTGTAGTAGATCTCCTAGACTTTGAACAACAATGATGAACCCTCTGCAGGGTAGAGCTGCAAACAACGGTTAAAAAAAACCTTATAGTCATGCCGAGTTCAGAGACAATAAACAAGGACACTTGTAATGGAAATTTCATGAGATATGATATTCTCGAATTCACTCCAGGATAAAAGGTTGCACATGCACACACATTCTTACATAATCACAGTACGGAACAAGGACGTTTATCACCAGAGATGTCAGAACCGATAGACTTGTTCTGTGCAGAATGCTTCCCAACAGGAGAGAAGAAACCAGTGTTGCTGCTGAGTGGAGAATAATTTTACAGGATAAGATAAACATTTCCTCCAGAAGACAATCGACGAACCATACAAAACCATAACACATGAACCATACAAAAACTGTAGTGCTCTCTGACTAGGCCAAATGGCAGAAAAATGTAACACATACTTGTAGCCGACCAGACATACTTTGCTCTTGAGCACACAATAATGGTGTCACTTGAGTGTCAAAAATCGAAAATTGATTGAAAGCTTTTCTTGCAGACTAGAGCAGAGTTATAGCTTTCTGGAGGGGGAAAAATTGTCTTTTATCTCACCCCCTGAGCTTTTCATTACAGGGCGACAGCAACGTCAGCCTGTGGTTCGGAACATCTCTGGAGAATCATTAAATTTGTTCTGTGGAAAGATGTGCGTACAGAAATTCACAAGTAATTTTTTTGTCATGCATTTTGTCGAGTGCTGCAGCCTGAAGAATATAACTCATTATAAAAAAATAGAACATAATAGAATATAACATAACATGCATGAACTGAAAGATGTGTACCTGAATGCATTTTAAATAGCTTTTCAAAAAAGCATCTGCCAGATGCATAAATGCAATAAAAAAGTGTGTTGCTGAATTTTATATCAGCAACATTATATATTCCAGCATCTCTGATTTATACGAGTAGTAAAAATTGCATATCAGTTTAAAAAAATAAATAAAAAAGGATTCAAAAAGTAATTTTTTCATTCATTTTAGTAGAAACATATGTCGATAAATACGTGTTGCTTGTTAACTAGCATTTGTTGGTGGCATGCACTACTGCATCATAAAAACTAAGATCTTAAGAACTTAAGTCACTTGTTCTTTCCATATGCTTCAATTGTTTAAAGCTTAATACCTTTGCTTTGACAAACACGGATCTGCGACTGCTTTCTCACTACAGTCTTCATCCTCACATGTTCACTCCCTAAGCCACAAACTTTACAAGCCATTTAAGTGACTCCCATAGCAACTACACTTTACAGTCATAACAGACTGGGTTTAGAGTATGAAGGATATCGTGGGTAATGTGATACAACACGGCAGCCCGCTCCGACTAATGACGGCACCAGAAATGAGAGAGCCTGATGCAACAGACACCGAGGATCATCTTAGGGCACTTAACCTGAGAAGAGCTTTTGCGACGACCATTCACATGACTCAAATAGTAAATCACACAAATTAGCTCCAGGCAAAAGTCTAAATTGATAAGTACAGCCACTTGGCAATGTTCTTCCAAATAAATGTTTTAAATGTAAAGAGGACCTATTGTGCATTGTTTACATGTTCAACTTTCTTTAGCGTGTAATGTTACTGTTTGAGCATGAAAACGTTCTGTTAAGTTACAAAGCACAAAGTCACTCCAAAGAGAGTTATTCTCTATATCAATGCAGACCTTTTCTGAACTACACTGTCCAGGAACAAAAATGTCACAATATTCTTTATTTAAATAATTCCCACCCAAGACATATACTTTGGACATATATGGTTAAGTTAGGGCCGGCTCACACAGAACTCATTTTTTCTGTTAAAAACTCGAGATGCCGGTCAGTGGAACGAAAAAAGAGCAGGTCTAGAATTGTGTTTTTTAAAAGTTGAACTTTTAACTTGAGTTCCGCGTTTATAGAAAGTCGTGTCATGCTTGACGTGAGATGCAAGCGCAACGATTAAAGACGTCCATCTATTGTGTTTAAATTGAAAAACGGTGGAAAAGTAACGCATTAGAAGGAAAATCCCTTCTGTGTTAGTTATTAGAAGTGTGTTGAAACTAGGGCTGTCACTTGAGAAAAATCTAATTCGAAGGGTTATCAAATATCAAGCAATGTATTCAAATATATTCGAATTTCTACGAGCCCCGCCCCCACCAAAAAAAAAAAAAAACACTGTAACGGAGATTCAATCACAAATGTATTAACTGTCTGACAGTCATAAACAGGACTCAGGCCTGTCTGAAAAGAAATCTTTGACTTAATGTTTTAAACAGCAGGTTATCAACTTAATCTATATGCAGTGCCACTATAGCCAATCACAAAATTAGGCTACATGAAAAAAACGGAAGCGGAACAGCACGGCACGGCACAAACAATAACATGACAGCTTAAACAGCAGCAGGAGTAAGGCCTATAGCCTAGCCTAATTAATTTCTTAATATTGTTTGCTAGAAACACCAATTTATCAACTTGATCTGGATCAAGTGCAGCTCTCTTTTTATTGGCGATGTTCCCCGCGGTGGAGAACACGCTCGGAGTGCGCACACACAGGTATTTGCGCGTCAATGTTGAGAGAAGTGGTATCTACGGTGTAGATAGAACCTAAAATATTTCCAGACACTACTTTTTAGATGAGTTGGGGTCGTAATTGTCCGCTCAGGCTGGCCGTTCTGTGCGCCATCTTCCATTTTCAAAACAGGGAGGCTATTGGCTATTATTCGCTTGATTTGGTCATGCGCTGACGCTACAATACGTTTAGAGCGCCCGCTCCTGGGTGAGATGGCAAACAATAAAATAAAAAAACAAACGGTCTGATCATAGACTGTAAAAAATGCGCTATGGCACTTTAAAAACCGGATAGTTTATTTATAGTTCGAATACGGATATTTCACATCATGCTCGAATGCATATTCGAATATCGAATAAAAAGTGACAGCCCTATTTGAAACTCAAGGTTACGGTAAGGGGTCCCAAACACACTCAAAGGACTTGACCAATCACAACACACTGTTCTATCTGACCAATCAGAGCACATTGTGCTTTTCAGAGCTTCATAGAGACAGGAACTAAAAAACAGGGCAGCATTTCTCAAAAGCATTTCTCAATTTCTCATCGTGAGCCAAGTTGATTGTAGAGAGCAATTGTTGGTACAAATGGTTCTATGATCTATTTAAGCTTACTTTGATTTTGAGAAATGCAGCCTGTGACAGACTGGGAAGAGAGGTGCTGGAACAATGTAAAACGTGAAAAACAAGGTGTTTTTTTTTTTTTTTTACATTCGAGCATGAAGACCTATTCTAGTAGAGAGCACAATAGGTCCACTTTAATTTAATGGCATTGGCTTAACAGAAGGTACACAGAGACTATCCATAATTCGAGAACACATTTCAACTAGCAACAAACACTAGCAATCTTGTGGCAAAGAAGACTGGAAGGTGTGACAGGTAATTTGCTTCCTGCTCAGATGACGAACCACATTGTGGGACATGTGCACTCAAGTGTTTGGCATCCAACACGTAATGTACCTGAAAGATTTGATTACCATTTCTTGAAATTCAGCCCTTCCTTTTTTCTTCGTATCCTTCAGCCACAAAATAATAGGATTGTATTCTTACAAGGGCAATATATCAATGGGCTTGGCAAGGAGTTTGACCTTTTCTTACAATTAAGTGTTGAAAAGCACTCAAGCTGTGTAAACCATCTAAACTTTATGTGGATTTTTCCACTCTGAAGAACAGAGGTTAGCCTTAGTAAGAGGGTCTGTTCGAACTTTGCCAGTATTGGTAAACAAAAGTCAATCTAAAGGATTGCAATGGAAATTCACAGAATTCCTTCTCTACATAGGTATACCTCTTCATAAAGTTGTTTCTTGCACTCTACCTCCTGTAAATTTAATGGCTAATACACAAAAACATGGTTTCATCACATCAAAACAATGAAAATGGGTCTAATAAATGTCTCTATACTCATGTTCTGTGAATGCATAAAACCAATCCACCTACGCAAGGAGCTCAGCTGCAAAAGGTTAGGGGGCGGTCAGATACTCCATGGCCAAATTCAGATGCTTTCTGGAGGAGCCATTCGATACCACGTCCTGCTATTAACAAACATTTCTGAGACAAGTGCCTCAGGAGATTCAACTGTACTAGAGGAGAAAAAATAGGAAATGCAGAAATGTCAATACCAGCCTACATGATGTGCTGTTCTCATGCCCTCTACTATATGTTCTTAAAAGATCCAGAGTGAAAGTTGTGGTTGTAATTGTGAACCCAAAAATGTGTCTGCAGTGAACACACCCTCACAGACATGCTAGGGTAATAAAAACCCTATAACGTGTGGACTAAAAACAGATTATATATTTTTTTAAACCGAACATTTTCTCAACTCCTTTAAAATATATATATTTTGGAACTGGGAATGGTGTAGGCACTCTAAATGCACAGATTATGACCAATACCGATGATAAGCTGATAATCATATTCATACTTTGGTTGATAACTGGAAAACGGCAGATATTTTAATATGTATATATATATAGTCAAAATCTGCTAAGGGGTATATAATGGAACAACAGTTTTAAAAAGTAATGTATTTTTTATTTTTTTATAGGATCTGCATTTTCATGGGTTTAAATAAAAGATTTTTGTTATAAGAGACAATAAAAACACCTTTGTGCATCAAAACCACTCCTTTCCTGGTATATTAAAATTAAAAAACAGCAGATTTTGACAGCTGATTGTAACATTATTGAAAAGCCAAACATGCATGTCTCTCATTAAATGTAATTTAAGCCATGAAATAAACAACGAACTTCCATAAAATAAATATAATCAACTACGAATAAAGCATTTAGAAAGCACATTTAATAATTAACCAAAAATCAAACATAGTTCACCCCTCATGCATGTTATTACATCCGTCAAAAACTTAGGCTGGCTGTCGGTTGGAATACTAAAACTAAAAACATGGGCATAACACACTCATGGGCATCAATCACTTTACTGAATAAATAATTAACTACCTTAGGATCTATCGGTTTTCAAATCCACATCATTTGAATATCACAACATCGATGTCTGTCAAAAAATAATGTGCACAATAGACGGTAGTATTTACGAAAAGCAGAGATCCAGCAAATCACGCATTTACTGAGAAACCTGTATGTTTTGGTAACATCATCGCTTTCCGGGAAGAGGAAAAAAATGGAGGCCTGGGCGGCTTCATATATGCATATCTATCTATCTATCTATCTATCTATCTATCTATCTATCTATCTATCTATCTATCTATATATATATATATATATACATTTTATATAATTTATGAACATTCCCTAATGTATGCTATGGTATTACAAACTGATGTGTAAATTAGACTGTCTACAGGAACAAAGTAGATCATGAAAGGAGATCATATCAAAAGCACAGGTTGTCCACTTGAAAGGCTTGTATTCAGGCACAGCCAACATAGATGATCCTTTGGACTTTAATTGAAGCAGTCGCTCTCTCCGAGTGTTCTCCCACCAGTATGAACCTGTTCCCGCAAGCCCACTCTAGAAATTTCCGTTTCACGGCCAGTGACGAGCGGCAATGATTGTCTAGAGGTCCTTGGATAAAAGGCTTCTATTTATGTGCCAGATGGTGGTGTTCTGACTACGCACAAACCGAGAGAGTGAGTGCGATGTCTCTCTCCGTTCTATTCATATTTGGGTTAAACGCAGACTGTCAACATGTTCTTTCACAGTGTGCTTATTTTGAAAAGATGAGGCAAAAGAACAAAATCATCCTGCATAATATTCTGAAATGACAAAAAAAAGAAAATTCACTGCTGTGGGCTCTAGAGCCAAGGAAAGGGGCAGATCTAAAATTAAGTTTCATTTGCCAAGTAATTGTTGCATCCGGTTTATTTGTCAGCCTTAAATTCATGTTTAGCTGTAGAAGAAATCTAAATCCTAAAAAAAAAAAAAAATCTAAAAAGGTGAGCAGCTGTTATTTACTGCAATGAAAATCATGTCACATCCAAGGCTCTACAAGTGTCCTTCAAAACATCTGGAAACGGGATGTCTAGATTCAGCTGGTAATTTATAAATAAAATAAAAACAGTCTGTTACTCCAATGCAAATTCAACATTTGCAAGTATTCTGATAAAATAGTTTAAAAGCAACATAATTCTTTGTACTATATAAAAGTTTTCTGATCCCAAGACAAGAGCAAGAATGGCAGATTTCAAATTAAATATTTCCAGAGGGTCATGCACTAGCCAAGCAGTAGATCGTACTTATCAGACCGTTACCATTTTGTCTGTTTAAATGGGGAAAAATCAAAGATAACATCAGTAGACTATGGAGTGCCGCAAGGATCTGTCCTAGGCCCTCTGCTATTCTCAATATATATGCTGCCACTTGGTAATATTATAAGAAAACATGGAATTAATTTTCACTGTTATGCTGATGACACTCAATTATATATCTCATCACGACCAGATGAAAACACTAACTTATCTAACTTGACAGAGTGTCTAAAAGATATAAAATGCTGGATGACGTGTAATTTCCTGCTATTAAATTCAGATAAAACGGAGGTATTACTTATTGGTCCAAAAAACTACCCACAAAATCCCTTACAATACAACTTTAATTTAGAAGGATGTCCTGTTACTTTATCCACTACAGTAAAAGACCTGGGTGTTATGCTAGACCACAACTTGACTTTCGAAAATCATATTTCATATGTTACAAGAACAGCATTTTTCCACCTTAGAAACATTGCTAAGCTACGTAACATGCTATCTGTTTCAGATGCAGAAAAGTTAGTTCATGCATTCATGACCTCGAGACTAGATTACTGTAATGCTTTATTAGCTGGTTGTCCTCCATCCTCAATAAACAAGCTTCAGTTAGTGCAAAATGCAGCCGCTAGAGTTCTTACTAGATCAAGAAAATATGATCATATAACACCAATTTTATCATCTCTACACTGGTTACCTATTAAGTTCCGTATCAATTACAAAGTATTACTATTGCCTTATAAAGCTCTAAATGGTTTATCTCCTGTGTATTTAACAGACCTTCTATCTATCTAGCCCTACAATCCATCGCGCTCTTTAAGATCACAAAATTCGAGGCATTCCTAGGATATCTAAGTCTACTAAAGGAGGAAGGACGTTCTCACATTTAGCTCCTAAACTTTGGAATAGCCTTCCTGATATTGTTCGAGACTCAGACTCGCTGTCCCGGTTTAAAACTAGATTAAAGACGCATCTCTTTAACCAAGCATTCACTTAATGCTTACCTTTTATACTACTGCTGAATCAGTTCGAATGCATTAATATTATGAACATCAGCTATGCTAATTATAGGGCTGGAAGATTTTGGCTAAAATCATAATCGCGATTAATTGAACAAGTCACCTCGATTACGATTATTGAACGATTATTTTAAAAAAAATTCTCATGTCACTGGCAAGGCTTTTACTGTAAATATGTTTACGGTTATTTTTTTCTAATGAAAGAGTGCATAATCCTATCTTTGTTATTCTAAAATAAGGAAACCCACAGATAGCTATTAATGCTTATTTATTAAATATTTCAAACATTTGAATTAAACAAAGCATACAATGCTTGAAATAAAAACGTCTTATAAAAAACGTAATTTAAGTTTTAATGTAAAAATAAAGTTTCCTAAAAATGTAGAAAATAAAGAACTTTTAAAAAGTTATTTTTGTAAACAAAATAAATGATTGTAAATATTGCCATCTTAAAAGTAAAATATAACTTGTATAAAACTAAAAAACAAATCATTTTCATATTGTGTAGTATTTTAAATGCTTGTGTTACACATGCTTTGTGGAGGCACTTGCTGGGCGTTTGTCAGTCTCTCTCTCTCTCTTTTTGAGCAATGCACACGTAATGTCTCAGCAGCGTCTACAGTTTGCTTATGAGCTGCGATTTCTCTCTCGAGAAACCACGATTGTGCATTTTATTCTCTGATTCGATCATAAACACGCTGGCGAATGATCCCGGCTTCAGCGTCATCATCACGACGACACGGCATTGATTACAGCTTCTGTTCACACAGCGCGCGTTTCGGGACTGAACACGGCATTGTTACTAGGTCTCCGACCCGGCATCATTCTCGGGTCGTGTTTGCGTTCACACAGAAGGAAATTTCCCGACAATTTCCCAGGATCAACGCGCTGTGTGAAAGGGGCTCATGTTGCTTAATGTCGCAGACTGGACGGTGCGGAGTCACGTGACTACTACACACGCGGTAATGTTTTAAAGGGAAAGTACATTAACACGCAGTGGGCGGAAATATTAGTAGGATTCAAAAACCGAAATAACCGGCATGGTAAAATTACGTCGGTTTTAGGCTCTGAATTTCGGTTTCGATTATTTTTCGATTAATCATCCAGCCCTAGCTAATTATTTCCCATTTGTCTCTCTGCTGTTATCTCGGGACGCTAGTCCCGAGGTAAATAGCGTTCGTCAGCTCCAGTTTGTATCCAGCCTCTCACGGAGACTTCAGATGCCCCAACACCTGTGATGAGACGACTAAACACCTGTGATGAGACGACTAAACGCCTGTGGAGAGACGACTCGACGCCTGTGAAGAGACGACTAAACACCGGCGATATGTTATGCCTAAATTTATACATGATTAACTAACTGTATTTTTCTTTGTACATTTCTGAAATGCACTTTCTGTAAAGCTGCTTTGAGACAATGTGTATTGTGAAAAGCGCTATACAAATAAACTTGAATTTAATTGAATTGCCACTGAAATCAATGTGAATGCTAACTTTCTCCAGCCATTGTAGACCTGCTTGCTACAAGCTAAGTAATGGGTTTTCAATGGCACACATGATCTTTTATCACTGAATTTAATAACGTTGCAGCAGTGGTCTGATAATGTATAACATGTTATTTAACCATACACACCATTATCTTATTGTCATCTGTTATGCATTGTCATGCATTGATAAAGAGCAAGACAAAGAAACAAGCAATTTACTGATGAGATAACATCTGCCTGTCTGTACTGTCACCATCAACCAATTCAATAAATGAAGGTCCCCTAGCAAACAACCCCACCCATCTGACTTCACTCTGACCGATAAAGGGAAACAGTTTGAGTTTGGTGAACACGAACACAGATACACAAATCCATTTTGAGCTTGTTAGATATTCCACTTATCCTGTTAAACTTATCTTAAATCGAGTGCATCATTAACTACAACAGTTGCAGGAGAAAAAATGTTTCAAGACCAACTTGCCATGCATTATTTGGCAATATTATAACAAATTAAAATGGTTTATGGAATCTATGCCGTCAACACTGTGATATAAGATACAAGAAACCCTTACATGTGACCCTGGATCACAAAACCAGTCACAAGTAGCACGGGTATATTTGTGACAAAAGCCAACAATACATTGTATGGGTCAAAATTATCGATTTTTCTTTTATGCCAAAAATCATTAGGATATCAAGTAAAGCTCATGTTCCATTAGGGCTGGGCAATGTGGCTTAAAAAAAAAAAAAAAAAACACGGATTTATGATTTAAATCGATTTCTCTAATTGTGTCCAGTGTCCTCTTTGCTTCGCGATTTTTCGCTGCGTGAGAAAATGGATGTGTGGCGTGAGAGCGTGCAAAAAGTGACAATTGTGTGAGTCTTGCGGTGAATTCGTGAGAGTTGGCAGCCCTGCAGATTCAGTTAATGTTTTTGGCGGGTGTGCTTGTTCTGCCGTGGTCTTGTTCATTTGCCATGTTGTTTGTGTATCTCTATAACAAACTCTGAAAACGTTCGGAACTACGGGAGCGTCGGCCGATGTTAAAGAGAAAACCGATTTTCATTCAAAGAAGTCGATGTAAACTACACATTCGAGTTAATAGATAAAATCGATTTATCGCCCAGCCCTAAGTTCCATGCAGATATGTTGTAGCTAAATTTCCTACCGTAAATATATAAAACATTTAATTTTGTAAGTGAATGCAGCACAATCGCGAACATAAATGGACAACTTTAAAGGCAATTTTCTCAATGTTGATTTTTCAATAATTTTTTTGGACCCTCAGATTCCAGATATTCAAATCGTTGTATCTCGGCCAAATATTGCCCTATTCAATGGAAATCTTATTTAGTAAGCATTCAGATGTTATAAATCTCCATTTAGAAAAATTGGCCCAATGTGACTTTTGTGGTCCAGGGTCACATATGGCAATTGCTTTTATCAAAAGAGACAATGTTATAGCTAGGGCCGAATTGCACAGAGTAACCTTTTCCATGAGGAAATGGAATAATAGGCACAACACATGCTAATGGAGATAAAACTGTACAAGAAAAAAGGGAACGTACGAAGGCTAAACATATGATCAGGATACATTTAGGGTCCATTTTAAATCACATCAACTAGTAATTTTAGGATGAAACAAGTAATAATTGTTGCCTAATGGTGACTAGTCAATGCTACAGCCTCTATTAAATATATTCAGCTAAAGCTCTCAGCGTATCAGGGCCTCCGCCTCGCTAATTTTGGCTTGAGAGCAGATGGTGGCGGCCTTTTTAGGATCATCAATGTGTCTGGAGCTCAATCATACTGCTCCACGTTAGGAACAAACAGCAGTTCAGCATAGAAAGCGAGAGAAAAAAAGGAGGAAATTACTCAAAACAGTTACTGATTCATAATTCATAAGACAGCAAGACAAGCCAAATACAGCAACACCAAAAGAAAAGAAAAAACTAAAAACACAGACATATGCAACAGGCGTACTTTGATTCGGCATAAATGTTTACAAAAGCCTGAAATTCATTCAGATCTATCCATGGTATTATCTAATCTCGTCCTCTAAGAGGAGGAGGAAAGCATCTAATCTGCAGTGATGCAGAAGAGGAAGAACCTCATACAGTTTTATGTTGGCCAATGGAGCTACTGGGGCCCAAGACGGGCGTGAAAGCGCAACAAGACCCTCGAGCAGAAATACTTGGTAAGCGATGCCCTGCTGCACTGATTTATCGACTCTGGCATATGAGTAGTACATTCAACAATTATGGATCTTGGCTAACTGCAACTGCCAGTATTTAACATGCAGGAGAACCTAATGTCATGGTTTAGCATTAAGCTTGGTACCCGTATACTGAGTCTGGAAATCTCATTGCCGTTTTTCCCATGATGCACTGCACTAGGGCTGGAAGATTTTGGCTAAAATCATAATCGCGATTAATTGAACAAGTCACCTCGATTACGATTATTGAACGATTATTTTAAAAAAAATTCTCATGTCACTGGCAAGGCTTTTACTGTAAATATGTTTACGGTTATTTTTTCTAATGAAAGAGTGCATAATCCTATCTTTGTTATTCTAAAATAAGGAAACCCACAGATAGCTATTAATGCTTATTTATTAAATATTTCAAACATTTGAATTAAACAAAGCATACAATGCTTGAAATAAAAACGTCTTATAAAAAACGTAATTTAAGTTTTAATGTAAAAATAAAGTTTCCTAAAAATGTAGAAAATAAAGAACTTTTAAAAAGTTATTTTTGTAAACAAAATAAATGATTCTAAATATTGCCATCTTAAAAGTAAAATATAACTTGTATAAAACTAAAAAACAAATCATTTTCATATTGTGTAGTATTTTAAATGCTTGTGTTACACATGCTTTGTGGAGGCACTTGCTGGGCGTTTGTCAGTCTCTCTCTCTCTTTTTGAGCAATGCACACGTAATGTCTCAGCAGCGTCTACAGTTTGCTTATGAGCTGCGATTTCTCTCTCGAGAAACCACGATTGTGCATTTTATTCTCTGATTCGATCATAAACACGCTGGCGAATGATCCCGGCTTCAGCGTCATCATCACGACGACACGGCATTGATTACAGCTTCTGTTCACACAGCGCGCGTTTCGGGACTGAACACGGCATTGTTACTAGGTCTCCGACCCGGCATCATTCTCGGGTCGTGTTTGCGTTCACACAGAAGGAAATTTCCCGACAATTTCCCAGGATCAACGCGCTGTGTGAAAGGGGCTCATGTTGCTTAATGTCGCAGACTGGACGGTGCGGAGTCACGTGACTACTACACACGCGGTAATGTTTTAAAGGGAAAGTACATTAACACGCAGTGTGGCGGAAATATTAGTAGGATTCAAAAACCGAAATAACCGACATGGTAAAATTACGTCGGTTTTAGGCTCTGAATTTCGGTTTCGATTATTTTTCGATTAATCATCCAGCCCTACACTGCACCTCTGACACATTTCCTAGGGAATAGGGAGGTGGCATGGGAAAGGATGACATTGTGTGCTTTGGCGTTCATTGAAAGCAAATCAACAATGAATTACTCAATCGACCCACAAATTCAGCTCAGAGGTAATGTCAGCTCTGGGTCATTGGCTGATTGATGTCAATGAAGCCACACACTCTTCTAGTAATGAAACTCTCTGCTCAAAACACTGTGCAATCAGACTGACCTCAACGTCCAGAACTTTCTGTTCAGAGATGTTTGGTAACAAATGTGCAACCTCCCTAAAGAGGAGTAACAAGCCACAGCAACAAAGTATTTTCAAACCAGTACAAGATCAGAGGCATTTACTGGCCTTCACTGCTTTGATCTGGAGAGGTGGTTGTGGTCCGAAAGAAAAACGATGGACTGCAATTTAGGAATACATACCCACAACAAAAAAAGTCTAGGGTATGCTGAAATTGTAGGATTGTGTGGACAGACTGCTGGAAATAGATAATTCACTCAATCAAACATGTCATTAAGAATACTACGCTATTCCATAAAGGTCATTTTCAGAATTGTCTCATTTCTGGCTCACTTTTAAAATATTAAGAGAGGGAACCATTTATCTGTGCTAAAGTTATCAAAGACTTTGCGATGCATAACGTTTTCAGCTGCATATCAACATTCAAATAAACTCTGACCTGCATAGCGCAAGACATTTGACCAACAGAGGGTGCAAACGTCACTGATTGATCTCTTGGCCAATTTCAAGAATGCACAAAAATGTAAAACTTGCAAGGGTCCAAAGAACTTTTGCATGCTCTAGAGCAGAGGTTCTCAACTCTGGCCCTTGAAGTCCACTTTCCAGCAGAGTTTCTAGTTCCTGCTCTTTCTAGTAATCCTGAAGAACTTGATTAGCTTGTTCGGGTGTGTTTGATTAGGGTTGGAGCTAAACTCTGCAGGAAAGTGGACCTTGAGGGCCAGAGTTGAGAACCCCTGCTCTAGTGGATGAATGTCCGAAAAAACTGACATCAGAACAGCACAGATGGTGATGGTTAACTTGACAAGTTATCTTCTGAAAAATGCAACACAATGTTGTTAGGCAAGCCAGACCACTAAAATCAAGGTAACTTGTCAAAATCATGCCAAGCATTTCAACAGCTGTGGTCTGAGGTTTGCATAATTTTTTGAGCTGGTAGAAAGGAAAAGGAAGAGAGATGAGGGTGGCCTTTCTTACCCTTTTGTGAGAGTCTTTTGTGATGCAGCAGTTTTTTAACACAAAGAAGGTTCTTTGTGAGGGGCTGGTGCAGGGGTCTAGGGTGCATTCCTTAGCCGTGGATCCTGCATGTGTGTCCATTCCATGGTCAACTAATTGAAAAACCTGAGGCCCTTTGCACATCAGGCTAATATGGACACCATCAGAAATCATCTACTTAACTTCCAGCAGTATAAATCAATCGAGTCGCCTCGTCACTTGTACACGGAAAGCCAATTTGGTCAATGGAGAAGCTTTTGTTCCTTCATTCACATTCCTGGCTAACGCCTGACTGGTGGCTTAATGTTTCACTTGCACAATTGATGCAAAATTCACTCCTTCGTTCAACAACGTCACAAATCTGAATTCATTCAGTGAGCAAATGTATAAACCAATGGGATTAAAATGTTCTTACAGGATTTTATTTCACAATCTCTCTAAAGTAAAGCTTACCGTATAGGCCTACTGTTGAGCAAAGAGCAAGAATAAATAACCAACTGCTATGTACGCAGCTTGGACCTGGTGTTCCTGCTTCATACAGCCAGGCGTACAATCAAACACCAGCTGGCTGCCTCCAACAGATTTGCTTCCATGATGCCTATTTTGACTTTTCTAGCCCTGCTATTCCAAAGCTTACTCGTGAAAAAGCATGACATCAAGTCACAGATTGAACTCCATCGGCTTATCAAGCCAGAAACTGTTCTCTCTGGTTTGCAGGGAAATGGAAGCAACATATGGGAGCACATCTCCAAATACACAATCTGAAGGCGTAAAACAAAATGTTTTTACCCAGGGCTTGACAGTTTCACTTGCATTTGTGAATAAAAATGTGTGTGCAATTGTCAAATGTTCTAAGGAGCATGTGTGAATTTAAAAACGTTCAAAGGTTTCAATATCTTAATGGTACAACAAATGTCTAACCTGTTATTTTAAGAGGTCTTAAATTTGGGGATGTAAAAACAGAAATCGTGAATCATGTCATTATTAAACTTCAAAAGGCAGGTATTTAATTGTGAGCGCTGCATGTTCAAAGTCAAAACATTATGCTGTTGCGCGTTTGAAAAACTCGCCGTTTCAGAGCAATTCACAATCAATAAATACTGAGCATCCACGCCAATAGATTGCTTATGATCTACTGGTGATGAATTATGACCATGTTTAAGTTATGGTATTTATATTGTAACGTTGTGATGTAGATTTGAGTGAAACGGCTTTTTGAACAAGAAAAAATATAGGCCGGGACTTGATTTTGGCCATTGGGAATTGATTGTATGGTTGTGGTTTGCCATTGGTGGATCTCATGTGAGTGACAGGATGCCCTGTCGTCACGGCAGTTAACACGTCACCAGAGAAGAGAAGGTACTGCGAGAGGGAAGTTATTTTAAATGAAAGATTACGAGGCACATGAATTTAAAAAATAATAATAATGATGTGCATAGATATGGAATAACGCATTTATAATAAATATGGCAATATTCTAAAAAAAAATAGGAACTGTCAATTTTGATTTCATGGTGACTATAGCATATTCAATATTATGGATTTTGCTAGAATTGGCACAATCTGTTCATGCACACACAGTTTAAATTAGACTAGGACTGCACAATATTTAGTTTTAGCATCGATATCGTAATGTGCGCAAAACACATTACTTTTTCTATTTTCATTGTGCTACTAAATTTTTCAACTCTGGAACACATGTCAAGCCCCGATATGCACAAAAAAAGAACAGGAGAGACAGACAAGGTAAGAGTGGGAGAGAGAAGTCTGTCACACATACTCTTGACAGAAGCAGCAGTGAGCTGGCAGAGTTGTGTTTGTTTGGCTGGCTCGCTCTCAACGTGCCTCGCTCTCAACGTTGCCTCCGCAATACACAGTGTCATTAAGGCACTTGAGAAGACTCTGGGTGATTTCAGGTGAACGAATCCTGCTGCGGTGTGGTTAGGGCTGCCTGAGGGAAAGAACTCTCAGCTGTGCCCTTTAAAGTGTTAGCTGGTCCCAGTTGAAGTGCACCATTAGGGTTGCTGCCAAGGACACCAAGTCATGGATGAGTGTTTAAGAGCAAGAGAAGATGATTCAGCGAGTGCACTGTTATCAGTATTCAGTACAAAACATGCCGTTCAATGTATCCCTCCCTCGTTCACAGCTTCAGCCTCCATGACCATCATGTAAACGCCACTTACCTGAGAGCACGTCTAGTTCCGTTTAATCACACGTGTAGTGCTTTTTCTTAAGCTCTTAAGACAATAAGTAGCATAAACAGAATAGGGTGACACAGGCCTTCCTGGAGGCATGCTATCATTCCCACATGAATCCAAGTTACAAGTGCAGACAAACAGAAGCAGGTTCAACGTGTAGGTCAGTCTCCCTGGTTCCATTCAACCATTAATCAGTCTCCAAACTTCACACCATAGTGAGAAATATTTTCCTGTCAACTGCTCGCTGAAACTTCAGCACACGTCATGTGAGCGATGATGAGGAACTTGGTAGAGCAAACTGGAACGGAGACACGGACCAAATCACAGTATGCGCAGCGTGTCTCCTTGACCCTGATTTCAAAGCAAAATATTCCAAACCGTTATGAAAGAAAAATGGAAGAGAAAACAAAGTTTGTTCGAGTGGTGTCTGCATGTCGATCTGACCTTCGATCTGATTTCACAAATATCAGCAAGATATCACCAATGTAGTTTTGTAGTCTCTCCAATGACCAATGAAGTCTCCAGCAATAGGTTTGCATGCTTCCAAGGACAGAAAACACTTTCATTTTCTCATAATATACACTGCACATCACCTCATTTCTCAAAGTGTCTGAAAATTATATGTTTGAAGATTCAGTCTCTTTACACCCCTTCTTTCCACAAGCACTCTGCTCTGATTAGTCAGATGGCCCAGTCTGTTGTGAAATGAAACGCTATAATGTAAATGTTTTAAATTAATATTACTCAGAACTTAAATGTTACAAGGATACCTAAAAATAAAGAGTAATCCTTATATTTGATTTTAGCTTTATTTCAATGAGCAAAAACTATTTGAATAGTTTTGGTTAACAATAGCAACACTGCTTAGCTGAAGAAAGTAACAGCAGCTGGTCTCCACAAGCCCCATCTTGACCGGTAGGCTATATATGATACACATGAGGCCTACTTTCTGTGAAAATCACAGGTCAATTGGGAAATAGCCTACATTAATATTGCTCTAAAAACAACTTTTTCTGATCTCATCAGTCTGAATCTTATTACAATCCCTATTTAGGCTACACTATTGCATATTATTAACTGTAACTAATCCTACTCTATAAATTAATAAAATAAATCACCTAGGCTATATATAATTTACTGGAACATTCTCCCAGTTTGTACCACACGTTAAAGTCACATACAGGGCTTCCCCCATTTCGGCATCACATCCTGTTAGGTCTAAGTATCCTGGGAACCATAGCTTAGTGACATAACGTCACAACAGTGCAAGGTATGCACAAATCTCAAGCCTGATGCCAGAGTAACACCAGCTATTAGCACCCCGTTTCCCCTCAACACCCTCCAATCCGGTCCTGTGAATTTTCACTGAGATCACAACAATCCTGAGTCAAACTACAGGCCATTTGCACCTACATGATGTGGTGACAGACAGTCATGGATTAGAGAGACACGTCACTGCCCTCCCCCTCCACAGTCTCCAGCTACTTTACACAAGCTAGAGCGGTGTGATGTAGCACATTTATGGGGGAACAGCAAGCATGCTTTATGGGTGGTTAAATTGACTAGATGTCTTTTTCTTAGAAACAGGGCAGATAAAGTAAGTGCATTGAAAGCATCACGCCAGAACATTTAGGATAAATGAGAGGCATAAGAGAGTCTCTCTTCAGATCATCTAAACCCACTAAGGTTTATCATCTGTCACTGTCCACAGAAAAGGTCCAGAGTTATAGGCTACTTCCAAGAACACAGTTGATATTCAGCAAACAGTGTGCACTTTAAATACACTGTAGGCAAAAACTAAAAGTTGCTGTTTGGATTTAAATAGACAAATACTTAAGAGTCTGTAACTAGATCATTATCGCATTGATTATTTATGTTTCTTCTGGAGTGTGTAGCTTTTCATATCTTAAACAACCATGAAGGAAGACACATCATGGCCATTTTCCAGGATTGGCTCCTATGAGTCTACACCGTAAATTCATTGAAATAATGTGGGATTTTTTTTTTGCCTTGCAGTATACACTCTGCTGCACTAGTACTTTGGGTTGAGATAAATATATAAGATCACATCCCGATTTTCCCATTAGTAAGTCATGTTATGGCTCGTTCTTCATCAAATCCTTGGCTAATAATTTCTTTATCAAAATCTTTTATCCTTGAACTATACACCATCTTCTGTTTGCCAGCTAAGATAAAATAATAAAGGTATTCTTTTATTGATAAGAGAATCATTAAGAGAACATTCTGCTTTAATTCCTTCAAAGGAACGGTCAAGGCAGATAAGAGTAAAATCGAATAAAAAAAAATAATAACAACAATCTATCCCTGGCAACACAAAGCTTCCATTAGAAAGAGATGGCACATTGTTGGCAGTGTGTTATTCCCACTGACAAATAATAGAAGAGAGACATTTCTGAAGTTATACCACACTTTAAAAAAAATCCAATTACAGAGAACCAAAAATAGCCCATGTTTGAAGAGAGAAAGTCTGTATCCTTCACATAAAATTTGGCATTGCTTTTGAACAGGGAACAGAAATTACATTTCTTTATTTCAGAAAGTCAAATGGCAGGGCATGATGACACATTGTCAATGAGGACACATGGACAAAGCAACCTAATCATAACAGAAAACACAAACATCAACCATTTGAATGGCCTTGCTTCAGTATTCTTAACTTCAACAAATGCCACACTGACTTGCATACACTCAAGCAATACCCCCCTTCTCCTCTTTGAAAGTGAAAAGCAAAACTAGATATTAATGTTTACATGCAAAACACCGGCAGAGAAAGTACTGGCTAATGTAGCATAAGAGAACATTGTCAACGCAACTGAAACGAAAGAAAGTTTATCATTATAACCAACAGCAAAATCAATGCATAGCTAATCACAACCTACACTAGATAAATCTGCAGGTTTCTCAGTGTTTTTATCCAAAGAAAATGATCATGGCACAAATGGGACTACAGTATACTTTAATAAAGAAATGTGTGTAACACTTCATAATCACTCATAACAATCATCAGTACATTAAATATGGCTTCAATCGTGTAAGCTACAATCAAACAATACAATTAAAGTGCAATGAAAAATTAAATAGCTACATGCATGTTGAGATGCAATGCACATCAACTACTTATCTATAGCATTACGCAATGTTTGCGAATGACCTCATTTTTAAAGTTAATATAAAAGTGTAGCATACACTGTACAGTATGTTTGGGAACTGAATGTTTTGCCCCGGATAAAACGCATGCAGCGCCACGACACGCGCACTGCGGGTGTCTTACAATCATTAGAAACAATCACTCACGCGCTCAAAATCAACGTGATCAGATCAAAAAACATGGGAAGGTACTCCGTAGATCTGTCACCGATCATCCTCTGACAGCTGGGAGGTAAATTGACGTGAATTTACAGCTGTTACGGTGCTAGTATAGGTCTGATAGGCCAGAATTATCGCCGCACAATGACACACGGCAGCGGATGAACGGTACAAAACGAGCTCCATCACAGTTCACGTTAACTTACCTTTTTCATTCGCGGTGCCTCGGCCACGGTGCCATCGCAATTGACAAACGCCTCGCCACCGTTCTGTTGCTGGTCCGGCCGCTTCATCGCGGACGCCTGCGGCATCTTCACGGGGTTCGGAGCGGCGGTCACCGGGCTCGGCTCCCCCGCCGCGGCCGCTGCCGCTGGTGACGAACTAGAGTTATTTTCACTCTTCTTCTCCTCTGTCTTGGGTGTCAGTGGAGATATGGCGGGGAGAGAGTCTTTACCGGCCACGTCTTTTAATTCGACCTCGGCCATTTTCACTGCCACAGCCTGGACTGACATCGCTGCGAACCGCACGGTGCTTCTTTTTCCAATACAGAGAGAAGCGACACACGAACGGATACGCACGGTGGGATGACGCTCGGCGCTAAGCACCATGGGACATGCAGTTCAAGTTACCATAGCGTCTACTACGCATCAGGTTACGCATGGTTAATAATAGTGAACGAACGGTAGTGGTAGTAATAACAACGATTTTTTCCTGGATATAGACTACTAGGAGATGAACTACCAGGAGATAGACTACCAGGAGATAAACTTCGTAACATAAATCTTTCAAAAACGACATTATATAATCACCTTATAATAAAATAACAACTATTATTATACTTTTAAGACTTCTTATACCTTTTTACCATTAAAATATATATTGTATTATATTATAGGTTTTATTATTATTATACCATCTATAAGATTTATAACAAACTCTGGCAAACATGCACTTACAAACGTACTGTATACTGTAAGTATAGTAGTACAACATATGGTAATACCATGGTACAAAATAATTATGTTAATGTACCATGGTATTACCATATGATGTACTAATTCAAAGAATAGCATGGTTGTACCAGGTTTGTAACAGTTTGACCACTGTAAAGGCTTCTTCAAATACTTTTTATATTCTCTCACACCTTATGCATGAACATTATAAAGCAATTTCACATTGGCATTCTAGTAAATTCCAGTTACAGAACTGGCAAAGCTGCAAATACTATAAAAATAGCAAATACTTGTGTTCCTATCATTTATAATCACCTGTAGGAGTGCAGCACTACCATCCAGTGGTTAACCGAAGGAATCGAGTTCAAGGCTTCGGAGTGATAAATATAAGAACAAGGCTGGGCATTTATTAAATTGAAAACCAAAGACAAAAGTTGAACCTCATTTCATTTCAAGGTTCACTTCAGACACAAACAACAAGTGTTTATGTTGTTTGTATTTTGAATTATGTAATTTGGCACTAAAGATTAGGATCACCTATCCTCAAAGTTCTTCTGTACATTGTCAAAGTAATAGTGAGAAGAAATAAGAAAAGCCCTTCATAGAGAACATCATTACACCAAAAGTAAATTTGTCTTATGCTTGTTCATGGTTGTATGGTTGTAACAGGTATTCATTCATACAGAAAAGAAAAGGTGAAAAAAAAAACTACCAGTAACTGCTTTTTAAAAATCATTTAACTCCTGCAGTGGCCAACCACTCTGACTAGCCTGGAAGAATTTACATTCACGTATAACTGCATTGTTTTTCTTATATGATGAACAAAATACAAAAAAATATTTATACAAAATCCAGTGGAACAAGGGTCTATTTTTACTCTGTTTCAAGCCATAAATATCTCAGCATTGAAGTTTAAAACATTTTCTTCAGCTAAAACGACTCTGTTCTTAATCTGTATTTGCATCAAGTTTGCAAGTACAATGCATCTCAAAAACATTCAACATCACAAGAATGTAAAGGTAAAAAAGTCTATCACATCTCAAGGCTTGTGCAGTGTTTTCCTCCAAGCGGCAAACATGACCATCTCAGTCCCCAAAGATCCAGAGTACATTCACTCCTGAAAGACCGAGATTCACTCTCCTGTTGCAAAAAAAAGTGTGGAAAAGGTTTCATCCATTTCGCACTTCAATGTAACAACATACTTTCAAAATTCAATGAGAGCATCAAAGTAAAAACAGCTATTCTAGCCATAAAATTCCTTAAAACCAAGTAGATCACAAATAAATGATGGATCTAAACTCACCCCAGCATGCCAGACTCCTTGGTTTTGATAATGTAGAGGAACATGAGGATGGTATGGAACAAGTTATTTCTGCCCTGTGAGAGGGGGGAGAAAGCATAAGTAACAAGAACAGAATAGTTCCTTCACTGTAAATATGATTGGAGAGTATCAACTCACCTTGGGCAAGCTGTAGACGTGTCCCTGGTAGACGAGCTGAAAATGAGGAGGGTTTGTGCTACTTTGATGGATGCAGAACAGGTTCTCATTGGACACGTCTGTAAGAAATTCACACATAAATGTCATATTTGACATTTTTACAGCACCTCTTCCAAGTCTGTCAGTACAGCTCTGTTTAGTTTTTGTCTCTGTGAAGCCCCTCCTTCTGAAAAGTGCAATGTGCTCTGATTGGTCGGCTGGACCAACGTGTTGCGATTGAGTATGTTTGGAAAATGTCCCACCTCTTACCATAACCGTGAGTTTCAATTCCCTACTAACTTAACTCAACCAGGCCTCGCACCTTTATTTGTGTATGCCTTGAACAGGAATTATTTAGTATATAATATAATATTTAATATATTGTGACTGTTTGTTCCTGGAAGAAAACTCAAAAATACAACAGAGGCGTTTCAGGGAGTTCAGTGCACACTGATATAGAGAAGAACTCCCTTTGTAGGGACATTGTGCCTTAGAAGTTTGCAGACCTTTTCATATTCAAACACTCTAAAGCAAGTTGAACAAGTATAATAAAACTTGAACTCTTTAAAATAGAATGCAACTTGATGAGCTTATAAAACTCAATGCAACACATTCTCTGAGCATACCTGGTTTATCTGGTGTCTGTATAAAATGCTGGGACGTAAAGGTTTTTCCGTCAGGATACTTAGGATGTGGCGGGAGCCGTGAGTCCAGGTATGTACACAGCACATGCATCAGGATCTGATGAGCACAGAAGTGTTTGGGTAAGTGTAGAGTGAAAATAAATGCACTGCATCATTACAAATATTATTGTTCTCCTCTAAACTGTAATACTTTAATAATGCAACAATGAAATGCTGCAAATGTTTGGAAGAACACACAGCAGAGTCTGTCGGAAGGTCCGTGTCCCATTTGCGGTTTTTCAGATCTCCTCCTCCGTTCCAGCGGAAAGAGCTCATGCAGCCACTGTGGGCTAGTTCTGCAAGACAAGAGCAGTGACACAAATGAACACACAGGGGCATCATCCCGGTTCATGATATTGGACTACGTCAAGTCAAAATATTTAAAATGTTTAAGCGCAATTGATAATATCAGTGAATTGTGTATTCTGCTCACCCTTGATTCTCTCCACAAGATACTCCTGGTTTGGTGTGACGTCCAGATACTGTACGATGGCATTGAGGGTGGGGATTGCAGAGGCTTTGACCACAGCAGCTTGTTTGAGACTGCTGATACTGGCCTCTTCATGAAAAAAGGAAAACAGAAGTGAGACATACTGAAGTAAGCTCAAACATTTACAATTCAATATCTTTGGAAGAAAAGATGATTACCTCCGATCTGTAGCTCAGGGCAGCCTATCCTCCTGAGCTGACTGTTGACAGAGTCCATCTCTCTGACCAGATGAACTAGAATGGTGTCATTTATCCACTGCAATAAGAAGTCGATAGAGAAAAAGATTGATAATTTATGGATGAAAATTTTGGACAATTGATGAAGGACGGAAATATTGGACAATTGATGAAGGACGGAAATATTGGACAATTGATAATGGACGGATGGATGAAAATTTTGGACGATTTATAATGGACGAAAATTTTGGACGATTTATAATGGACGGATGGATGAAAATTTTGAACGATTTATAATTGACGGATGGATGGAAATTTTGGACAATTTATAATGGACGGATGGATGGAAATTTTGGACAATTTATAATGGACGGATGGATGAAAATTTTGAACGATTTATAATGGACAGATGCCCGGATGGATGAAAATTTTGGACAATTTATGATGGACGGATGGATGGAAATTTGGACAATTTATGATGGACGGAAATTTTGGACGATTTATAATGGACGGATGGATGGAAATTTGGACAATTCATGATGGACGGATGGATGGAAATTTGGACAATTTATGATGGACGGAAATTTTGGAGATGATTTATAATGGACGGATGGATGGAAATTTGGACAATTCATGATGGACGGATGGATGGAAATTTTGGGCAATTCAGAACGGACGGAGAGAAATTTTAGACCATTTAGGACAGATGGATGAAAATTTTGGACAATTTATAAATTGATGGATGGATAAAAATTTTGGACAATTGCTGATGGACGGATGGATGAAAATTTTGGACGATTTATAATAGACAGATGGATGGAAATTTTGGACAATTTGTGATGGACAGATGGATGGAAATTTGGACAATTTATGATGGACGGATTGATGGAAATTTTTGGATGGATAGATAGATGGATGAATGGAAATTTTGGACAATTTAGGATGGATGGATATTTTGGGCAATTTAGGATGGATGGAGGAACAATTCTGGGCAATTTAGGATGGATGGAGAAACAATTTTGGACAATTTAGGATGGATGGACTCACATTTCTCAGCTTAGCAGTCCAGCTGTCAATATTATCTGTCACCACACGACTTGTTGTGATTCTTGCCCAGACCTGTAATAAATATCTTTGCTTTAAACACTAAATAAATAGTTTTTGAAATGAATATAAACAAAAGCTTAAACAAAGATGCTTTGAAATGTTGATATTCATTTCATCCTCACCTCTTCAGCAGCTTGTTTGGAGCCCAGCTCTGTGTCATCTTTATTGGCAGATGGTGCCTGTGAACGGCAGGCCGGCTGGTATTGAAACTTCCTCAGGCTCTGTGCGTAATCGCCCACTGAACGACTGTAGTTCCAGAACGATGGACTGTGTCTTGGAGATGTTGACTCTGGACTTCCTAAATAAGAAAATATTGCAATGCCTTAGCACAGCCACAGTTTGATTCAACACCTTTACATGCATCCAGACCTCTTACCCAATTGACTGCGGTGGCTTTTCTCCTCCTCCGTACGCAAAAACTTCTCCAAAGTCTTTAGGTCATCGATGTAGTCCTCCTTACCTCCGGGTGAATTAAAGACGGATGGGGATGTGCGATAACGAGCACGGAGACTGGTGCCTTCTGCCGGCCCGAGGTTGCTTGGGTACGGAGAAGAACTCGGACTATAGTTCAGCACCTACATACATAAAAAGTAAAGAGGGAAATGCAGTGGGTGCGTGAACAGAATAAAATATTGACAACACAATTTTAAAGAAGCATTTCAGAATACTCAACCTTTCCAAATGCCATGGAGGGTGAAAAGGGTCCTCCTGCTGAAGAAGGGCTGCTCAGAGGTGGACTGAACCCAGAGACACAGCTGGGGGAAAACTTGGGGCTGGTGCTTGAGGGTCGTGCAGGACTAAAACTGAGTACATTCTGTCCCTGCAGGGGCGATGACTGGACTGATACAGGAGCTTCTTTTTTCTCTTGTTTCTGAGGTGGAGAGGCTTGAATCCCTATTAAAATCAGTTTTTATTATGCATTTGAACATTGTATTTCTTGCTTGAATTATACTGTTAAATAGACCTACTGTACTTGAGTAGTTCATATAGGGGAGCATGTGTCAAAAATGATTTATGGCCCCCTTGGTTGTTGGATGGGGAGGGGTTTATGACAGGATATGAGCATGGGGGGCGGGTTTTATGACAACAGGTGGTTTGTGTACCCTTTTGGCCATGCTTGATTCCGGTGTGTTTATGATGTGTGTTTATGACTGCCATTTGCTTGGAGCAACTGGTGGGAATGTTTTTAGGGGAGTTTTTATTAAATCATGATAATGTTCACAGAACGCTGAGATTATGAACATGAAGAGGTTGACACGGATATGATTTTCAGCCGGCTCTGTATCATCCATATTGTCTGTGGGAGAGAATGAAACAAAATGAGTTTAAAGAAATAGCATTGATGACAAATAAAGCTTATAAAATAAATGAATGAAATAGATGTTAAGTGTATTAAACATTTAAAACATGTGTTGAACTTAATGATGCGGCTGTTATGCGTCTATCTGGTTAGTCGCAGACTCTTAAATCTTTCTGATCAGATGAAATGTCACAAATGAGTTTTAAAAATAAAAAGCATTACGTTTAAATAAAACATATAAATTAGTGAATAATAGTTCATATTATATGAAATAAGATGTTTAATTATCAAGCATACATATTTTAATCTATTTACATCGGTGATATAGGAACATCATGCGGACACCATGATATACTGACATACATAGATAAATAAAACATAAAATAATTGAAACAAGCTGTTAAATTACCAAGTATACAAATTTTAATCTAATACAACACGAAATACTGCCTTACACAGATAAATAAAACATAAAATAGTGAATAATACTTAATTTTATTTGAAATAATATGCTAAAATATCCCCGATATACTGTCTTACAGTGTTAACACATATAATATAGTAAATAATATTTCATTTTATTTGAAATAATATGTTCAATTATTAAGTATAAGTATTTTAATCTAATTTATCCGAGATATAGGGTCACGCCACATTATACTGACTTACACAGATAAATAAAACATATAAATTAGTGAATAATAGTTCATATTATTCGAAATAAGCTGTTCAATTATCAAGTATACGTATTTTATTCTAATACACAACGGAATAATGCCTTACAGATAAATACAACATAAAATAGTGAATATTATATAAAATAATCTGTTAAATTATCAAGAATTTGAATCTAATACATAGGGGATAACATCATGTGGATACCGCAATATACTGGCTTAAAGATAAATAACCATATAAAATAGTAAATAATAGTTGATATTATATTAAATAAGTTATTAAATTCTAATACATCAGGGTTATAGGTTCACACTGCAATATACTGACTTACATAGATAAATAAAACATATAAATTAGTGAAACATATTATTTGAATCAAGCTGTTAAATTACCAAGTATACAAACTTTAATCTAATACACAGTGAAATACATCCTTACACAGATAAATAAAACATATAATATAGTAAATAAGTATTATTGAAATAAGATGTTAAATGATCAAGTATAATCATTTTCATCTACCCAGCAATATACTGTCTTACCCTGATAAATAAAACATAAAATAATTGAAACAAGCTGTTAACTTACCAAGTATACCCATTTTAATCTATTACATCAGGGATATAGGTTCACACTGCAATATACTGACTTACATAGATAAATAAAACATATAAATTAGTGAATAATAGTTCATATTATTTGAAATAAGATGCTAAATTATCAAGATACAAACATATAAAACAGTGTTTATACGAAATAAGAATGACATTTTATGAAGTATTTAAAACTAGTTTTAAACGTATGTTGAAGTGTACCTACCATTGGTGAAATTAGGAGGTCTTTTTGGCTCTGGTTAAAATCACAGATCCTTGAATTTCTGAGGTGAAGAGATGTTTGCTCTCCGTTTGCTAAATTGAAAATGAAGATTGTTTCCAGCATGTCCCGGGCCCCGGGGTCCGCCCCTTCCTCTCTGTGTAGCTGCTATGTATTAGCATTAGCAGTTTGTTTCAGAAAACAAAGATAGCCACATGGTGTTTTACAATCAAAGACCACAACTGTCTCCAACCATAAAATCTCCTGATCTGAAGCATTCCTGTCTGGCGGGGAGACCCCAAAATGGGGTCATTTTGACACTTCACACGGACCAGGCTGTAAGATCAATAGATGTTTATACCGGTGTCTTCAGGAAAAAGTAAAAACAAAATGGTCGCAAAGTTACATATTATATAGCATACTCCTATCCATTGATTGTTATGATATGATAAATTGTCCTTATTTCCTGGGGAGTTGGCCCCCATCCTGTTTTTTCTTGACACCTCAATGACTCCTTTTGAAGAGCAGATTTATTTTTCTAACATTTAAACTTAACGCATTAGAACAACCTCTGACTTTATGAATACACATAAATGACAGCTTAATGATTTTTTATATTTTCGTGCATTTATTTAAAGTCTGCATGTGGGCCTGCGATTCTGACACTAGTGATACCTTACTTCTTTGGTAATATTAAAGGTTTTTACGAAATATTATTTCAAATTTTTTCAGCACATGTAGTCAGAGTCACAGAAAATAATAATAGTGCAACAAATAAGGAGATTATGTTTTATTTATTTCAATCAGGTTTGTTAAAAGTATGCCTGAATGATGTTAGTTAATCTGCACTGACATGTATTTGGTATAACAATGAACATATTTGAAGACAAAAAAAAAAAAAAAAAAAAAACTGTTAAAATCAAGCAATGATGCAATCCAGATCTTAACTTTGAGTGCAACAGAATTAAATGGATGTAAAATTATCAGGTCACATGTGACATTAACATGACAGAAAAGACAGTAACACCAATGACACAATGAATCACCAATGCCACACATAAGATCATAATTAGATGAGACTAAATTGTTACATTTGGCATACAATCTAAATGAATAGCTTTGAATAAAGTTTATCTTTAAATGGGGGTCACCGGGGTTATCCCATAAGAAAAGTGACATCAGTGACAATTTTCACGAAATTTCATTTTACAAAATGGATGATACAAGATGTCAAACCACATCTTGTCAATCATAGTATAATAACCAAATTAAGTAGTTTAATCCATAAGTATTCTAGTTTATTATTTTTTAATATCATTTACATAATATATTTGATAGTTATGTATACATTATTGTATTTTAAATTTGGGATAAACTTGTCATAGGCATTAAATTAAAGCATTTTCCCTCTGTACATGACTGTGGGACTGAGTACATTAAAGTATTATTTTAAAATGTAAAGAAATTGTAACCCTAAAGTGTTTTTCAAGTGTGATATGTCTGTAAAGATAGGGACAGAAAATGGACATTTCCATAGAATGACCCAGAAATGATTTTGCATAAATTTTAACCTAATGTAATATTTTACTTAACAGCATCTGCTCAAAAACTTTACAATTTTAATGCAAAACTGTGCTTAGTCGTCTTAGATCTAATTTATACAAAGATATGCATGCAGTATTTTGTCCACCGACACACACCAGCAGGCAGTATTCATGTTACCGTAACTGTTTAGCCTTTTCCACTATCAAAACATTTCAAATGGCTGCATTCGACAATATACGGCTTATTACGGTAATTTCAGGTTTTCCGCCAGCAAATGACGCCAGCTTTCTGGCAGAGAGCGGGGTCACGGAAGGATTTGAATGTTGAACAGAGAGAGATATTACGGAGCACTACAGGATAGGGTGTTTTGGACAGCATAAATAATAAAATTTAAAACGGACAAAAACATCGCGATTCAAGCGGTAGACAACAGGTGAGGCGTTTGGGATGATTTTTGATGAATCTTGGGAGGCGGATGGCCGAATACTCTTTCACGTATCTTAGCATGTGGGGTTGTGCGTACTGTAGTCTATGTAAAGTTGTATGTAGGCTATTTGTATATGAGTGCGTGTATGAAAAAAAGTATCCTAAATGAAAACTATGCAACCCGTGTCACACACAAAAAGACTTGTATATATGCATTATAGTTAATTTTTCAACTTAAAAGTGTTTTAAGTTACTTACGATTTTTTTCTCAGTAAAATCAGTAATTTATTCAAGTTTCTATCATTTGTCTATTTAAATTAAACAATTTTATACATTTACACACACACACACACACACACACACACACACACACACACACACACACACACACACACACACACACACACACACACACACACACACACACACACACACACACTAATGGCCAATAACAGTAATTTATTGAAAGTCCACTTTTTCTGAAAATATCATTCCTAGCACTTGAAGATAGCACAATGGTTTATAAGTTTACAGCCAAAAACAAAATATGTGAAAATCACAGATTTTAGTTCTTTAGGTTCTAAAGGGTTAATTTGTATCTTTTAGAAAATAACAGTGCATTTTCAGAGACGAGATGTGTCTCTGTGGTCCATGAGACATCATAGGTAAAGTTTGTCTTGAGTGAATATTTAATTGTACACGTCTTAAGGTCTTCAGAAGTCATAACTTCAGGGTCAACGGGGCTCCTGAGAATATTTAATGTCCCATAAAACCAAAGAGTAAGCTAAAAGACACTAGTTTTCCAATGTAACCTACCAAAAATCAAATACTGTATAAAATTTGTATTACGCTTTTTCAAAGGATAATCTTGCTTTAAATTTATATTATGTAAAAGCATTTCTTTATATTCGCAGTGTTCTGACACAATGTCATTCACTGATACTTTTTGATTTTATAAAATTTACACTTCTTATGTCTACAAAGGTTCAAAGTAAAAATATGATAAATATGATTCTTTGGAGGTCTCACCCACAAACGCAAAACATTGTGTTGGGTGATCCAGACATAGATTTACTAAAAGAAAATATTATGGAAGTCATTTTCATAACTGTAATTATGCCATATTTATTAATATAATGGCTTCATGTTCATTTATAGTTTTATTTGTTTGTTATTAACTAATACCTTTTTGTTTTAACTAACACTTAAACATCCAGCACGCAATTAAAGATATGTATGAGCTAAGGATGTTCTCTGACCCCAAATAAACAGGTAATGGAGTGTTCACAATCTACAGTACAATATACAGTTAGATATTCTCCCATTATAAACTACTGTATGTGTGTAAATAGTTGTGCTTAAAGCTTTGGTTGTATTTTTACACATGCAAAGCACCACACGACTGTAAAGCCTATAGGACTAGTTTTACAACATAATCTTTATACAGGAATCACATGTGTCCAAAACACACATGTAAGATTCATAAGACCAAATCACTATGAAAAAAGGGGTGGAAAAGCACCGGTTATAATAAATGCACAAAAGTGTTTTTGTTTTAGGTGAAGACTTGTCTTAGAGAGCGGTCAACACTCAGTGGTTAGGATTAAATGACAATTAAGAATTTAAGCGATAGTCTTTCTGTTTGAGAAACTAAATTGATACTTTGTTTAGTGCAACTTTCCATCTATCTATCAATGATGTGGAATCACACAAAGTATTAACACGAAATGTAAGCGCATGCTGTTTTAAACTATACGGCACATCTGACTATTGCACTGAGAGATGTTATGCCCAATGCAGTTATTATGACTAATGCATGTTAATTTAAGTTTGAGACAAGTTCCACACTGGTAAAAACTGCAGATACAATGGCTCAAAAGTAAATTCTAGAGGTCCACTTGCTAAAAAGTAAATACCACATGAACCATTTAAATGAATACAGAAAAGCCACTTGTGATCAGTTTGAATATTTGTAATTGACATTTTGTATACTACTCGATTACACTCGTGTTTGTTTTTGTTTTTGTACAGTGTGCAAAAACTACAGTCTCCGAGCATGTTCAAACATGTTCATATAGGAATTTATGAAAATCATTAACAAATATAGCATAAAGAGAATTAAATTACAGTCCTTCTGTATGTGTGTGTGTGTGTGTGTTTAAATAAGCAAAGCATATTTCTTTTAAATCATCATCTTTCCGGCATGTCTTGATACTTTTTTCTTTTATAAAATGTACTTTTTCTTATTTCTACAAAGGCTCAATCTCATTTCATAGTAAACATAACGTAAAAAAATATAATACATATGTCTGATTTACAGTGTTTTTAAGAAATAGATGCCGCAATACTCCAAACAGTTCAACACACAAGCATGGTCATTTGGTGAAAACACCACATATGTAAGGTAGTTTTCCTAATATCCCCTATAAAAGCAAATATTGTATGTTTGTATTACACTTTTTAAAGGCTAATCTAGCTTTAAAGTTAGAATAAAAAGTTATATCCAAACATATATTCATACCTATTGTGTTCTGATACAGTGCTCTAACAATACTTTTTTGTTTTATAAATATACTTTTCTTATTTCTACAAATAGCATTCTGATAAATTTGAGTTAATACACAATTAAGCAAGTGAATAATGCTACAAATACGTCTGTCGCGCTAAAATACAGTGTAAATACAGATCTAAAATACACCATCTAAAATACAGATCATTGTTCTTTTGACAAATCTACAATTCAAATGATCTCAACCATGGTGTTTAACGTCCAAGAGTTGAAGAAGCAGTTCTTTATGCAAAAATAAAAAAAATTAAAAATAAAAATTCAATAATACAAATAGTTTAAGTTGCCATAAACAAAACACCCCAGATCCTCCCATAAATTATAGTAAACATTTACAACATGTAAAAAGATTCTGACAGTTTTGTCTGAGTACCTGTACCACATTATTGTAATGCAAACACATTGAGGGGTAACGTTACCAGTCCTTGTAAAGGTTATGGATCAAATTTAAGCATAAACTTTATGCAACAATCACGTTTCACGTTTTGTTTCACTCCATCCTAGCTATCCATTCTAAATGCATGCTATGCATCTATTGCAAACAATTCACCCAGGGCATATGTTCTGACCTTGTAATGTTTAGTCAAAATTTTGTTGGACAATATATGTGGTTCTATGTAACTGGGTATTTAATTAACATTGTTTATTTCAGTAAACTTAAGTTTATTACATAAGATACATTCAATGCCATTTAGTTGAATCAGGTTAACATTCTTAATTTAGTCCAAAACTATTAAGTTCAATTATCCTAAATTATATCAAATAAAATTAAAACAAATAATCCAATTGTTTCGTTTATTTAGTGATTGTGTTCAACAACCTTTACTAATATATCTAACAAGATAACCTTTTACAAATTCTTTACTTATTGTTAGGCATTTGCTATGGTTTTGTCACATCCAATGCATGCCCAAAGTAGTTGTTTTTTATAATTATTAATATCACTTTAATTATTGTTAGCACGTCTTCTTTCCAAACACATGGTCTACACTTTACCACAATGGTAAAACACTAACATATCAGAAACTCTTTTAAATATAAACATAAAAGGGCATTAACAAGTCAACAATTTTTATCTTGCTTAAAACCCCATAAATAAAGTTTTATTTCAAAATGTACAACCCCCTATCCAGCATACATTTACACCCCCTATCCTCTGTTCCTAGTTACTATTTTAATACAACTACACTAATTTATGTAATCACAACTCCAATGGATCAAGTAAAATGGTTGACTCCATTTACTTAAGTAAATTGATCAAGCATCAAATGTTATTTTTGGTCTACTTACCTGAAACATGTTCTTTCAACATGAAAATATTGAGTTAAGCCAAACGCCACTGTTTCAAGTCAGTTTAACGTAATGCAATGTGTTTAATGAGAAAGCTAATACAGCGGTGTTAAATTAAAATTATTTTAAAATAAACTGAACAGTATCGTAAAATTATTTTCGACTGAATTCTCTAGGGCGACATATGATCTCTGAAATATTTCGTCTCTTAAATCACGTAGTATTTTTAAAGTAATGAAGTAATGAAGTATTTTTAATGTAATAAAGATTACATTATTATTATTATTATTATTTAATACCACCAAATGGATTAGGGTTGTGTGTTGTGTAGGTTTTATGATCTCAGACATAACCACAAATATTTTTTAACAATTTATTTAAACAATATATTGATATACAGTAAATTGAAGCGTTATACAGTATATTCACAATTATTCATAATTATTCATTATATTCAAGCGTTAAACAATAAGTAAAAGTAAAACAATAGTAATGACCTTAAAGGTTGTCTAACCAGAAAATAAATTTTTTTGCATACATTTTTGTTTTGCTCTAGGATGAAGCTGACTAAAATTTCAACTATTTCATCAAAGTCAGTTTGTGCATTTTTTGACACCAGTGACGCACATAGATCTGTTACAAACGTACACATACAGAGAACTCCAAACTCGTTATTACAATCAAACACCACACTCAGAACTTTTCTGAGAATTACACAGATCGGCTCGTTGGCATTAAGACACACAATCATAACATCAGGCCAAGAATTTGTTAGGCCTCTTACAATCATTTCATTTTTTGAGATTTGTTACACGTCTGGTATCTCCCACACAGTCGTTATTCGAAACACACGTACCATCGATGATCTTATGCATCAAGTCAACCATCTGAGCTCTAAAATAATCCACAAACATACAATCTATTGTATCTCTTAAACGACACTCTTTGCTTGTGGCACACTCGTACACCGTAGGCTTGTGCGCAGCATCTTCAGAACTCAACTTCATGGATGGTGTAAACTTTGTCCCCTATTCGATGTTGAAAGATTCGGATAGTTCCTGGAATGTCATGTGTTTGAGTCCTTGCAGCACATCCGTCCAAGTCTTGTGCATTAACACTCTGAGGTTTGGGTTTATGGGTCAGATCCTCCAAAGTGTTATTAGTCGTTTCATGCTCAGGTATACAGGAATATTGAAGCGGTCTTTGGCAGTCCATGTAACAACCAAATGTTCCTTCAACTTCTGATCAATAAGATGTTGTAGTAGCACAGCAGTCCGCGTTTTTTACGATTTTGAATCCAATGTCGGTGAAGCAACCGTCTGTAGCATCGAAACCGGGTTTTGCAGCGTTACCACCTGCACACAACAGTTAGGAAAACTGGCTTGTACACAATAACTGATCCTGAGCGTAGAGTTTATCAGGCTTGCGATTGGGGTCCGCCTTCGCCCCCTGGTGTGTACGGGGGTTGTCTTCAGGAAGCCATAAATAACATTTGATGCTTGATCAATTTACTTAAGTAAATGGAGTCAACCATTTTACTTGATCCATTGGAGTTGTGATTACATAAATTAGTGTAGTTGTATTAAAATAGTAACTAGGAACAGAGGATAGGGGGTGTAAATGTATGCTGGATAGGGGTTGTACATTTTGAAATAAAACTTTATTTATGGGGTTTTAAGCAAGATAAAAATTGTTGACTTGTTAATGCCCTTTTATGTTTATATTTAAAAGAGTTTCTGATATGTTAGTGTTTTACCATTGTGGTAAAGTGTAGACCATGTGTTTGGAAAGAAGACGTGCTAACAATAATTAAAGTGATATTAATAATTATAAAAAACAACTACTTTGGGCATGCATTGGATGTGACAAAACCATAGCAAATGCCTAACAATAAGTAAAGAATTTGTAAAAGGTTATCTTGTTAGATATATTAGTAAAGGTTGTTGAACACAATCACTAAATAAACGAAACAATTGGATTATTTGTTTTAATTTTATTTGATATAATTTAGGATAATTGAACTTAATAGTTTTGGACTAAATTAAGAATGTTAACCTGATTCAACTAAATGGCATTGAATGTATCTTATGTAATAAACTTAAGTTTACTGAAATAAACAATGTTAATTAAATACCCAGTTACATAGAACCACATATATTGTCCAACAAAATTTTGACTAAACATTACAAGGTCAGAACATATGCCCTGGGTGAATTGTTTGCAATAGATGCATAGCATGCATTTAGAATGGATAGCTAGGATGGAGTGAAACAAAACGTGAAACGTGATTGTTGCATAAAGTTTATGCTTAAATTTGATCCATAACCTTTACAAGGACTGGTAACGTTACCCCTCAATGTGTTTGCATTACAATAATGTGGTACAGGTACTCAGACAAAACTGTCAGAATCTTTTTACATGTTGTAAATGTTTACTATAATTTATGGGAGGATCTGGGGTGTTTTGTTTATGGCAACTTAAACTATTTGTATTATTGAATTTTTATTTTTAATTTTTTTTATTTTTGCATAAAGAACTGCTTCTTCAACTCTTGGACGTTAAACACCATGGTTGAGATCATTTGAATTGTAGATTTGTCAAAAGAACAATGATCTGTATTTTAGATGGTGTATTTTAGATCTGTATTTACACTGTATTTTAGCGCGACAGACGTATTTGTAGCATTATTCACTTGCTTAATTGTGTATTAACTCAAATTTATCAGAATGCTATTTGTAGAAATAAGAAAAGTATATTTATAAAACAAAAAAGTATTGTTAGAGCACTGTATCAGAACACAATAGGTATGAATATATGTTTGGATATAACTTTTTATTCTAACTTTAAAGCTAGATTAGCCTTTAAAAAGTGTAATACAAACATACAATATTTGCTTTTATAGGGGATATTAGGAAAACTACCTTACATATGTGGTGTTTTCACCAAATGACCATGCTTGTGTGTTGAACTGTTTGGAGTATTGCGGCATCTATTTCTTAAAAACACTGTAAATCAGACATATGTATTATATTTTTTTACGTTATGTTTACTATGAAATGAGATTGAGCCTTTGTAGAAATAAGAAAAAGTACATTTTATAAAAGAGAAAAGTATCAAGACATGCCGGAAAGATGATGATTTAAAAGAAATATGCTTTGCTTATTTAAGCACACACACACACACACATACAGAAGGACTGTAATTTAATTCTCTTTATGCTATATTTGTTAATGATTTTCATAAATTCCTATATGAACATGTTTGAACATGCTCGGAGACTGTAGTTTTTGCACACTGTACAAAAACAAAAACAAACACGAGTGTAATCGAGTAGTATACAAAATGTCAATTACAAATATTCAAACTGATCACAAGTGGCTTTTCTGTATTCATTTAAATGGTTCATGTGGTATTTACTTTTTAGCAAGTGGACCTCTAGAATTTACTTTTGAGCCATTGTATCTGCAGTTTTTACCAGTGTGGAACTTGTCTCAAACTTAAATTAACATGCATTAGTCATAATAACTGCATTGGGCATAACATCTCTCAGTGCAATAGTCAGATGTGCCGTATAGTTTAAAACAGCATGCGCTTACATTTCGTGTTAATACTTTGTGTGATTCCACATCATTGATAGATAGATGGAAAGTTGCACTAAACAAAGTATCAATTTAGTTTCTCAAACAGAAAGACTATCGCTTAAATTCTTAATTGTCATTTAATCCTAACCACTGAGTGTTGACCGCTCTCTAAGACAAGTCTTCACCTAAAACAAAAACACTTTTGTGCATTTATTATAACCGGTGCTTTTCCACCCCTTTTTTCATAGTGATTTGGTCTTATGAATCTTACATGTGTGTTTTGGACACATGTGATTCCTGTATAAAGATTATGTTGTAAAACTAGTCCTATAGGCTTTACAGTCGTGTGGTGCTTTGCATGTGTAAAAATACAACCAAAGCTTTAAGCACAACTATTTACACACATACAGTAGTTTATAATGGGAGAATATCTAACTGTATATTGTACTGTAGATTGTGAACACTCCATTACCTGTTTATTTGGGGTCAGAGAACATCCTTAGCTCATACATATCTTTAATTGCGTGCTGGATGTTTAAGTGTTAGTTAAAACAAAAAGGTATTAGTTAATAACAAACAAATAAAACTATAAATGAACATGAAGCCATTATATTAATAAATATGGCATAATTACAGTTATGAAAATGACTTCCATAATATTTTCTTTTAGTAAATCTATGTCTGGATCACCCAACACAATGTTTTGCGTTTGTGGGTGAGACCTCCCAAAGAATCATATTTATCATATTTTTACTTTGAACCTTTGTAGACATAAGAAGTGTAAATTTTATAAAATCAAAAAGTATCAGTGAATGACATTGTGTCAGAACACTGCGAATATAAAGAAATGCTTTTACATAATATAAATTTAAAGCAAGATTATCCTTTGAAAAAGCGTAATACAAATTTTATACAGTATTTGATTTTTGGTAGGTTACATTGGAAAACTAGTGTCTTTTAGCTTACTCTTTGGTTTTATGGGACATTAAATATTCTCAGGAGCCCCGTTGACCCTGAAGTTATGACTTCTGAAGACCTTAAGACGTGTACAATTAAATATTCACTCAAGACAAACTTTACCTATGATGTCTCATGGACCACAGAGACACATCTCGTCTCTGAAAATGCACTGTTATTTTCTAAAAGATACAAATTAACCCTTTAGAACCTAAAGAACTAAAATCTGTGATTTTCACATATTTTGTTTTTGGCTGTAAACTTATAAACCATTGTGCTATCTTCAAGTGCTAGGAATGATATTTTCAGAAAAAGTGGACTTTCAATAAATTACTGTTATTGGCCATTAGTGTGTGTGTGTGTGTGTGTGTGTGTGTGTGTGTGTGTGTGTGTGTGTGTGTGTGTGTGTGTGTGTGTGTGTGTGTGTGTGTGTTAAATGTATAAAATTGTTTAATTTAAATAGACAAATGATAGAAACTTGAATAAATTACTGATTTTACTGAGAAAAAAATCGTAAGTAACTTAAAACACTTTTAAGTTGAAAAATTAACTATAATGCATATATACAAGTCTTTTTGTGTGTGACACGGGTTGCATAGTTTTCATTTAGGATACTTTTTTTCATACACGCACTCATATACAAATAGCCTACATACAACTTTACATAGACTACAGTACGCACAACCCCACATGCTAAGATACGTGAAAGAGTATTCGGCCATCCGCCTCCCAAGATTCATCAAAAATCATCCCAAACGCCTCACCTGTTGTCTACCGCTTGAATCGCGATGTTTTTGTCCGTTTTAAATTTTATTATTTATGCTGTCCAAAACACCCTATCCTGTAGTGCTCCGTAATATCTCTCTCTGTTCAACATTCAAATCCTTCCGTGACCCCGCTCTCTGCCAGAAAGCTGGCGTCATTTGCTGGCGGAAAACCTGAAATTACCGTAATAAGCCGTATATTGTCGAATGCAGCCATTTGAAATGTTTTGATAGTGGAAAAGGCTAAACAGTTACGGTAACATGAATACTGCCTGCTGGTGTGTGTCGGTGGACAAAATACTGCATGCATATCTTTGTATAAATTAGATCTAAGACGACTAAGCACAGTTTTGCATTAAAATTGTAAAGTTTTTGAGCAGATGCTGTTAAGTAAAATATTACATTAGGTTAAAATTTATGCAAAATCATTTCTGGGTCATTCTATGGAAATGTCCATTTTCTGTCCCTATCTTTACAGACATATCACACTTGAAAAACACTTTAGGGTTACAATTTCTTTACATTTTAAAATAATACTTTAATGTACTCAGTCCCACAGTCATGTACAGAGGGAAAATGCTTTAATTTAATGCCTATGACAAGTTTATCCCAAATTTAAAATACAATAATGTATACATAACTATCAAATATATTATGTAAATGATATTAAAAAATAATAAACTAGAATACTTATGGATTAAACTACTTAATTTGGTTATTATACTATGATTGACAAGATGTGGTTTGACATCTTGTATCATCCATTTTGTAAAATGAAATTTCGTGAAAATTGTCACTGATGTCACTTTTCTTATGGGATAACCCCGGTGACCCCCATTTAAAGATAAACTTTATTCAAAGCTATTCATTTAGATTGTATGCCAAATGTAACAATTTAGTCTCATCTAATTATGATCTTATGTGTGGCATTGGTGATTCATTGTGTCATTGGTGTTACTGTCTTTTCTGTCATGTTAATGTCACATGTGACCTGATAATTTTACATCCATTTAATTCTGTTGCACTCAAAGTTAAGATCTGGATTGCATCATTGCTTGATTTTAACAGTTTTTTTTTTTTTTTTTTTGTCTTCAAATATGTTCATTGTTATACCAAATACATGTCAGTGCAGATTAACTAACATCATTCAGGCATACTTTTAACAAACCTGATTGAAATAAATAAAACATAATCTCCTTATTTGTTGCACTATTATTATTTTCTGTGACTCTGACTACATGTGCTGAAAAAATTTGAAATAATATTTCGTAAAAACCTTTAATATTACCAAAGAAGTAAGGTATCACTAGTGTCAGAATCGCAGGCCCACATGCAGACTTTAAATAAATGCACGAAAATATAAAAAATCATTAAGCTGTCATTTATGTGTATTCATAAAGTCAGAGGTTGTTCTAATGCGTTAAGTTTAAATGTTAGAAAAATAAATCTGCTCTTCAAAAGGAGTCATTGAGGTGTCAAGAAAAAACAGGATGGGGGCCAACTCCCCAGGAAATAAGGACAATTTATCATATCATAACAATCAATGGATAGGAGTATGCTATATATATGTAACTTTGCGACCATTTTGTTTTTACTTTTTCCTGAAGACACCGGTATAAACATCTATTGATCTTACAGCCTGGTCCGTGTGAAGTGTCAAAATGACCCCATTTTGGGGTCTCCCCGCCAGACAGGAATGCTTCAGATCAGGAGATTTTATGGTTGGAGACAGTTGTGGTCTTTGATTGTAAAACACCATGTGGCTATCTTTGTTTTCTGAAACAAACTGCTAATGCTAATACATAGCAGCTACACAGAGAGGAAGGGGCGGACCCCGGGGCCCGGGACATGCTGGAAACAATCTTCATTTTCAATTTAGCAAACGGAGAGCAAACATCTCTTCACCTCAGAAATTCAAGGATCTGTGATTTTAACCAGAGCCAAAAAGACCTCCTAATTTCACCAATGGTAGGTACACTTCAACATACGTTTAAAACTAGTTTTAAATACTTCATAAAATGTCATTCTTATTTCGTATAAACACTGTTTTATATGTTTGTATCTTGATAATTTAGCATCTTATTTCAAATAATATGAACTATTATTCACTAATTTATGTTTTATTTATCTATGTAAGTCAGTATATTGCAGTGTGAACCTATATCCCTGATGTAATAGATTAAAATGGGTATACTTGGTAAGTTAACAGCTTGTTTCAATTATTTTATGTTTTATTTATCAGGGTAAGACAGTATATTGTTGGGTGCTAGATGAAAATGATTATACTTGATCATTTAACATCTTATTTCAATAATACTTATTTACTATATTATATGTTTTATTTATCTGTGTAAGGATGTATTTCACTGTGTATTAGATTAAAGTTTGTATACTTGGTAATTTAACAGCTTGATTCAAATAATATGTTTCACTAATTTATATGTTTTATTTATCTATGTAAGTCAGTATATTGCAGTGTGAACCTATAACCCTGATGTATTAGAATTTAATAACTTATTTAATATAATATCAACTATTATTTACTATTTTATATGGTTATTTATCTTTAAGCCAGTATATTGCGGTATCCACATGATGTTATCCCCTATGTATTAGATTCAAATTCTTGATAATTTAACAGATTATTTTATATAATATTCACTATTTTATGTTGTATTTATCTGTAAGGCATTATTCCGTTGTGTATTAGAATAAAATACGTATACTTGATAATTGAACAGCTTATTTCGAATAATATGAACTATTATTCACTAATTTATATGTTTTATTTATCTGTGTAAGTCAGTATAATGTGGCGTGACCCTATATCTCGGATAAATTAGATTAAAATACTTATACTTAATAATTGAACATATTATTTCAAATAAAATGAAATATTATTTACTATATTATATGTGTTAACACTGTAAGACAGTATATCGGGGATATTTTAGCATATTATTTCAAATAAAATTAAGTATTATTCACTATTTTATGTTTTATTTATCTGTGTAAGGCAGTATTTCGTGTTGTATTAGATTAAAATTTGTATACTTGGTAATTTAACAGCTTGTTTCAATTATTTTATGTTTTATTTATCTATGTATGTCAGTATATCATGGTGTCCGCATGATGTTCCTATATCACCGATGTAAATAGATTAAAATATGTATGCTTGATAATTAAACATCTTATTTCATATAATATGAACTATTATTCACTAATTTATATGTTTTATTTAAACGTAATGCTTTTTATTTTTAAAACTCATTTGTGACATTTCATCTGATCAGAAAGATTTAAGAGTCTGCGACTAACAGCCGCATCATTAAGTTCAACACATGTTTTGAATGTTTAATACACTTAACATCTATTTCATTCATTTATTTTATAAGCTTTATTTGTCATCAATGCTATTTCTTTAAACTCATTTTGTTTCATTCTCTCCCACAGACAATATGGATGATACAGAGCCGGCTGAAAATCATATCCGTGTCAACCTCTTCATGTTCATATTCTCAGCGTTCTGTGAACATTATCATGATTTAATAAAAACTCCCCTAAAAACATTCCCACCAGTTGCTCCAAGCAAATGGCAGTCATAAACACACATCATAAACACACCGGAATCAAGCATGCCCAAAAGGGTACACAAACCACCTGTTGTCATAAAACCCCTCCCCATCCAACAACCAAGGGGGCCATAAATCATTTTTGACACATGCTCCCCTATATGAACTACTTACTTGAAAAACTTCTAAAAGCACAGCACTGATATTGTCATTTGTATCTTTGATTTATTATTTTCATCCCATTATTTGTAATTTCCATGTGCTCTAATAGTCTGTAATCAAAATAACTTCCCCCTCCCTTATGCAGCGACATCTCTTCTTTGATGATGTGTTTACTGGCGTGAGACAACCTGTCACTCACATGAGATCGACCACAACAATTCAATCAATTAACAAAATTAACAAAACCGATTAACAGAATCAAGTCCCGTTCATCATTTATTCTTCTTCGAGAAGCAGTTTCACTCGGTCACATGTGTCACGATAGGAAAGAAAAGACTACTGCAACTTCCATTCCATCTTGACTTTAAATCAATTCATTATAAACACATGCAATAATTAATATGTTGTCTTTGCATTGATATGAGAAATAAGCATTGTGCATGATTGTTTTTACCTAAAACACGCTCTTACAGATGCCAAATAACTCACCTGAGCCCCGGAGTCCAAGGAGTTGATGCTGTTCTGGACTAACGGCGATCATGGTTGGGGCCATAGTGTACTTGAAATACTTCCAAAAGTCAAAAAGCGCATTGAGACTGAACAGGGAAGCCATGGCAAGTTCTGTCCAAGAAAACCATAGTTAGATTAAATGAAATATACTAAATGATGGTCCATCACACAAAGATGATCATATTTGGGTGTCTGTGGCACCAATATGTAGACACCCTTTAAGATATTCTTGTATACATACCAATATACCAGATGGGGCCAGTAAGTTATGTTGTAGTATCTGCTAAGAAGCTTTCCAGACCTAAAAGACAAGGTGATTTGGTTACATGTGGTTGAGAAGACTTATCAGATTAGAGACTATAATTTTGAACATGTATGACTATGAACTCACATCTCTGTATAGATCATCCCAGCCAGAGACATATTTAGCACAGCCCATGCCAGGACAACCTGCCGTGCCTGTTCCTCCCTCCTAAGCTGTATGGTCTTGTCGATGAGGGAGATCATGCCTTCCTTTGATGGGGTCATATCTGCACTAGATCCTCCACTACACCATGAGTTCTTGTAATAAAACAGAAAACATAAACAGACTATAACAAAAGGCACATAATGAATATCAAGGCATCTGAACGACTCAAATAAGACTGCACTGTTTTTTGTCTCAAGGAAAATAAAACTATACAATTGTGAATGTGACACCATAATCCATGTTAACGAGCTGTAATGTTGAGTTACATTATGAGCCTTTTAGGCAATGTGCACTTGTAAATACTTCCCTAGCAAACTCTACACTGGAGAACTATAAAACAAATAAACACAACAATAAACAAAACACGAAAGAAAATATAGGTTTCATGGGTAAACTGCATCTAAACTCTGTTTAAATGTGTCTGAGACATACTTCCTCTAACTCAGTCCTGCATGAACGCGGTAAAGAAAAAAAACAGTGAAAACAGCAGCAAATAAATTACTTTTGAATGACCTTTCAAAATAAAAGTCTCTTAACGTGAGAAAATGGACCCAGGCGGTTGCAGCTCCAAAACAGTTTGTATTCCAGGATTTTATATGGGCAGCAGATAAACCATAGGCCTATATGTTCAGAATGGTTTGAATATTATCTTTACAGTTTTTTTACAGTCGCTAGGACCCATTTTTCAATACTTAAGTCACTTTTTCAAAACTCTTCACACAGTTATCCTAACCAACTTTCAGCTCGGCACAGCAGTTCATTTCACATTCAAAATGCACTAAAACTACCAAATCACTTCATACATATCTCAAATCAACACATTCTTCCAGAACACTAGCAAACGTTGACAGCTAACAAACACCCTTTGTCACCCACAAAACAATAACATAAAAAACACTAACAACAGGTAACTTTATACATACAATGTTTTCCTATGTAAATGCTTTCTTCTTCTACCTCTCTACTGTTTAGAACTCACTGCAATATATGTAACTAGAATGAATCAGACATCATGCAGTTATTATATTTTATGTTTTTGGAGTAATTCCAAAGTATACAAATTTATACACACACCATCCACCGGAATCAGCTGTGGTTGGTCCAATTGTTTTTATACCATTTACTGTAATTTTTAGATTCTAAATATATTTCATTACAATATTACTGTAGAAATGTGGCAAAAATGCTGTCTTATTCAGTTTTGTATTATGTTATTGTTTTGAACTTAAGTTTAACAGTTTTGAAAACAGTGTGTAAGCATGTGCACATTGGCCTGTAGGTACACAGAGTTTTGGCGGTTGTTGTGTCGAAGTGAGAAAATAATTAATGTAATTTGAAAGATGTAGTCATTGAATGCATTTTGTGCCAAAGCAATGATAAATGATCCACAGTTTAGCCCACATATACTTCTGTTGTGCTCACTGTGTGAAGAGTTTTGAAAAAGTGGCCTAAGTATTGAGAAATGTGTCCTAGCGACTGTAAAAAACTGTAATATATTATCTACATGCGGATTTTCTAAAATTTCGTGTTAATTGATATGATGATTGAAAAACATCTCCTTTTATTATGATTTATTTGTCAGAAAGAGCAACTGATTTTATTTACATAAATTCAATAAAAAAAATCATAAGCTGTTCTAAATAATATAAATGTATTCATATCTATTTGAATTATTTACAATATGATATAAATTCAGTTCACCCAAAATAAAAATGTTGTCATAATTTACTCACCCTCATGTTGTTCCAAAGAGTATCTTTCAGTTTCTTTCTTCTGTTGAACACAAAAGAAGATATTTTAAATGTTGGTAATAACCAGACAGTTGACGGCATCCATTGACTTCCATGGTATTTTTTTCCCCTACTATGGAAGTCAATGGGTGCCGTGTTTGTGTTCAACAGAAGAAATAAATCATACAAGTTTGGACAAATTTGAGGGTGAGTAATTAATTACACATCTTTGGGTGAACTATCCCTTTAAAAGAAAATCTGCATGATATATATATATATATATATATATATATATATATAATATATATATATATATATATATATATATATATATATATATATATATATATATATATATATATATATATATATATATGCAACATACTCCCTGAAAGTCCGGTTTTAAACACTAGAGGTCAGCAACACACTGTGCAAACCATTATCCCCTTATGGAAATGGGTAAAACTCTCCGTGCAGTCTGGCTTCACACCACAGCTGTGATAAAGATGGAGACCATTAGGCTTTACCTGGAGTAAAGCAAAGGAGAGCTGACATCTCTCATTTTATCAGTTGTGTGTTTTTCTTAATGTACAAGCACATTTTAATAATCTAAATAGCATTTTCCATTCTAAAGTAACTTTTGTGCAAAGGAAAGGTTCTATGGATCTTATCTATGGTGTGTGTGTGTGTGTGTGTGTGTGTGTGTGTGTGTGTGTGTGTGTGTGTGTGTGTGTGTGTGTGTGTGTGTGTGTGTGTGTGTGTGTGTGTGTGTGTGTATGTGTGTGTGTGTGTGTGTGTGTGTGTGTGTGTGGTGTGTGGCAAACCCTACATTATGGGGACAAAATAGCAAAGATAGCCCCACAAAGATAGCAATATCTGAAATCCTTGTCCTTGTGGGGCCTTTTTTGGTCCCCATGAGGAAAACATCGAATAAATCATACCAAGTGATGTTTTTTGAAAATGTAAAAATGCAGAAAGTTGTGTGTGATGGGTAGGTTTAGGGCAAGGCTTAGTGTAAGGGGATAGAATATACAGTTTGTACAGTATAAAAATCTTTATGCCTATGGATAGTCCCCACAAAGATAGCGGACCAGACATCCGCTTGTGTGTGTGTGTGTGTGTGTGTGTGTGTGTGTGTGTGTGTGTGTGTGTGTGTGTGTGTGTGTGTGTGTGTGTGTGTGTGTGTGTGTGTGTGTGGTGTGTGTGTGTGTGTGTGTGTGTGTGTGTGTGTGTGTGTGTGTGTGTGTGCGATGACATAATACACGTCTGAGTTCTTCCCTCCGTAATTGGCCCGTTTCCTCCACCAGCGTGGAACACACAAGTGGAGCCAGACACATGCTCACAGGGATTTTCCAGAAAGACGAGGGCCCAGTTTTAGGGATGCTGAGGAGCTAGGCCTGAAAACGACTGTAAATGTCACAAATGAATGAAGGGCCTCAACCCAAAATGCAATCTGATCCAGTGCGCCCCATGGGCAGAGCCGTTTGATCTGCTTCACATTCTCCAACAGCCAAGACAAAAAACGTTACACCATCTCCATGTTCTGACATTATCAGAACTATTTTCACATTATATTAAGAACTGCTCTGTTTTGTTTGCATATGTGTGTGTGCGTATGTTTTGAAGGTCTTGTTGGCGCTTCTTGACATGATGATCCAATTGATCAGCAGCCAAATGCTAATTTCTCAACAGAAGCCAATGCTTTTAAAATGGGCCTTTTTAAGTTAATATATAGTACACCCTTAAGATATTTGGCATGATAATCTGGAGTCTTTCAAGGGACATCTTTTGCAGACTATAATGATTTGTATGATGGATCACCGAGGTCTTAACTATGTTTCAATAATCATTTGTCTTTATAGACTTGTCACCAGTGTTATTTTAGTTTTTATTTTAATTCTGTATGGGTTAGTAGAATAAGTTGACATGTAGTTGCTTAGTAGAATGTCTTTAGGGGAGCATCAGAATAAAGTGTTAACATTAAAATAATACTTTAATGACTGCTAGTTGGCATGTAGTTGCAAAGTAACTTATAGAATGTCTAAAGAAGACTGTAATGTTTGTTTAGTTTTATTAAGTTTTCTAACTATAATACCATGGCTGGCTGCATCACTGCCTAATTGAAAGGCATCTGTGTGCTTTTTCCTCAAGATTAGTCTTGCATGCCAACACTGTGATGAATCCATGTCAGCAGAGCTCTAACTATTGCTTCCATGACTTGTGCCAAAAGAGTCGTGTGTAACACAGAGCTGTTAATGTTTCACGTTGATTTGACTGCAGCACTGTCCTGAATCAATGTGCAATCGCAGCACACCACATTACCTCACTGTAGCAACATTTGCCAGTGTCTTTATCTGCATCTGTGGGTTTGTTCAGCAGATGGACACTGTATTGGCCAGTGATCTCATTCAGCTTACCATGGGAAAGAGCAGAATAAGCTTTGCAAATTTGCTCATAAATTCTCAACACTCTTGTTCTTTGCTACTAACTTGCCCTTTAACCATATCCCAGAATTCCATGCAGGGCATCCTGGCTGTGAAACTGATGATGTGGTGAATACAATTCCATTGTGGAATATGCAGTCAAAATTAGATTATAATCTAAATGAGCATACCATTAACCCTTATCGTACGAAAAGTTGTCTGACTGACAAATTCTGAATGGGACTGAATATGCTGACATGTCTAAAATATAATGCAAACATGCATATTGTGTTGTTTACCCAAATATATGTGGCAGGGTTGTCAGCTAAATAATGAAAGTGTTTATACATTTATACAGTGTTTAAACTTCTTGATTCACAGAGTTCTTGTTTTAATATGCTGAATCAACATTGCTAACTTAATTGATATAACGAGGCACAAAGAAATTTGCCAACCTATAGTGTAAATGATTTCTAATAAGCAAGTCAGATCTGCCAGTTAATAAGTGTTAGGAGTAATGAATTACGAATTAAGTAACGTAATCAGATTACTTTTTTGATGTAACGTAAAGTAACGCAATACTTTTAAATTTACACATTTCTTTTTTTTAAAGTAATGCATATTACTTTCAGTTTAATTTGTTTAAATATACTTTAAACTACTGAAATAAAATTCTATCTCCTTTTCATAACAAATATAATAAAACACATTACCCTCAACTTAAAAAAAGAAAAAGAGTTGTAGGAAATTGTTTTAGTAAATACAGGACTTGGGATCCAAATGCAGTATAAAGTTTAAACAAAATAACAAAAGTAAATCCAGGCAAAGAACAAGATAATCCAGACAACAGAAGCTATAAGGGGCCATTTAGACTTTGTTTTCAACTAAAAACTGAAAACTTTTGATGTGTTTTAACAGCTCATTTACACACGAAAATGGCATTTTGGGGGCCTGAATATGCAATCTTTTGAAAACCGGTTTCAAAGAGCACGTTAAAAAAAAAAAAAAAACGACACCGTTGTCATATCTGTGTCAACTACAAAAATGCAAATTTGTGAAAATGGTGACGTCATGCGTATAAGTGTTCAGCCTATAGGTGTTTTTCTTTACAAAGTGGCATCATCACTATAGAAAGTGATGAATATATTTGTTGATGAAGCAATTATATATTTCCAGATATGGAACTTGTGTCCGGAACCGGCTGGAGAATTTGATCCCAGGAGAGGTCACCACAGTCCTGGGAAGAGCCGTCTCAAGATCAGGGAAATCTCTCTTCTTTGCTATTCTTCCCTCTCTCCCTCTCATATACAGTATAAGTAGGTCAGTGCAGGCCAGTTTTCACAGACATTCAAGTATTACCAATTGAAGAACATCGCTGCTGCTCCTCACAGAATCAGTCGCTGCTGGGAAGGGTCAAGAACCTCCTCTGACTTGACCCTGCGGAGAAGGTCAAAAGAGATTTTCCGAGGGGCATCAGTTATTATTAGACTATCTGTGAAGATAAACTCAAGCGATCTATGTGGGAATGAATTATTTGAGTCTTAGGAAACAGTCATTCTCATCAGTTCTCCATTTATGCTGATTTTCTTCAGCAATCAGAGAGTGGTGCTGTAATATGAATATGTTGTGGAGGAATAACACATGCAGAATAACTCATAGCTCTATGCCAAAAACACTGCAGTATTTTTTCACTGAATCATGGGAAAATCAGATCTGCCCATGCTGGAATGGGAATTCTATTCTTGGAGAGTAGAATGGGCACAGTGGAACCCAATTTGAACATAACATTAATTTTCTGGTTTTATGAGGTTTTGAAGTGAGACTTTTGGATGTTTTTGCTGGTTATGGCCACACTCAGAGACCTGTTTCCAGACAGGGTTATTATAGTTAACTAAAGGACAGGATTTCTTGTTTTCATTTATTATGTTAGCTTGATACAAAGCCAAAATACTGATCTACTATTTAAGCTTATTTTCCTTCTTCTGATGAGACTAAATTTAGTCACTCAGTATCCTAGAATTTTAAATCTACAACCAAACTCGGTTCAGACCTTCAGACTGGTCTGACTCGAGTTGCTAGCAAACCTTTTCTCATGGATCGGACTTAAGGTTTTCTTTAAAAAAACGATCAAAAACATGAAGAATCCCATTGATTTTCATTTAGGTAAATACTTTTGTCCTAAAACATGCTAGAAGCATGCAAAATCATGAGAGCAATGTGCTAATTCATGCAGTTTGCTAAACATGCTAAATCATGCTAACAACATGTTAACAGCAACATGTTAAAACATACAATGTGTTTAATGCTAGCAACATATTAACAATCGGTTAGACATGTTAGTAACATGCTACTTCATGCTAGCAACACGATAAAAATGCTTGCAAGATGTTAATTCATGCTAGCAATGTAGTAAAACATGCTACAAACATGTTAGCAACAGGCAAAATAATGCTAAAACGTGTTAGCAACATGATAAAATATGCTAGGAAGCTTATACAACATTAAAAAAAAGGCTTTGTCAAGTCAACATAAAAGTTTGTCCCAACAAACTTACTTTTTAGTTTTAACTTGGAGGCTGGACTAGTGCATACATGTCCATTTTTTAATCTTCACCATGGAAAAACATGAATCATCCAGTTATTTAGGCTACATAATAAAAATCAATCCCCTGCCAAGACCACAGGCTGAGAAAATAGTCATCAACTTCTCATCTTGATCTCGATCTTGTAATGCCATTTCCTTGTGATAACGCTGGAATGTTTAAATAGAATGAGAGATTATGTAATCATCATGACAAACCCCAATACAGAGATATGAATTGGAATGTGGGCAGGTAATATAAATAAACAAAAAGGTGATTGCGAGTGTTCTCAATCCATAAGAAAGACAAATCCCACATTCCATTTTTTTTAAAGGAAAAAGACTGCAAAATAGACCCCAAAAATATATATTTTATATATATTTATATATATACTGTAAATAAATGTACTATTGTAAATATTTTAACTTTATTAAATATGTTTGAGTGGGGAAGATTTAATTGTTCTGTATTTTGTGTTGTTTCTTTGTATAACAAAAATGAATACAAATAATTGTTTAAAAAGTTGATCTAAAGAACCTTTTCCCACCAGTGTAAAGAACCTTTTGTGTAATGGAAAGTTTCAAAGGATTCTAAAGGTTTTTCATATAACCATCAATGCCAATAAAAAGCTTTTATTTGTCAGAGTGTATACAGTCAGTGTCAATGTGGAGATGTTCAAAAGTAACACTGTCTTCCTTATTTGGATGAAACAGCACATAAGTCAGAATTTGCTCTGCTATGCCTTCATGTAAAATGCTCTTTTGAATCCGGGAGTGGTGACAGGCCTCTTGGTTTGTGGCTGCATGCCGTCAGCAAAGTCCAAGGATTCTGCAGTAGAATTCAATAAAGCAATAAGCCAATCAGGAGAATTATAAGCTCCTAGCGGGCTCACAGATGGCCCTTTATGTGGAGGAAGGCTGGAGGACCTCCTCACCATCACACGCGCTGTGTGAACCCGCGCTGGGCTGAAAAACACGTACCCTCTGTATCAACCTCTGCTGTTTTGCATTGATATCTGTGACTAATCAGAGGTTTGCTTTGATCTGAGCGCAGTTTAGAAAACAACTGGTGATTTTTGTTTTGGTGTTTGATATCAGTCTTTTCCTGGTCATTTCCTTTTTGTCCTTCAGTCAAGTGCTGTTTATTGTGAGACTAAATTCCAAAGTGGTGTTTATAACCAATCAGCTTGCTCGCTACAATGGGACCACCCCCACAAAGAAGTCTGTGACTAATCAAATCTTTCCAGCTGTACTGTATCCTTCAGTGAGGCCTCTGCTTAGAAAGTTAAGTTATAAGTGCAAACCAGACACTCTAGTTTAGTTTGTTTTAAATTGGTTTGGACTGGATGGAGATTGAATCCTTATTATGTTGTCTAAAAGACATAATGGCCCGGTTTCATAGACAAGGCTTATTAAACTATATTAGGCCCTAGTTCAATTAGGATTTTAGGTGTGTATCTTGAGACAAAACAAAAGCTCTGACATATTTTACAGTTTTTCTCGATTGCTAAGACACATTTCTTGAAAGCTGCTCTCCTTTTCTCTAAGCTGTGAACACAAAACCCAATTTTCAAGCTACATTCACAAAACCTCAGACTCTTCTTGCAAAACCAAACTTTCACCTCAAAACAGTTCAATCTGTGCTCAAAACTGAACTATGTTGTCAAATCGTGCCCCCGAGTCAATCAAAATTAAACACACTACTGAACAGTCACTAAACACTACGTAGAAAAATAGAAAACACAATGCTCAGGACATGAAGAAATGTTTATTGTTCACTGTAGGCTAAATGCATGTTGCAAAAAAAAAAAAAAAAAAACCTGTGCATTTAGCACTTGTACAAAAAGACAAAACAGAAATCTTGTGCATTTACACATAGCACTTGTACAAACAAACAGAAATCTTATGCGTTTGCCCCTTGTGTACAGTAAGCCCATGTAAAAATAAAGTACAAAAATATACATGGAACATAGGACTACAAACAGTTAGACTAACCCTACATTACAATACTACAGTACATTGGTACAGTAATGTACTGAAACATATATTTACTTACAGTATACTGTGGTACAGTATATAGTATGTCACAGTAATTGCTGTCAACATCTCTTCTCTAAATCTTCGGATTATGGTGGACACAGTGAATCTACTGATGTTTGGTTGTACCCTTTGTTCAGCTCCCTCATGCTCAATGCTCATACCATGGAAAAGAACATGGTCAATCACAGTAGCTCTGATTTCATCAGATATTACTGTTCTTTGTCTTCGTTGACCACCTCGACCTCCTCTCACACAAACTCTTCCTCTCAGATTTCTATCCATTGTAGGGCCTCACAAACCAGTGCTCTCTGAACTGGCTTACTGTATATGTTCCCTCACATCATTAGACACAAGTGTGATCAATTTTGAGTTGTTGTGTTCAAGTGGTGACACATGTGCTTTAATTGTGTTTGACTTTTGTCACCAGTGCTCACCATTATGCAGCACGGGTGCATCACAATGAAAATGTGTTGGCAAGTTGTGTCTAAACCGGTGAAAAGTGCTTATGGTTTTGCCAAAAGTATGATTGATTTAATCAGAGGGTTCAGGCAACTGAGCATTTGGTTCAGACAATAGAGTTTAGTGTTTTAGCAATTGAGAAAAACTGTAAGATATTTTACTCCAAGTTACTTTCACTTAAGACAGCACAAACATGCAGTTTATTCTGGGACTAAGCTTAAGCAAAACTGTTAAAATACACACACACAAGTGCGATCTAGTTCACATTGTAGTGTTTCCTCATAACACGTGTTAGTTTCTACTGATCTTCCTCTGTTTGGAGATTGAGGATGTGATCTCATTCTCCAGAAATCCAGCCTATGTGACTCTTTGTCTTTGCTTATGACTGAAGCCAGGCTTCCCTTTATACTGTATGGACACCCCACCCTGTTATTCTCTCTCTCTCTCTCTCTCTCTCTCTCTCTCTCTCTCTCTCTCTCTCTCTCTCTCTCTCTCTCTCTCTCTCTCTCTCTCTCTCTCTCTCTCTCTCTCTCTCTCTCTCTCTCCTCTCTCTCTCTCTCTCTCTCTCTCTCTCTCTCTCTCTCTCTCCTCTCTCTCTCTCTCTCTCTCTCAAGAAGGAGAAACCAATACAGGCGTGTACTCTCCATACTCAAGTTGGACTACCTAAATATTGCTTTCATTGTTCACCCAAAACAAATGATTTTATTCATACACCAGAGGTTACAATCTTTTCTATCACATTTAGAACAAACGTCTATAAAATGTAAACTAAATAGTTTCGGAAAAAACATGAACGATGTATAAATAACAGTCTAACCTGATTGTATCAGTATCTTTAAACGAATCGGGTTGAGTGAATGATTCAATGACTCACTCATAACCACAGTCACCTGTCTCGAACCTTATTGTGCATTTGAAAGAATCAGTTAAATAAAATAAAAATAAAAAATACTTACAGTTGCATAAAAATGTATTCAATCCATGCTTTGCACAGCTACATGTCATGTCATGTTTGAGATATTCTTGTAAGAAGCCTGGTCTACACCTGAATGAAGGTTGAGTTTTATGTAAAAGATTAATAACTTAACCCTATAGACAATCAATCAGTACCTGTAATGCATTACTAAGTAATTAATTACTGTAATTTAATTACTTTTCCCTTGAAATCTTAAAGTAAGGGATTACTTTTATTTTTTCCTGTAATTTACGTAATATAGTTATTTCTCATATAATTGCATTAAGAGCATAAAATACTATACAGAAAACTATAGAACAATTCTATATAAAACAATAGTGGATTTAACATCTAATGTTTTAATGTAACCTTCTCTCTTTGAGTACTTTGGACAGTTATAATTTATGCAATTTTGATATGATTTATTTGAAAGAATTTAAAGTTTCATGTCTATCCGTGTATTGTTCAACTGGTAGAGGTTAATATGGGATTCAGAAATTATAACACTTTTTAGAGAGAGTAATTATTACACTGTTGAAGATGTAATTAGTAGCTTGTAATAACTTTTTTATTATTAATTTTATTATTAATTTTATTAGTAATTTGCTCAACACTGCTATCAGTACTGCAGCCTATGGAATTAGGTTAGTAATTTAAATGCTCTATTAGATGTCTTCACTGAACTGTGTATTTCATTGTTTCTGTCGTATAGTAGATTTCTGTCATACAGCACATCAGTCTGAATTTGCCAACTGCTGATGCAATAAGACCATAATAAAGTAAGATCTACATTACATTTAACCTGTCTCAGACAAGAGACAAACAGTCTGTCTCTCTCTGTGGTCTACTGGCAGCAGAACCGGCATGCAGCAGGAATCTTTGGATCAAGGTAATTTCATGCTTCTACACATTTTCCCAGGCAGCTGAGCATTCCTTTACCTTTGTGCCATTGTGAAGTGTGATGTGGGTTGACATGTTGTCATAAGACACACACACACACACACACACACACACACACACACACACACACACACACACACACACACACACACACACACACACACACACACACACACACACACACACACACACACACCACACACACACACACACACACACACACACACACACACACACACACACACACACACACACACACACACACAGCTGTGTTTTTGTGATATATGAGGACATTCCATAGGCGTAATGACTTTTATACTGGACAAACTATATATTCAATCCCCCTACACTGCCCCTGTCCCTAAACCTATACCCCTTACAGGAGACATGCTGGATTTTTAAATAAAAAAAAAAAAACATAGTTTTTTATGTTTTTTAAGCAATTTGAAATATGAGGACTCAGGCAATGTCCTCATATATCACGTGGAACTTGTAATACCAGTGTAATACCCATGTCATTATACACATTTGTGTATATCACAAAAAACATGACCACACACACACACACACACACACACACACACACACACACACACACACACACACACACACACACACACACACACACACACACACACACACACACACACACACACACACACACACACACAAAATGGGGTTTAATGGGGTTTTTGTTTGTTTGTGATAAAGTGTTTGCGAGCTGTTTAATTCATACATTTTTTTAATCAAAATTAATGAATTAAAACTAAATCCATAAAATGATCCCATGATGGAACCCCTTGAATGTTCTATGAAGCGCCTGATAGAACTCTTATAGAACCTTATCTAAGAGTGACAGTTTAATCTTTTAACTGAACAAGTTTTTCCCCCCTGCATTAGATCTGCATTTGTTGAGACAAGTTTCTTATCGAATCTGATCTCACACTGTTGTGGTTTAAAGCATTTTTTTTTTTAAGTGATAAATTACTCTTACTCTGATACTGAGTCAGTATGATGATTAATGTCGCATACCTCTCTCTGCCTCTGTCTTGAATAATGCTACTGAATAGCATCTCTAATAAATTCACAATATGGATGCTTTTGGGTTTGAATGAAATTCCATTCCAAGATCCACTGCTTGGCCAAAACAATTTGTGACTTATTCAGTTATGTTAGTTCTTAACATTCTTGATTAATGTTTCAATCATTTATCAACTACATCCATTTGAGCTAATGTATTTTAAATGTTACTTATTTTGTATTTCTCTTATTGTACAAAATTTGCAGTTTGTGTACAACTTTGTCGGATGTTTTCAACTTCAAAGTTTACTGCAACGTGATTAAAACGCCACACACAGTTTTAAGCTACTCCCTTATATATAAAGTTTATTTTTTTTGGCATTGATGTTTCTAAGAATCCTTTAACATCTATAGAAACTTTTCATTGCACAAAAGGTTCTATATAGTGGAAAAAGGTTCTTCAGAATGTTTTTTTGGGGGGAACCCAAAATGGTTGTACACTGTGGAAACCCATTTATGGAACTTTTATTTTATATTGTTTTTGTGGAACTTTTATTTTTAAGAGTGTATATTGTTTTCATGAATGAACTATGCCAGACAACAGTTATCTCTGCATCTGTGCACCGTCTCTTTTCAGAGATACGGGAGGTTCTGCTCCATTTAAAACACATTTACCTGTATAAACAAACACAAAAGACACCTTTATTTGCAATTTATCAGAATAATGAGGGTGTTACTCAAGTCACCATTTCAAAACTGACTTTCACTTTCATCATGTAATGATGAAGACTCAGAAAGCTCATGCGGATCCATGTGCAGATTGTTAAATGAAACAGCAGGCAGAAAACAGTATAGGAATACAGGCAGGGTCAGTAAACAGGCAGTCCAGACGAAGCAAACAAATCCAAAATATATAGCAAACACGAAAACCAAAAGAGAGTCCAAGTCCAATACACAGAGAAATCCAATACAAGGTAAACCGCTCAGAGTTGTGTCCAAAAGGAAGAACAATACTTCTCAAATCAAATGTGTGTGAGCTGGGCTATTTATAGCCAGACTGGTGCACATGCAGTTCAGGTGTGTTTGTGACCCGGAAGTCAATACTCAGGTAACGGCTCCCTCCTGTGCTGCACTAGTGGTATTACAGATGGAGGTACCGGTATGGCACATCACCTGTCACAGACTGTTATGATCAAATAATTAATGAATACATTTGTTGGTTTGTGGGTTGGCAGCTAATCATTTAACTTTGGTTTCATCACTCGGGGCTGTAACACATGCTCAATTCATCAGTTATTTCTCACCCACCAACATCTGCTGTACGGAGAAAGACAGACGGTGCAGGAAAGTATTTTATTGTCTGGGTGACCAAACATTTCAGCATGTTTTTATAGCACAACCTAAAATTGATCCAATCAAACTCTTTTCTTTTCTTATTGGCTATTGGTATTACACTGGTATAACCCAACAACCTGTCACTTCCCCTTTTGACAGCTCTGTCTTTGTGTCATTTTTGTGTGCTATAGCTTTGCTGTTCACTCTAAAAAATACTGGGTTATTTTTCAACCCATGTTTAGGTCAAATATAGACAAACCCAAACAATTAAAAAATGCATACCAACGCTTGGGTTTGTATTTGACCCAAACATGGGTTGAAACAACCCAACATTTTTAATCATTCTTGCACATTATTGTAATTTAGTGATAAATTTAGTGATAAATTGTCAATCTATAGACCCTATATTTTTATGGGGATTCCCACTGTGTATGAATCAGAACTCTGTAAACAAAAAATAAAAACTCTGTAACTCTCTCTATAAAGAGACATTAAAACCATTTGACCCTATTACAAGCTTCAAGTGCGCATATGTGCAAACAATGCATTTAAATTTAGCATTAAATGGTAACACTTACAGTAAACATAGAAATTGGGTAATTAAATTCACCAGTAAATGGTAGCAGTGAGTAAAATGAGTTGGACATGTGCATCAGCACGTGAGGGGAAATAATATTTAGAAAAAAAAAAATCACATGTGCCATGCAGGCTATGTCATGCATGTAAAAAAAGAAAAAAAACTATAACTGTCTCTTCCGGGATCTGTTTCAATACACTGAATGTATTTTTGCACGGGTGGTTTAGTAGTGTTTTAATAAAAGATTGGCTAGAGTGCCATGCATGTGATATGGGCAGGAAGGAGAGAATATGAGCATTTTTTTGCAACGTGAATTGAGGAGGAGGAGGGGCCGACATTGCCTTTTGGGTGGTCATTCAGTCATTGGAGTTGGTCTGCATCATCTGTAGTTCAGAAAGAAAGACTCGTGCCTGGGATTGCAGCCTCCGTGATGTAAAAAGTGAAAGTTTTAACAGTGCAGACGACATATTGATGCCTAAAGAACACTATCGTCCTTTTTGCATAGACATAGCCACATGCAGCTGGCACTGTGAGGTGGTTATATTAGATATAACACCGAGAAAAGCCCAAACATGGAACTTTTTTGCTTGGAAAAGGACACAATCATGCGAGCTCAGAGAGATCCCAACATCTTCTGCGATGAAAGAGTATTGCAAAGTCTTCTAACAGTGGAGGACAGATATGTTCCGCAGGGACCATATTTTAAACGTGTCCAGAAAGATATTCAGCCTTTTATGAGGCGGATGGTCGCGACGTGGATGCTGGAGGTTTGTAGTTAAAGGTTTATTTATGGAAAGTGTTTGGGTGGAGTGTGTAAAGACTATACAAAAAGTAGCCTAATGTAGATTATTTTGGCAAGAATTTTGAAGTAGCTAGCTGGACTTTGGCAGACAGTCAAGTCAAGAACCATTTCTCAAGTAGGCTAGTCAAACTAAAAAAAACATTAGCCCACACCTGTATAGCATATAGGCAGCCTATGTGTAATCTATTCATCGATGTGCAAATATTTTTAATGAAAGTTTGATCGAGAAATCAGCAGGAAATGCAACTCAAACCTCCACACTTCGTGATAGCCTACATGTAATTTTAATATTAATCGCTTTTGTGTGTTTTTGTTCAAGGCATGCTTTATTGGACAGATGAGGGTCTGAGCTTTATTTACGTGTGCATGTTCAATGTATTTTTTGCATTTGTGTAATTTTTTGCGAATTTTTTTAACAGGCTGTGAGCGGTTTGTGCGAAAGTGCAATGTTGAGAATCGTCGATTTAAATGTTTTAAAGTTCATCAATGCAACGCAATAGTCGGATATAGTTTAATTAGAGCAACACATATGTGTGATCTTATGCTGTCATTGACATTATAGGAACTGAGTGTTAGATCACTTTTTTTACCGTGACGAATCACCAAAGCAGTCATGTGTGGGCGTCATTTGGTTTCAAAGCACACCCGGCTTGAAATGAATGAAGATCTTTACCACTGGAAAGTTCCTCTTTCTCATGAAAAGAGTTACAGTAGGCTAGGAACATATTGTAGGCCTAGTTGCAAATTGTAGGCTACGAGCCTAATATTACATAAAGTAGAATTCAGCTTAAGAACGTATAGGCCTATAGTTATACATTATAGAAATGTATTAATGTTATAGTAAAGCTAAAAAATGGAATAGCCTATGGAAAGAACATAAAGGCCTGGATTAAGAGTATAACAATATTTAAAATTAAAAAGTTGTCCAATGCACACTAAGCATTTGACAGACAATCTAAATTGTGAATTAATTCTGTCCGTTTCCCTGTAGGTTTGTGAAGAGGAGAAATGTGAAGAGGATATCTTTCCCTTGGCAATGAACTACCTGGACAGGTTTTTAGCTGCAGTTCCTACAAGAAAATGTTTTTTGCAGCTTTTAGGGGCCGTTTGTCTCTTCCTGGCTTCAAAATTAAAAGCATACCAGCCGCTGTCGGCCAGGAAGCTCTGCATGTACACGGACAACTCTATTACATCTCAACAACTGCTGGTAAGAGCTGCTGATGGCCTTGATGACAGCATAAGTCTGTCCATCTGTTGTGTAATTCTGTATTATTCAACCCCCAGATTAAATGCATCATAGATTTTATATTAAATAGCCCTAGTTTGTGAGCTTCTGATTCGTCATATTTTTAATTGAACAGTCTTCTGGTTTGAGCTAAGATAAAATGCTCTTGTGATTTTGGCCTCTGTGGCTGGAGTGAGGGATCTCTGATGAGCGTGAGAATGGTTTTGAATGGTTCTCATGCATACACTCTTAAAACAATGTTCTTTATAGGCATCTACGGTTCCATGAAGAACCCTTAACATCCATGAAACCTTCCCATTGCACAAAAGGTTCTTTATAGTGGAAAAAGGTTTTTTAGGTTATTAAAATGCTCTTTACACTAAGAATTTTTTATTTATTTTAAGAGTTGAGAGGTTATTTAGGGAACCCAAAATGGTGGCATCAATGTGAAAACCCACTTTTGGAACCTTTATTTTTTAGAGTTTAGATTTGCAAAGACACTACTTCCATCAGACAGTCTATTCTAATCTCATATGAGCTGGTAAAACCCTGGCAAAGTCTTAATTGAAATGATCTCTTGATGATCGCTTTTGGATGTTATGTTTGTTTATCGACCGAGGAAGAGAGGTAATTTTAGTACCAACACAGATTTTTATTAGCAGACTGAAGCATCCAGAACGAGCTAGAGGTGTCTGTAGGAGTTTTGACTTTGGTGATTTAGTGTCACTTTCAGGGACTGTCCCGACTTGGTGGAGTTTTCACTCACTACCTTCAAATCTTTCACACTCTCTCTTCACTAATCAACACACAAAAATAAGGGTGGAGAGCTTCTCACTTTGGGCTGTTTTTCCCCTCTTGTCTTGACTCTTGAGAGTTTCTCAGAAAGCAGCTTCAGCAGGGCGAAACAAAGCCAGTCGGGCACGTGCGAGGAAGGAAGTTGTGCGTGTGCATGGAATGCTCCTTCGTTGGTGGAGATCAAAGACAAGGGGCGGAGCTTGTTTTCATGATGACTTGATTCATTTTACAAATATGATGTCCCTTGGGCAAGAAAGATATTTTCTTGTTTTGAAGAATCACAAGTTGGAGAATATGTTGAGTGACACAATGGCACAAACTAGACTTTTTAAATACCATTGTCAGTACAGCTTATGGTTTATGTCACAACCTTGTGTGTTAATGCAATACATGTTTTTGCACTTTAAAATCTTATTGTCTAGAGTAAGTATAGCATGTAATTACCACACAAGATTGCAGATGCCCAGTTGAAACATTAAGGGGCAATAAAACAGACTGCAGTCAGGAGTTAATTCAGTCAGATACACTTTCATTGACAAACAATGGAGAAGTGATGGCATCAAATATTGATACTATGGTACTAAAATAATAATCTCGGGATACTGAATAAATATGGTACTGACATAATAAATTAAGTTCAAAACGTAGGTTCGGGAGGAGGCTAAACATTCAGTCCTGTCGATCATCATTATGAGCGTACTATATAAGCAGCAGACACCACGTCATCTCATTGACAAATTCTTCCGGCAGCCCTCCTCCTCCCTTTCTCCGCCAGTATATTGTCTCTATCCTCTTATGAGCAGTTCCATCATAGGGTTTTTTAACTCGAAGCTCAAGCCGAGCCTCGGGTTCGAGCCTCCTCCAAGGAAGCAAACCAAGTTAGTTTACTACTAACCTTTAAGGTTGAATGGGCAGGCGAACTAGTGAAACCATGGTATTTATATCATATAGTTTGTGTAATCATTTCCAGACTTGTTGGACTTTTTGACAGTAAGGTTCATATACATTGTAAAAGGTGATTTTTCAAAGTTGTAAGTAAAACAGGTTATTGGAGTACGTTTTCCAAGAAATTCAGTCTTTCTACTGAATTTCATGTTTAATTCAATTACTTTGTAAATTCTTTGTAATTCTTTGTGAAATATACTTTCAAAGTACACCATAATTGTATTCAGTGTAGACATTACTAGGACCACATGGAATCTCTGGCTGCAAAATGTTGCATGACATTGATATATTGCATGACATGATATAGCAGATCTCGGCAGGTGGAGCTGGAAGAGGTGGAGGGTTTCAGAGGAACTCTAATAGCGTGCTGCACGACCAGCTGAGCAGAGCACTGAACTCGACTATGTAAATAGTGAGCAAGCAGTCTCATTGGCTGTAGAATCAAATTGTGCCGAAATTTTGAAAAAGACCATCCTCAAGCCATCTGGGCCTGCTCGTAGATAATTACCAAAACTTTCTGCATCCTGTATCCATGTATAGTGGGTAATGTAATCTCTGTATGTTATCCTGCCAATCATATTCATTGTCTTTTGTTATGTTTTTGCCTCTCTCTGTCTCTCTGTTGGAGTGGGAGTTGGTGGTTCTAAGTAAATTAAAATGGAACCTGGCTGCCATCACCCCTCTTGATTTTATCGAACACATCCTGCAAAAACTGCCCTTCCCTGAAGACAGACAGACGCTGATCCGCAAACACGCGCAAACCTTCATCGCCCTCTGTGCAACAGGTAGGAGCTGAGTGACATCATTCATCAAAAACTGATGGGCTGAAACTACATAACAGCCATTTCTGTGTTAGAAATCCAAGATGTGAATGTGTTATGATGCTTTCGGCCTTGTTATTTCCATCTATAAAAGTGTTGTATATTTAACTGGGTGTGTTTCTGCGGCCCTGCATCTGTTCAAGGGCCTGAGGCCTGAACATGAGCCAAGCAAACATGAGAAGAGCTTTTTTGAGCTATTGCAAATGTTTTTATCGTTGCGTTGAACAATTTTCTCAAGTTAGGAATGTTGGTTTACTGCACAGCTGCTAAACTGCGGCAGTCACTCGAGTGTAGTGTTTATTCAGGGATGACTGTTGCATCCTCTGCATCTGAAAAAAGAAGCACGATAACTCCAAAGCAGATGAAACGAACGACTTCCAGCACAGAATAGAGGAGGCTTTCCTCTCCAACTGAAAACTGAGGGCCGTTCTCAGGATCTCAAGAAAGAGGAAGAGGGGGAGTAGTTCCTGGAACCTCAAAGCCCTCTGAGAGATGAAGGGAGGGAGGAAGAAGGGGTGGGAGGAGAAGGAAGGCTCTCCTCATTTTCCATTCGCAGCTGCGGGAGGATTTAAGCGAGGTAGTGATGTTAAAACAGGTCTGAAACCGGAGAGCGTGTGAACGTCAGGTTAAGGTTTGTGTGGAATTCAAAACAGATGTAAGATGCAGTAAGACCTCCCCATTCAGACACCACAGATTGCGTAATCAGAACTGTTTCCTCAGTTTCTCAGGTGAGTAATGTTCTAAGGAGCTTACTGACCAGGTCACTAATGTTTCGGGATGTGCGTGCGTGCGTTTGTTTTTTCCTCAGATCACAGCTTCACCATGTACCCTCCCTCCATGATCGCCACAGGATGTGTGGGGGCAGCAGTATGTGGCCTCCAGCCCAACCAGAGCAACCAAAATCTGTGGGGGGACAATCTGACGGAGCTGCTGGCTAAAATCACCCACACTGAGGTGGTAAGTGTCCCAACATTTTCATACTAAAAAAAAATTGAAACAAAATCTCAGTAATTACAATGCTACATAGCAAATTACCTTTTGAGATATAGTTGAACCCAGATTAAGCTCAAGTTTATTTGCTTAGTTGTACAGTAATCCATTCATTCTATGACAGAACTACAGAACAAATTTTTTTGTTTCTGTTTTGACGCATTTCCTATTGAAAAATATAGTTGGGGTTGGACACATCCCGGAGCTCATCTCTTTTTTAAAAGCTTAATTTCAAGCAATGTTATTTTACTGATGCTGGTATCCTTCTGAAGTCTCTACAGAAATGAGCAATTGGATGCATCAAAGCAAACGTTACTTTATGCATTCATTTACTCCACTTGTCCTGTTGTCGGCAGACTCAAGCGCATGGAGTGTGTCAGTAACTGTAACAGTGATTGTAATGGTTTCTGTTTGCTTTTGACACGACTTGACGCTCACATTCAGTGTAGACAAGTGTCAACCGTTAAGCGTCTGAACGCCAGTGGGCAGGATCTATGGTGCCTCTGGAGGCAAATGCATTTGCCCATGTGATGTCGCAGATCACTCAATATCAAAACAAGTTGTTTTTGGAGCTTGATTAAACAAATGCTTTGCTTATTATGAGGATGCGTTTTAAGCTTTGAAACTTGTTTTAACTGTACAAAGACCTTTTATGTGTCAAAAGATCAAGGCAAATTACAGTTTATAAATTGAGTGTCCATGACAACTGATGACTGGCGGGAAACTAAGAGAAAGAAACACATATGACTGATGAAAACAAACCGAAAGTCCACGAAAACAGAAACTTAGAGAACAAACAAAACTGAGTGCGTGTGACATTCATAAGTACAACAGAAAATATCTATATGTGGGGGGCCTTTGAATATTTTGTACTGTGGGGTAAAAAAGGTTGAGATCCACTTCTGTGTGAATTGTGATGTGATGCCTACATCACTACACTATTGACAACAGACAATAGTGTAGTGAAATTGAATGCACAAATTTTGCTAATGTGACCGCACCTTACGTTGGCAGTTCATAGTCAAAATTAAGTTGCAAACTTAAAACAAGGCTACATGTTTGACCATGTACTATCAAACAATAAGACTTTGATTTCTTGTGCCTGCCCCTTTCTGCAGTAAAGTGGGAGGTCTAATGAAATGATCACATATCAAACTCTTGTCTTTCTCAGGATAATTGAAACCTGACAGGCTGTTCTCGCTCTAAACCGAATGAGACAGCCACAACAGGCCCTGTTGTCCTGACAATTACAGGCACAGGAAGGAATGGTTGCTAATGGAGGCATGTGGTGTTTTTTCCAGAACTTCAGATGGAGAAAAAAACTTAACACATTACATTGAGGAAAGACAAAGAATGTGTTCAACCATATGAGTGTATGTGAGGAGTTTAAATGGGGCGTTCACTCTCTGGGTCCAATTCAAAAAAGTTTTACTGTGAGACTTTCAAAACAGCCTGAAGGCAAGATGTGTATGTTTGTGTAAGTGTGTGTGTGTGTGTAGCAGTGTGCTTTAATCCACAGATGTGGTTGAGAGGCCTGTGTCTCGCCAAAAGTATGCAGCTCTGAAAACACACCACCATCGTTGCATTGAACACACACTAACATTCATTCATAAAATTACATTTCTCAATTTCCATACAGTCATGCATGAATGTCCTGCACACGCACACGTAGGCTATGTCCACAATTTGTCTCTCAAGAAAAATTGACTTGCACATTTAAAAGCATACAGTCTTTCTCTTGAAAAACCAGTATGTTCAATAAATGCTTTCTAGAGAAGTCACTTTTTAAACCAGGCAATTTACTATCAATTTCTGAGTGAAAATTGTTTCAAAGTAAATCTTACACCATTTTTTTTTTAGCGTAGTTAATAACAGAGTTATGCTTTCTCTTGAGAAACTTTACATTCTCTCTCACAAAAGTATTGCTTTCCCCCGAGAAACTTTCCGTTCGCTCTGAAAAGTATTGCTTTCCCCTGAGAAACTTTGTTCTCTCTCAAAGTATTGCTTTCCCCCCGATAAACCATCACCATATCCCCATACGGGGGCCCGTACGGCACAACAACGTAATTGTAGTTTTTGTCAGTATGCAGTGCGTTTGAGGATGAAACTAGTGAGTGAAGTGCTTACATTGGTTTCTACTTCTTTCCTTCTATTTCTTCTAGGACTGTCTGAAATCATGTCAAGAGCTGATTGAGCAGTTACTGACCAGCAGCCTGAAAGAAAGTCAACAACAACAACATCAACAACAACAACAACAGGACGGCAGAGCCAACAACAAAGGGACGCAATCTCAAAACCTGTCCTGCACCCCTACAGATGTCCGTGATGTCAATTTATGATGTCAGTTCCTGTTCCTATCCACACCTACTCAGCCTACAATTGATTCAGTTAATATTGTTTTACTGTATTTAAGTTTTATTTCAAAGCCACATAAGGTGACTGTGACGTCAAGGTCATATGCGCATAATATACAAACATAAGCTTGACGTTTTATTAAGGAGCAAAACAGCTGCTGCTGCCGTCTCATATCTGCAGGCTGTGGCATTTTACATACTTGAATTTAAATTGAATTGGCCTCAAACCATGATTAAATAATGCAGTATGTGGTATATTGCTTAACAAAGAGCATACATCTGTTTTGGCTATCATATGCAACTTTATCTATTAATACTATTGATATTTTATTTAATAATAATAAGGACAAGAATACATTATTATTAAGAATGTTATGCTTTATATCGTATAGAATGTATTGCTTTAGTAATTCCCAGAGGCCGTTTTTGATATACTAGGTAATTTAGGGTGCATCCAGATGTGATCCCACGAAAAGCTATTCTAGACACAGACATCCATCAATCCTTTCAGTGGGATCAGTTTGCTTATCATCAAGATATTAATACAATGATCTGATGAGTTACTTCTTGGGTATCAGTAACTCCATTAGCATAGGGATTATTTACAGATGAATGTAACTGCATGCAATAAGCATATGTGAATATGTTAAACGGTTTCTATCCATACATGTTGACCATTACAGGTTCATGAGCACACAGGACGGTTTCAGATAGACTTAAGTATGTAGTGAACGTGAAGTAAAGGTTGGCAAGGGAGAAAAGAGGTGAATTGAAGAACACAGATTGAAAGATTTTGCACGTGATTGAAATATGAAAGGTTTTAGACAGGTGGTTTCTGGAACGATGAATAAAATGTGCCGTTTGCTCATTTGACATTTAAAAACACCATCACATGTGAGTCAGAGACACTCGCTATGCTGAAGGGATGTATGGTGGTTTAATAATTTGGGAGTCTTAAAATCCTTCCTAGCAAATACAAATGCACTTTGAGATATCACGTCTCACTGGTTATCTGTGCTACACAAGAGGAGGGCAAGGGTTTTCATTTTTTTGGCATTGTTTTTCTTTTTTTAAGTTATTTTTGTTTTGGGGCTGGTTTCCCATATTAGGTGTGCTTGCGGGGTAATTTTAGACCAACAAATTCAGACCATAAACTGATCTAACAGTCAGCAACTGCCATAGAAATGGTGAGGTTTGACATGCCAAGATTAGTTGTTGTTGTTTTTTAGTTGTGTTAAATTCATGTCAGCATAGATAGGACATTTCAATTTCATTAAATCACTTTATTTTATTTGTCTATTTTATTTTATTTTGTCATCTACTTGAACTTTCTCATATATAGGAAGAAGATATTTTGAAACATTATGCCAATTTCCTTTCTCTTTCTTCATTAGTTTGTTCTTGCACTTTTGAAAATTGATTTCTTAAGTCAGTTCTCTTTATATTAGTGGACCTAAAAGTAAAAGTGTTGTGACCAATGCTCCATTCCAACACATCTATGCAAAATGAACTTTACGGTTATTGCTCAAAGTTTGATTACTAGTGTTTTTGAAACAATGTTCATGTTTTCTAATCATTTTTACACATTTGGTTTTCAGTGAGTTTGTGTGCTATCATATCCTTGTTAATTTTGTGTTTTCCCCAGTTCATTTATTTCTGTGTAATTGTTTAAACTTGTGTTTCAGTGCTGCTAAAAGAAAAAAAAATGAAAAAAGAGCTATTGCATACCTTCAGTTTTCATGTTGCTGCTATATCACAGAATCATTGAACGTGTTTTCATGGTGGCTGCATGTCTGTTTTCTGTTTGCATTTACACTGTCATTTATTTTACTGCAGACAGACCTTTAACATGCATGCAAGTGTTACTTTCATATATGCATGAACAGTCTTGCCTCATTTGTTCAATGCTGTCTAACTTGACTGTTGTCTGACTTCTTTCCCTAGCTATTATATTAATGTGTTATGAAACGCCTTAATTGTTTTCAAATAATGTTCTTGCCCACAGTTCCATTACCTCACAGTGCTTCAGTCAAGAGTATATGGAGGAGGAGTAGGATTAAAAAGGGTAGTTGAACCTCTTTAACGAGTTTGTTACCCTACAGGTTAAGCCCTCAACTTCTTTTATTAACTTGTCTTTTTATCAAACATCTATAAATGTACTTACCAGGTGGTAGACGTAAGACTGGGGCAACATTGTTTAGATACAAGATATTTTTATTTTATTTAGTTTGAATTATTTTGAAGCAGCCACCTGTTAAAATGACCACCTCCAGATCCCAAAAATATCCAAAGAAGTGGCATTTCAGCAATATACCATATTATTTTCACCATTTGACTGTAAGTTTGAATATTTACCTCAGTTTGGCCTATCACATTCAATTCAATAAAGATCAATTTGAATAAAACTGAGCAGTTTTTTGTTTTGTTTTGTTAATTGTGATACCACTGTAGACGAGGAACCGAATTAAAGTCCCCGTGAACCGGAAGTTGCAAACGACTTTTCTCCAGTGCTGTGACGTATTTCCGAGAGAAACGGAATACATACAGTCAGTTGCGCGTCATAGTTGGGGGGCGTGGTCGGCGTGGGGGAAAACGTACTCGGTTACTAACGTAACCTCGGTTCTCTCTAGAGAGGGAACGAGTACTGCGTAATAGCTTACGCTATGGGGAAAACTCTTTTCATCGAGATATTGAAGCCAAAAAATTATCCTTAATTTTTAATCAATGTAAAACGCTTTGCAGCAGCAAGCAGACATAGGCGAGACAGCTTGCGCGCCTATTGGCTGTCTTGCGTCAAAAGCAGCAGCCTATCGAGAGAGGCTCTGCGTGACGTCATGACGAATGGGGGCACTTCGCGCCCATATCGTCACGTCCCGCCAGAAAGGGCGTGGTCTCGCCCTATAAACAAACTCGATAAGCTGCCATACACTGATTTTTCATCGCCGAAGCGAACCAGAGCGTATTCCAAGCACGGCAAGATACGCAGTACTCGTTCCCTCTCTAGAGAGAACCGAGGTTACGTTAGTAACCGAGTACGTTCTCTTACGAGAGTATCTCTCGTACTGCGTAATAGCTTACGCTATGGGGAACACAGTGTAACACGCCGTGCGGATAGGGATCCAACACCAAAGTCCCAGGGGCAAAGGCCCAGGGCTCATGTAGTGCATAATCACCATACACTCACAGAGAGTAAAAAAGGAGAGGCTGGAAGCATTTCTCCTTATAGATAGACCCACAGGGGCTAACCATATGACCATTAAACCACGCAGCCAGGGTGAAAGCTTTCAGCCTAAACTGGGTGGCCCTACTTGTGCCAGTACTCATGGAGCTGCTGCATCGGTCTGAACGATGCGCATGCCAAACACTCAGCATCCGAGCCGCACAGCGGGCAGATAGCACTGAAGTCTAGATAGCCAAAAGCTTAGCTTGTAAGGCAGGCACCTCCAGGTTATAGTATTTTATAAATGTAGACGGCGAGGCCCAGCCCGCGGCCGTACAGATATCTTGCAGGGTGACCCCGCTCGACCATCCCCACGACGAGGCCACGCCTCTCGTGGAGTGCGCTCTGACACCCAAGGGGCACTGCAAGCCCTTGGAAGTGTAAGCCAGCGCTATGGCATCGACTATCCATCTGGATAGGCTCTGTTTCGAAGCGGCAAGCCCCTTGGAACGCCCGCTATACGAAACGAAAAGCTGCTCGGTCTGTCTGAACCCAGACGAGCGGGACACATAAGCTCTTAATGCCCTGACTGGGCAAAGAAGAGTCGCGTCGTCCTCCTCATTGAGAACCGGAAGGGCAGACAGGGAAATCACCTGGGCCCTGAACGGTGTGTTGAGGGATTTCGGCACGTAGCCGTGCTTAGGTTTGAGTATGACCTTTGAGTCATTAGGCCCAAACTCCATGCATGACACGCTTACTGAAAGCGCTTGTAAGTCCCCTACGCGCTTCACTGAAGCAAGAGCCGTAAGAAACGCTGTCTTGAAAGACAAGTGTTTCATGTCTGACGACTGGATTGGCTCGAATGGGGCACCTTTCATGGCCTCCAAGACCGTGGAAAGGTCCCATGTCGGGACTGAAGGGGGCCTGGGAGGGTTTAGCCTCCGAGTTCCTCTAAGGAAACGCACGACTAAGTCGTTCTTTCCCAGTGACTGGCCAGACACCGGTTTTGCAAACGTTGCTATGGCCGCCACGTATACTTTGAGCGTGGATGGGGTCCTGCCCTTATCCAGTAGCTCCTGAAGGAAGGAAAGCACTTCCGTAACCCCGCAGTCTACAGGTGAAAAAGCCCTGCGCTTGACACCAAGCAGAGAACACAGACCATTTCGAGGAGTAGAGCCGTCTGGTAGACGGGGCTCTAGCCTGCGCGATCGTGTTTAACACTCCCTCTGGGAGGTCGGCGGGTACCCGTTGATGGCCCATGCGTGCAGGGACCACAAATCCAGGCGAGGATGCCAAATCGAGCCTTCCGCCTGAGAGAGGAGGTCTCTCCTCAACGGTAAAGGCCATGGGGCAGCGCTGGTCAGCTGCATCAGGACAGGGAACCAAGACTGGTTTGTCCAGAGCGGAGCTATGAGTAGCACTGGGCATCCCTCCCTCCTGATTCGCTCCAACACCTGAGGCAGGAGTGAGACAGGGGGAAAAGCATATGGGGGGCGGCGGGGCCAAACATGGGCCAGCGCGTCCCGGCTTTTCGAGAAGAATCTCGGGCAATGAGCGTTTTCTTGGGACGCGAAAAGGTCCACCTGCGCTTTGCCAAACGTTTCCCACAGCAGCTGGATCGTCTGCGGGTACAGCGACCATTCTCCTGCTGGGACGTTGTTTCTGGACAGCCTGTCTGGCCCCACATTTAGGTGACCAGGCACATGCGCCGCTCTCAGCGAGAGCAGGTTGTGCTGAGCCCAGACCAGGAGGCGTTCCTTCAGCCTGTAAAGGTTTTGGGACCTGACGCCGCCCTGGCGATTTATGTACGCCACCACTTTCATGTTGTCTGATCGGACCAAGACGTGGTGGCCTTTTATCTGGGGACAGAAGCGCCGTAGCGCTCTGTCGACTGCTATTAATTCCAAGCAGTTTATGTGAAGGAGCTTCTCCCGTACTGACCACAGGCCAGCTAGCGGTCTGCCCTCGAGCAGCGCTCCCCACCCCGATGTGGAGGCGTCCGTAGACACCACCTTCACACCCGAGGCGATCCCCAGACTCACACCTGACTGATACCAGTCGGTCACTTTCCACGGTTTCAGAGCTGAAACGCACTGAAGGTCGACCCTGAGGCGAAATAGACCCGCGGTCCACGCCCTGGGGGAACTCGTGCTTTTAGCCATAGCTGCAGTGGGCGCATGCGGAGCAGGCCCAACTGGAGTACGGAGGCTGCTGAGGCCATCAGACCCAGCATTTTCTGAAACCTTCTGAGCGGGACTATAGAGCCGTGGCGGAAGGATTTCGCGACGTGCTGAATATTTAATCCGTGCTTCGGTAACAGGCGTGCCGTCATGGATAGCGAGTCCAACACTGTTCCCAGAAAGGAAATTTTCCGACTGGGGAGCAGTGAGCTTTTCGCCCAATTGACTGTAAGGCCCAGCTCCTCGAGGTGCTCGAGTAATGCGGCCCTGTGTTCTATGAGCTCTGTTCGTGAACGAGCTAGAATCAGCCAATCGTCCAAGTAGTTCAAAACTCGCATGCCCCTAAGTCTCAGGGGGGCGAGTGCCGCGTCCATGCACTTCGTGAACGTACGGGGTGCTAGGGACAGGCCAAACGGCAGGACTGTGTATTGATATGCCTGGCCCTCGAAGGCGAATCTCAAGAATCGCCTGTGATGGGACGCCATTTATATTTGGAAATAGGCGTCTTTCAGATCTATTGACATGAACCAGTCTCCTTGGCGCACTTGCGCGAGGATTTTCCTGGTCGTAAGCATTTTGAACTGGCGCTTCACAAGCGTTCTGTTCAGCAGTCGCAGATCTAGAATGGGTCTGAGCCCTCCATCTTTTTCGGTACCAGAAAATATCTGCTGTATAAGCCCCCTTCGCCCTGAGATAGAGGTTCTATAGCCCCTTTTCTCAGTAGTTTCGCTATCTCGGCTCGAAGTAGATGAAACACTTCGCTTTTCACCGTAGTTTCGACGCGCGCCGTATAACGGCGGGGGCGTCGAGCGAACTGTAGCGAATAGCCTCTCGTTATAGTGTTCAACACCCATTCTGATACCCGGGAAGCCTTGGCCACGCATCTGCGTGAATAGCTAGGGGTAGAATGAAATCTGGGCTCTGGCCGCGGCAGGACGGCCGCTCGAGAGCCCCTGTGTACTGGGAACACAACACCGTGTTTACAGCGTTCGAGGCGGGGGGCGCGCTGATCACAGCGGGCAGCCTGGCCGCGCTCAGCTTCTCTACGGCGGGACGCGCAGAGAAAGCGAGCGGGGTGAATCCCGTGGGATTCGGCGTGTGTGAGAGAATGTGGGCACATTTACTAAATGCGGGCACATTTACTACACTGAGAATACTGTCAGCTCGCGCGACTGAATCACTGTTGTTTACAGCGTGCGAGGCGCGCGCTGATCACAGCTGGCAGCCTGGCCGCGCTCAGCTTCTCTGTGACGGGTTGTGCAGAGAAAACGAGCGGGGACGAATCCCGTGAGATTCGGCGTGTCTGTGAGAAATGCGGGCGCGAGACAGCGGGCACATTTTCTGCACTGAGAACACTCGGCTCGTGCCGACTGAATCAACGCTGTGTATACAGCGTGCGAGGCGGGGTGCGCGCTAATCACAGCGGGCAGCCTGCCCGCGCTCAGCTTCTCTGTGACGGGTTGTGCAGAGAAAGCGAGCGGGGGTGAATCCCGTGGGATTCGGCGTGTCAGTGAGGAAATGCGGGCGCGGGACAGCGGGCACATTTACTGCACTGAGAACACTGTCGGCTCGCGCCGACTGAATGTGTGTTAGTTTCGTTTTTACAGAAACCAAGGGACACGCATCGTGTAGTGTAAGCGGGCATTGTATGGGCGCGTTCACTACATTTTCTGCACAACCGACCTGAGTCGGTTTTATTTGTGCTAGCCCTGCACCGTGGCGGGCTGTGTCTGGGTGTGGGAATGGGCACTGGGACGTGGGCATTCTTACAACACTCGTAACACCATCGGCCGTGGCCGGAACACCAGAAAATGCACACTTTATTGGATTTATCTGGGTAGCCATAGAAACGGCTTTTGTGCGCAGGCAAGCGGGCTGAGACACCGGCTGCTTCACAGCGAAATACACTGGGACAGTCACAACGCATGGAACTGAACGAGCGAGAAGTTTTGGTGGAAATCCGGCCGCAGCGGGCTTTACCTCAATCCTCGGCCGGGGCCCGCGCTGAGGGGGGCGGCGTCCAGCAGAGCGAGAGCGCGGTGTTTGATCTCGGGCCTGGCGGCGCTGTTGGTTAGCCGAAACGACGGCCTTTGTGCGCAGGCAAGCGGGCTGTGGAACCAGCGTGCTCACTGCGAAATACACTGGAACAGTCACATTGCTTGGAACTGAACGAGCGAGAAGTTTTGGTGGAAATCCGGCCTCAGCGGGAACTGAACACCGTCGCTTTCCTAGAGAGACTAGGAAGGCCTTGAGACCTCGGGCTTTATCTCAATCCTCGGCCGGGGCCCGCGCTGAGGGGGGCGGCGTCCAGCAGAGCGAGAGCGTCGAGGAACACGGAGCGCTCAGCTTCCGTCATCTCGGATAGCGTTTGCCACAAATGTTTCTCACCTTTCAGGGAGGAAGGGTCTCGACTGTGACGGAGCTTCGTCTTTCCCGAGAAAGCGTCCGTCCAGCCTGTTGCGCGTTAGTTACGCGGGCGCCTTTCAGTCGAGGCCGATGTAATCCATGGCTTGAGAGAGCGGACGCATCGGCTCAGTTTCAATGCCGACTCCGGTAGGTTCGTCGAGCTCAAGTGCAGACGCGGCGGCAGACGGCGGCCGTTGTGCGTTTGGAGCGACTCGAGCGAAACCGGCGAAGCTGGCGGGCGAACCGGCGAGCTTTGGCGGGCAGAAGATAGCTCGGGAGCGCGCTGGGCGCGGCGCTTCTTGCGGCGCGGCATCACGGTGGGCTGGAATGCGAGCTCGGTGAACGACGCCAGGCGAGTCCGCAGAGTCACCATAGGCAGCCGCTCACAATGATGGCATCCGCCGTCAGCGAGCGCGATGGCCGCGTGATCCTCACCCAGGCAGGACACGCAGATGACGTGGCGGTCCTCATCGCTGAGTGGGGCTCGGCAAGAGCCACAGGAAGGCATCTTTAAAAAGACGCAGCTCTTTTAGAGGTAGTGGGAGAAAAATGCAAATATAGCAAACACACACACTCTAAGGCAGAGGAAAGGATATGTACACCGGAAAGCGCAGCAGGTACGGCGGCTGAAGGCGGCGAGGCCAGCGACTCCAGGCTCAAAGGCACGTCCCGCTGAAGGCTACAGGTCGACGGCGCGGCTTCTCATCCGGATCCAGCGATGCGTGAGCTTCGCTGAAGAGTTGAAAAATCAGTGTATGGCAGCTTATCTATAGGGCGAGACCACGCCCTTTCTGGCGGGACGTGACGATATGGGCGCGAAGTGCCCCCATTCGTCATGACGTCACGCAGAGCCTCTCTCGATAGGCTGCTGCTTTTGCCGCAAGACAGCCAATAGGCGCGCAAGCTGTCTCGCCTATGTCTGCTTGCTGCTGCAAAACGTTTTACATTGATTAAAAATTAAGGATAATTTTTTGGCTTGAATATCTCGATGAAAAGAGTTTTCCCCATAGCGTAAGCTATTACGCAGTACGAGAGATACTCTCGTAAGAGAACGCTGTGAGCATCGTGTGTATTTCAATGACAAAAATGTCTTATTGTGAGGCTTATTGTGAGGCCGACCGGCAACGATACATTGCAAAATGAACTACAATAGGATATGATTGCCCTTATTTAATTAAAAACGAGGTCAATGACCCAACCAAATGGCCGGAGGTGTCATTTCGAGATATATTCTGTTATCTGGGTGAATCTCCAGGTAAGACATCGCGGTAGCTACCGGTAACATTAGCCTATAACTCAATCATATGTTGCACACTATAACTCCATAAAACATTGTCACTTACCAATACGTATGCTTCACTCCAAACTATAATGCTTTTGTAAAACGGTGATCAGTAGTACGAGGGACTGACAGGTTCACGGCTGGCGTCATTATTTATTTTACTGTCTATGGTCATTATTAGCGATTGGCCTATCAAGCCAATCTTCAGCTGATAACGCCAATGTGAATGAGACATCCCTTATGAAAAACAACCATTGGAATCTTGTAGTATTTTAGGATAAAATATTATAGCAAACCTATAGGAATACTATAGTATTTTGGGACAAACTATAGAAGTAGAGGTATTACAGAACATCACAGAACTATTATAATACAAATCTTATAGGAATTATTAAGTATTATAATACAAATCTTATAGGATTACTATAATTATTTTTCGTAAGAGAAGTAGACAAATCTGGCCCACTGCCTAATACGAGTTTAACACCCACTACACAGCTAGGGATCTACTCACACAGTAATCTCAAAAATTACAAGTCCCTGGAGGCTTACACCTTTTTTACCAACGGGTTTGTTGGTTTTAGAACTTCAATTTATAATTTTTGTTTTTATTAAACGACATAACAACTCTTTGGCATGATTGATTTTGTCTACTGTCAGTGGGAGGGGCGTGGTTACGGATGTTAAGCAGACACCCAAACCGTCAAGCCTACGTCATCGGGCAAGGTCCTCCAATGCAGAGGGGAGGGGCATTTTCAGAATTTGATTAAAGATTACGAAGCCAAAATTTTTTTTTGTGTGGATTGACTTGCATGGATGAATTGTTCACCACAAAACGATCAATTTAGGCAAACAAAGTAAGTATGGTCAATTTTGATTTCATGGGGACTTTAATGGCGCCTTTCTGTGGTGATCTATAAATGTTTTTATTTAGTTACTCTTTCACGTGAGATAGGCTACTCTGTCAAAGAACTCGTGATTCTTTGATTTGAATTTGAATGCGGTTAAAGAAAACGTTTGACATATTATTATTACTTTGTCAGGCCAGGAGTAGCCTATACAAAACAATTTACAGAAGTTACAATTTACAAACTGATAAACAGGTGTACAAAAGCAGGAACAGATGTTAGAAAGCAACATTTGCAACTCATAGTAAAAAAAGAAAGAAAAAACATAAGATGCAGAAGTGCACTTTCCACAAATCACCACAGGAGGGAGACAGACTTCCATTCATTTAAGTGACGTAATTTATCTGCAACACTTTGACTCATGAACCAGGAAGAGCACCTAGTTGTCATATTACATTTCATCTACTCTTGCAAATCTGTATTATGCTCACATTTGCATTAACGATCGTTCGACAGTAAGTGAGCGCTTGTGTATTCTGTATGTTTGCTTTTGTTGTACATGCATACGAAAGTTTATGATTTCTTTAGGTGATACAGGGACAGAGAGCACATGCACATCATAATGATCTACATCTGTTCTGCAATACGCATCAATAAATGTGTCCACGAATGCTTTATATTGCATAAAGTCAACGCTGTGATCGGACATGGTTTGTCTGTTACTTAGTTGATAACAATGACCTCTACATGCATGACATGGCATGTGAGCTGTCCCTTTTGAAGTGATTTGTCTCTATTTATTATTATGTGCTCTTGTTTCCTAGTGGGGAAACACAATACAACAGAGATAAATTGCTTCAAGGTAAGTAAATGCACGTTCATGTTAATGCTTCAGTGTTTTCAATTGGTTAGATGCCACGAACACCCAAAATATGATCATCGTCGGGGACTCTAATCTGGTTAGTGTCTTGACCCTTTATATTGTGAATAAATAATATAAATATTATTTGGAAAATATTTCGCTTCTATTAAAGGGATAAAATTAAGTCACCCTGGTGTTCTAATGCATGCCGCGAGGGTGATATCTATTTTTAATCTGCTTTTGTGGTTCAAATAAAAGAAATAACATTCTAGCGACCATCATCAAGCTTTTTAAAAAACTATTACAGAATGATATGCAAGTATGCAACACGTGCCGTAGTAGCCTATATTCCAACTTAGTGTATAACACTATAAAGTTAGATACATTATTTACTTATTTTATCTATTTTTATTTTAATATTGTAGTCTATAATATACAATAATTTTATTTATTTACTTATTGTTATTATTTTACATTTTTACACTGTTTTTCTCTAAACATGTTCACGGACTCCATAGCCTACTCCTCGCGATAACCCCTGCTCAAGATGTGCTGTTGACCTTTTTGGTATGTGGATGAATGCTTTTTTTCCCCTCAAATGTGTAGGTCAGGGCATTGACACACCGCTGTCAGAGACGGGACATAAGCAGGCGGCGGCAGCTGGCCGGTACCTCAAAGATCTGCATTTCACCAATGTCTTTGTCAGTAACCTGCAAAGAGCCGTCCAGGTGTGGGTGTGTGAGAGACTGCAACTGTTAGATTTGAGAAGTCAATTATCCATCATGTGAAATATAACTACTTCTCCTTCTCAAGACAGCTGAAATCATTTTAGGAAACAACCTTCATTCTTCTGCAACTGAGATGATGTTGGATCCTTTACTCAGAGAGAGGGTGAGTGTCTATCTCAGCCAATCATACATCATGCACCGTTATGTATGTAATGTAAACTTCAGCTGATTATACTGTGCATTAAATGTATAAAGATTTGATATAATGCTAATGATAAGATTAACATCAGAAATAATAATGAAAAAGATAAGTAATCATTTAATAAATCAAAATAGCATATCTTCAATTTAGTATCCCATAAGAATTGCTGTAGTGTTAGTTCAAATGCACATGTGTGATGTATTGGTCAGGGTTTTGGGGTGGCAGAGGGAAGACCAAAGGAACATCTGAAGAACATGGCGAACGCAGCGGGTCAGGCCTGCCGAGATTACACACCTCCCGGCGGAGAGACGCTCGAACAGGTAAAAATTGAGCCTTTCTCTACGCAAACCAGTCTTGAATGTTGCCACTTAAATCCAGAAGGAAATCAGAGCTTATTCACTGAATTTGGAGCAACTGGCTGTTGTGAAAGTACTTTGTGAAGTACACAAGTTTAAAAGTTTGGAAAAATAACTTTTTTATTGAGCAAACATACAGTAATATTGTGAAATATTATTACATTCTAAAAAAAAACTGTTCTATTGTAATATATTTTAAAATGTAATTTATTCCTCTGATCAAAGCTGTATTATTCCAAACTTTTAAACTGTAGAATATAACTATAAAAGTGACTAAGTAATGTTCACTGTATTTTTTTCCAAGAGTGTAGTATCTGTTGACTTTCAGATTAAATGCTCTGACAGAAGAAACTGTTTCTGTGTTTATCCAGGTGAAGACACGCTTCAAGAAGTTCCTCAAATCCTTATATCAGTGCATGTTAGAGGAACACTGCTCATCTGACCAGTGTTCTGCGTCCAGCTCTGGACCATCAGAACCAGAACAGCCTGTCATTGCTGGACTAGCCAGTGATGGAGTCCACAACGTACCCGTCCATGCTCTGATCGTTAGTCACGGGGCGTTTATTCGTGTGTCTGTGCGTCACCTAGTAGAGGACCTGCAGTGCTGTCTGCCAGCAGGCCTGAAGATGAACCAGGTGTTCTCCCCGTGCCCGAACACTGGCATCAGCAGGTTCATCATCACCCTCCGCAGAGAGGAGAGCGACCCGCGGGCCGCCCGCATCCAGTGTGTCTTTATCAACAGAAAAGACCACCTGGATGATGTCAAAAACTCTGATTAACAGTATTATGTGACTGTTTGGTTTATCTGGCATGGCCAGTGTTTTTATTTATTGCTCCTTACAAATTCAATGACTGAAGCAAAAAGCACATATAAGTTATAATTCTGTGTGATTGATTATATTGTGTAAATTATTTAACTGCAGTGAGTTATTCATCCTGTCAGCTGACTGAATGCAAACAATCGTAAGTATCCGTTATATAAGCACTTAAAACTCGCACTACTGAGGTTTTGGCCTCTAAAATGCTGCAGTCATACTGCTGAACATATATATTCATGTTTATGAAATAAAGAGATTCAGAAAAATGTAAAGCTAAGGTTTGATTTTTCTTTACAAAATGTGGTTAAATCTTGACTGTTTACTGTGTGTGTAATTTATGTGCACAGAAAATGTCAAATATTGTGATTCTTTACCTTTGAAGGGGCTATTTGTAAAAAAATTAATGTTATTTTTTTTTTGGCCAATGTGTGAACAAATTTATGTAAAGGAATCGGAACGGTTTTTTTTTATTATTTTTTTTTTTATTAATGCTGAGAACGGGAACATACAAAAGAGAAAGCATACATACATCACATAATATCAACCAAAACAATACAGGAGACAATAGCAAAAGAAAAAGAAAAAAAAAAAGATTAAGAAAAGAAAGAGGTAGGGCCATTACATCGCATTAATTTTTTCACACGAAGAGATCAAAGGCAGTACAGACTCTAACAGTTCTTATGGCTTTCATATTAGTAGATACTGAAATCACATTTATATAATTTTCTATCTCTTTTAGGAGAACAGAGAAGACAGGTTTACAGTTTGAAAATTTGCATTTGTGAATGTAAAATTTGCTTAGGAAAAGAATTAGATTAATAACAAAGCAGCCATTTTCGTTTGTGGGGTCTGAGTCAAAATACCCAAATATAATGTTTCTCATATGTATTGAGAAGCCTGGCCAAATCTTACACTTGATAAATACATCAACATCATTCCAAAGTTTCTGAGTGTAGTGACACGACCAAAATAAGTGAACCATTGTTTCATCAGAATTCAAACAAAAAGAGCATGTTATCTCAATGTCAGATTTGAATCTTTGTATAAATGTCTTAACAGGATAGAACTTGTGCATGAGCTTAAAGGAAATTTCTTTCACTTTATTTGTGAGAAAGAATTTCTGTTGTAAAGACCATATTTTTTTTTCAATTAAGGTTAACAAACAAATTATTCCAAAAGGAAATAACAGGTGGAACAGAAATCAAATCCTTAAGAAATAAAGATCTTATTTTATAGTTTTTAGCTTTCGACTCAGAAAAACAGATTTGACCAACAGAAGTATCACAAGGTTTAGGAAGGGATGCAGTAGATACTGCGGAAGAGTAATTACAGTTTTTAAAAAGCATACATAAACCCGAGGGAATAGCTCCCATTACTGTAGCGAATTCTTTTGGGGTTATTGGTATTTGATATTCAGAAAGAAATTCTGAATATCTGAACAGAAGACCTTGTTTATCAAACAACTGCTCCACTAGAAATAAACCATTACTGAACCAATTCTCATAAAATAAAGACTTATTCTTGAATAAGATGTTCTTATTGTTCCAAATATAATATCTATGTGGTGAAAAATTATGTTTATAAATTAGAGCCCATGCTAAGAGAACCTGACGATGAAAGTTGGAGAGTTTGATAGGGAGTTTAGATATATCATAATTACACATTAAGAGAAAATTAATGCCACCAAGTTGTGAAAAAACAAGTTGAGGAAAAACATTCCAAATAGAAGATGGTTTGGTTAGGTACTGATTTAGCCAATTAATTTTAAATGTATTGTTGAGGGAATCAAAATCAATAAAATTCAGACCACCATTATTATAGGAGTTTAATATGACTGACTTTCTCATATAATGAGGCTTATTTTTCCATAAGAATTTTATTAAAATCTCATTAATTAATTTAGAGGTGGGCTTATCCACAAAAAGAGACTGGGCTGCATAGGCCAAACGAGATAGACCCTCTGCCTTAGTGAGCAGTGTTCTGCCTTTTAAGGACAGATCCCTCTGTAACCAGCAATTGCATCTTTTTTGAGTCTTAGTAATAATAGGTTTGAAGTTTACTGAACATCTACAATCATCTTTAGTAATTTGTATACCTAAATATGTTACCTTATTTTTAACAGTAATATTCTCAATTGAAGTAAGAGAGCTATTTTTAATGGAAAGCAATTCACATTTATTAAAATTTAGATTTAATCCAGAGGCTTCAGAAAAGGGCTGAAGAATACTCAAAGCCACTGGAACTTGTGAAGAATCATTTAAAAATAAAGCTGTATCATCCGCTAATTGACTAATTTTTATCTCATTGTTACCAATTGTGATACCCTTTAAAGAACTACAATTTATATGTACGCTAAGGAATTGTGTTGCAATTAAAAATAAGTAAGGGGAAACTGGACATCCTTGTCTAACTCCTCGTTTTAAAAAGAATCTAGGTGAAGTACCGTTGCTTAGCTTAATTGACCCTTCGCAAAGACCCGCCCTCCTTAGTTACTGTCGCTATGTTCCGACAAGCTACGGGGCTCTCATGTTCTCACTCTGAAAAATACATCGCGGAGCAGAGAGGAGACTGACAACACGCGGACAGACAGGACAGACCAGGTTACTTTTCGGTTACTTTTGATATTAAGCATGTTAAACAAAGTCTCACCTTTCAAATATGGTCATTTTTTGAAAGAAATTGAAACAATAAATACCGTTTTGTGGCTCTTTAATGTGCCGTGACAGGTTGCTGTAGAGCAGTGGTGTCAAACTCAATTCCTGGAGGGCCACAGCTCTGCACAGTTTAGCTCCAACCAGCTCAAACTCACACCTGCAAGGAAGTTTCTAGCAATCCTGAAGACCTTGATTAGCTGGATCAGGTGTGTTTGATTAGGGTTGGAGCAAAACTGTGCAGAGCTCTGGCCCTCCAGGAATTGAGTTTGACACCACTGCTGTAGAGCATCAGATAAAGCTGCTCGTGATCCGATCATCTCTTCCTTCTAGTTCATTTATAGCATCAAATAAACATGAATTAACATAAGAAGGAATGTTGTTTTAACCGCGGAAAGGCGCCAGTATATTCAGTTTTTCAAGTTCAAATCCTCCCATGTTAATCTACTATCTCTCCTGACTGCTTGATCCGACAAAATGGCGGATGGCGAAGTATGATTGGTCAGAACACCTGTCAATCAAGCTCCACGCGAAGGGTCAATTGAGCTATTTCCATTTATGTAAAGCAATTGGACCATCCTGCAAAAGGAGTCGCCAAAGCCAATTTTTCGAAGAGCCTCAAATAAAAATTTGTGTTCCAATGTGTCGAAGGCTTTGTAATAATCTAAAAAGAAAATGAAGCCATCATTGTCAATTAATTCTGAATAGTCTAACATATCGACTCGGAACGGTTTTGCCCGGAAAATCAGAAGGTTGTGACGTTTATGCGCGCTCCCGAGAGCCTCTGACTGACACACAAACAAATGCTAATACAATGTTCAGGATAATACCGAAAAAAAACATTCTCTATCTCTAGGTCTACTATTATTGCAATATTTCATGCACAGAAAAGGGATAAACTATATTCAAATAGGACCTCTTTTTCTCATCGCTGCCATTTGAAAGGGAAAGCGCGCGGCACATAGGCCCTTTTAACGTTACTCTAACCGAAAATGTCGCTCAGCATTGTGGAAGGTGTGGGATGATTGTTAACAGTATATCACTGCAAGGCTATTTCGAACTTATTTTTTACTTCTAAGATGACAAAGAACTTTGACGTGAGTATATCGGAGGATTGAATCACGTTTAGTGTTTCGTACGTTACGTGTACACGAGTTGTTGGGTGCAGTTAATTTAACGGCCACCAGTGTCGCTAATAACAAAGGTTTCTGAAATCATTCATTGTATTCTTTATCTCCAGGTTGAATGCTAAAAATGTGATTTGTTAGATGCACAGAGGTATGTAAACATGTTACACTCTTAGAAAAAATAGGTTAACTGGTATATATATATATATAAATGATTGCATTATACTTTCATGTTTAACAGTTTTTTTCATGATCAAAAAGAATGTTTGCAAGCTGTTTAATTTATAAAACTAAATGCAAATAACATGAATTAAAAGAAAATCCATTCAAACATTAAAATGTTCTTCAAATGTACCAAAAATAGCACATTCTGGTCCACATAAGGGCATTTTGAGATTGTCTATATTTTGATCCTTTTTATTGAATTTTTCCATGTGGTTCCATTGTTGTTTTTATGGTCTGTGCTTTTATGTCGTCCAGAAGATGGCGCTGTGCTACTGACCTCTAAAGGAGAGATGGACCAACCTGCTGATGGAGAGAAGAACAGGACACGTCTCCGCTGCCGCCCACTCTAACAGGAAACTCTCACCATCTTTGGTCCCTCATTTTCTCCCTGCCGACTGGCGAAGGAAACTTAGTGATCTTCTAAGGGTTGTCATTTTCCTGCCGGTAAGTGGGCGGCATGTTGGTTGAGTTGGTCACGCAGGGGACCTGGACGGCTCAAATGTACCGACGTCCTAATCCAAGCAGACGATAGACTAGTCTGTGGCCACACATTCTTCAACTCCTACAGAAGCTCCTAAAATATCTGCTCAGACAAATCACATTTACTTACACACACACACACACACATGCATGAGTCATTGTGACCCATCAAAGCACTGCAGCATCTTCAGGTATGTTAATGTACAATTTGTTTATACACGCACTGCAGCATCTTCAGGTATGTTAATGTACAATTTGTTTATACACGTGCACAACCTGTAAAGTTGCTGAAAAACAGATGTTACTTCTATAGATCGAAAAATGCCACTTCTAAAAAAAACAGCAGTTTTATTTAGTTTCCACACAGTTTAAACACCCAAACAAAGTCACGTGCTCACAATGTTTTGTTCTGTTGCAGTCCCACTTAACCCAGCTGGTTTGCTGGTTGTCAGTCTGACAGTAGATTAAACCAGACTGTGAAAACCAGCTAAGAGGCCAGATAAGACCATCAGACCACATTGCACAGTTTATCAGTTGTGTAATCCTAAATTTATATGTAATTGTGTAATTTAATTTATTCCAGAATTTAATATGATTGCATTACTACTATGCAAAAACACTTTTGCCTTATCAAAAAACTATTTTTTGTCTTGTTTTTCTTTTTTTAAATATCTAAAAATTCTTAAATCAAGATTTACTTTTACTTAACATTTAAAAGGGAAATGGGTTACGATTATAAGCCTTGTTTTCTAAAAAATTCATAAAAAAAATGTTTTGAGTTAAATATCTGTCAGTTAAGAAAAAAAGAGATTTTTAATCTTTTAATTTAAATAAATAAATAAAATAAGAGATACCTTAAGTAATTTTGCTTCTCAAGTAAATGCATTTTAATTTAAGAATGTTTAGATATTTGTATAACAAGATAAAACTATTTTTTTCTCAGTTTATTAATTTACAGAACTGACTTCCCTTGTCTTCTAAACACTTCAATTATTAAATTATAATTGGCATAACATGAAATGTTTCACTTATCATCGGAACTGTAAAAGCCCGTTCACACACCAAGACCGATAACTGCTCCAGCTCTTTCAAGCAGGGTGGATTCTGATTGGATGTTATTATTTTATTGTTCATCTGCTGGAAAAAAAATCATTGTTCTCTGTGCCATTATCGTTATAGTTGTGGTGTGGGCTCTGCTATTCTTTTATATTTAGAAATATTTTTAGAATTATGTCTTTATCGTTATAGTTATCGTCTTTGTTGTGAACGGGCCTTAACTCCGAGGAAACTGAAAGGGATCTTCTACAAATATGGGCTTTCACCTGAAGGAGTAATTACTCTCTTGCTGTCAGTCTGAGCTTTGTTGGTTAAACTCCCCTATTACCACCTCTGAAAGCGAGTTTATAGTTCTTAATTTCTGCCATTTCTGCTGTTTAGTCCGTAGTGATAGTTGAGCCTCAGTGGTTTGATGACACAGCAACACTCTCATGGGCCCTGTGAAATGAAAAATCAATAGGGATTGCTTAGCACCTTCATTAATCATACACTGAAAGACTAATGGAGCATAAAGAAACCACATCATCCTACTACTAATTATATCAGAATCCATTTTTTGTTGGAATATGAATTGGGAATGTTGTTAATGAAGGAAAAAATAGCAAATTTTATTTCCAGAACTGTGTGAGCGGTGTTTATCTTGAATATGAAAATAAGAAAAAGGGCTGAAGGATGTAAGGTAACGCATCCTGTCTGATGGCATGATAGAGTACGTGGTGGTGGTGAAGAGGTGTATTTATAGAGCGACTTTCGAAGGGTGCATGCTAATGCTGATCTCTTCAGCTCTACATTTCCAGCTCATAATTAGAGCTGTTTAATTTGCGGGTACTGATTGTACTTCCTGTGCTCTCTATAAAAGGTCCCAAGGGCTGGACCGGGCTTTTTGGATATCCGCTTTTTGAGGGCTGTGGAACGCTCCGGTGCTCCTGTAACCCAGGAATTGCTCGAGGTCAGTTTTCCCCAGAAACAAACCGCAGTGTTACCACACTGGATTGTGCCACAGACCTTGGTGGGGGCATTGTGGGTAGAGAAAGCTAGTGGTGCATTGTGTTCCGGAGTTTATTTTCCCTCAGTGTCTCTAAACTGTTCCTTTTGAAGACTTTTTTATGCAGAACACGGACTGCTGTGCAGCCTGTCTGCTAATTGCCTTGATAAGAGAGAGAGGCTGTGGATTTGTGTGTGTGTGTGTGTGTGTGTAGGTGTGAGAGGATGTAAAACATTTTTTTTTAATCTTGGTTAAAGGACTTTAAAACATCCTGCAAGGTTAATAGCTTAAAACATCCTCCTCATTATAAAAAATGCATTTATTTAAAGCTGCAGTCAGTAGTTTTTCCTCTCTGTCGCCACCTCTGTTCGAAATCTGCAATTGCAGTTATTAGCAGAATTATCAACTTTACGTGTGTTGTGCCTCGGGACGGCACAGCGCGGTGTGGATACTGTCATTCAGAATCACAGATTCTACTTTTTGGAAGAATGACCAACATAAGAATTTTCACCGGAAAATGTCATCTGAACAAGTAACACTTTTGTTCTGACCAACTAAGGGAAAAAAGCATTGGAGTAACGATCACTTATCATATCACGTCAAACCGTGCAAATTATACTTTGTTCTCAAATTGTTAATGTTAACAACATCAGCATTGCGTGACTACATTTAATGTGTTTACCTGTAGTTCAGTACTCCGTAACTGTATGAATTAAGCGAACAAGTTTGCTACTGTTAGGCTACATAATTGAACCAGTGAAATGTCTTACCTGTCCAGCAAAAAAAAAAGCCGTCTCTGTGTTAGTATTGAACCCCTTCAAAACACGGAGTTCACGCCACCTTTCAAAAGCCTTTCCGATATATATTCTTTTTTTCCGCATGAGCCCGGTTGCAGTTTTTTTCTGTAGCCACTCCATTTTACAACGAGGGAGTCTCCAGTTGTCACTGGTGATTGTCGTTTGAACCTTTCTGGATCCGCCATCAAATTGAAAAGTTTAATTATATCAAGTGCTGTGAGAAAAGGCTATAAATCTCCACCTCCAGCATCCTCACACGCAATATAGCCTACTAGCCGAGACTCCTTCTTTATGTGTACAGATGTGACGTAATCACGCAAAGACATGCTCGAATTTCCCGCGGAAATCCACCAGTACACTTGAATTAAAAACATTATTACAAGCTTACCGCTTTGAATCGAGCTACAGCAAGCAGACAGATTTGAACACTGGCTAGTTATGTACGTGCTTAAAATTATTTTGGATAATTTTTAACCCAAAAAAGTTACGGACTGCAGCTTTAATCAAGCCTTAAAAGTGTCTCGTTTGTATATTGTGGGATCTGTGATATCATATGGGCAAATGCATTTGCATATGCATTCACCATAGACTCCGCCTTTCTTAGAGCCAACTCTGCTCTGATTGGTCAGATGGACCAAACAGCTATATTAAACACTGCATGAATGTTTAATATTCAAAAAAGCATTTTAAAAATTGGCAACCCTTGCAGTCACAACGGATAATATATTTGAATTGAAAGAATAATAATAATATTGTTCTATGTGAAGTATCAGTAGCTCCACAATAGTGTCATATTCACACACTGGATCCAGCACTGCAGATTGGATTCAATAATCTAAATTTATCAATGGAATGTGTTTAAGCTTCCAATTTAATTTAATTCAATTATCTAAGTTTCCTGTGTTTTGCATTTCCTGACTCATTTTTTGCTTGGCTGGGAAATAAAAAAGAACTAAGATGGAAATTTACTCTTTCAGTTGACTAGAGAGTGCATGATTGCCTTTATATCATTATTAAACTTATTAATGGAATATTGATTTTCCAAGCAACTCTGAAGTTTTCTGATGTTTCTTTCTGAAAAGTTTAATATATATATATTTTTTATATTTTAAGGACATCTATTGGATAAGTTTTTCCATATTTTTGCTGGGTGTGATCTGTGCAGACGCCATGCCAAAATGAGTGACAACGTCCCAGTGCTGCAATGCAGTAAATTAATAGCGGTTCCTCTGGACAGAAGCTCTCAGCCCTTTACACCAGCAGAGGGCGATACCGGTGACGAAAGGTACCTAAATCACTCCAGTTGTGCTGTAAGGAAACATTTCTATTAAAGGCTACACCAGATCTTTAAGCTCACACACGTTTTATTAAACAGGATAGAATAATTTAGAGAGAAAACTAACTAAAAGATTACAGAAATACATTTCTAATACTACTAATGTTGGTGCTTTTGTTTTCCCATCAAAAATGAAGATCATTGGTTTTTGTTAATTAAGGAAATTATTAAACACTCAGTAGTAGGTTGAATATTTTGAAGTAGAAGGACTAAAACAGTATTTCTTGCAAAACATACTATAAACAAACTAGGCTAATTATATTAAGACATGATTATTTAATGCACTGTATAGTATACTATAGGAAAAAATAGTAAAAAAAAAAGTATTCCTATAGTAAAAATATTAAAAAAGTAGTATAATTAAATAAATAGTATAAAATAGTATTTCTAGAGGGAAAAAAACTCCCCATTTTGACTTCATAGTTCTTTTAAAGTCACCATGAAAAAAAACTGGGCAATTCTTGTTTTTCTCTATTTACACAATTTCTCTTCTCTTCTGTCATGCTTGGCGTGAGGGCGGGGCAACTTGTCATGAGATCCACCAATAGCAAATGACTACCTTCCAATCTGACACTAATTTCAAACACAATAGAGAGGGGAATTACTTTTAAGAATTTGTGAACTGATCCAACTGTTGCATTGATAACAAAGTCTGTTGCTCCGTCTAGAGTCATTGTGACCTTTTTATGGCTGTAGGGAATATATTGTAATTCACAAGGGTTGTTTTGGTGTGGGAAATCTTAATGAGTATCTGGAGCGTTGTCTTTAATGATGATTAATGAATGCATTCCAGTTACTGTATCTGTAATGAGATATTTTTTATGTAAATGATTGCTGCTGCAGTGCCTATTGGCACAGGGACAGAATCAGTGTCGTGGATGAGTCACTCCCCTCGCTCCCTTTGTGTGTGTGTGTGTGTGTGTGTGTGTGTGTGTGTGTGTGTGTGGTGTGTGTGTTTTGTGTGTGTGTGTGTGTGTGTGTGTGTTGTGTGTGTGTGTTGTGTGTGTGTGTGTGTGTGTGTGTTGTGGTGTGTCTGTTTAGCCTGGTAAACCTTACAAAAGGTCCCCACAAAGTTGGCAATATCTGAAATCCTTGTCTTTATGGGGACATTTTTTGGTCCCCATGAGGAAAACAGTTTTTAAATCATACTAAGTGATGTTTTTTGAAAGTGTAAAAATACAGAAAGTTTTCTGTGATGGGTAACTTTAGGGGTATAGGGTTATTATAAAGAGGATAGAGTATAATCCCATAGACAGTATAAAAATCATTATGTCTATGGAAAGTCCCCATAAAACATAAAAACGCAACGCGCGCGTGTTGTGTGTGTGCTTGTGTGTGTGTGTGTCCCTTCATCAAATTGCCCTGATCTACTCATCTGCCCTCCAAAGCCCCGACCACTTGTCGTTTGGTGCAGTTGGTCCCTCTATTGCTGAAATGACAGAATGGAAAGAGGTGGATACACCCGCATCAGAGTCGGCAACATCATTCTCGCTTGTAGGGAGTGAGAATGTGTAAAGTGGCGCAAGGATGTCTAACAGAATGCCTTTCATTCCAGGGCTGGGCAGTGGGAGCCGGGTGCTGGTGTAGAGTTCAAGGGAATGCTGGGGGAACGCTTGGGTTGTGTCTTGCTGACTCAGCAGAAACCCTCCGCTGACATCATTCTGCTTTCCCTTTATCGTTTGTCAGAACGAAATGCTCCAAAAGAAAAATTGCCTATAGTCACTTTAGTGCAGTCTGTTTCTGTGCAAACAAGTTATTCCGGCAGGATCTGTGAACTTAGTAGAAATGCTGGTTAAGATGAGGGCGGTTGCGTCTGACTCTATGCACTGAACCGTGATGTCTGTACCTTGACTGTATGTATTATATATATATTATATACACACACACATATATTAGGGGTTGTTATGGTAGGGATGTAACGGTACGTGTATTCGTCCCGAACCGTCACGGTGGCAAGCTCCAGTTTTTATCATAAATTTTACTGATTTTTATCAATTGACCCTTCGCAAAGACCCGCCCTCCTTAGTTACTGTCGCTATGTTCCGACAAGCTACGCCGCTCTCACGCTCTCACCATGTTCTCACACAGTGAAAAATACATCGCGGAGCAGAGAGGAGACTGACAACACGCGGACAGACACGGTTACTTTTGATATTAAGCATGTTAAACAAAGTCTCACCTTTCAAATATGGTCATTTTTTGAAAGACATTTAAACAATAAATACCGTTTTGTGGCTCTTTAATGTGTCGTGACAGGTTGCTGTAGAGCATCAGTTAAAGCTGCTCGTGATCCGATAATCTTTTCCTTCTACTGTAGTTCATTTATAGCATCAAATAAACATGAATTAACATAAGAAGGAATGTTGTTTTAACCGCGGAAAGGCGCCAGTATATTCAGTTTTTCAAGTTCAAATCCTCCCATGTTAATCTACTAACTCTCCTGACTGCTTGATCCGACAAAATGGCGGATGGCGAAGTATGATTGGACAGAACACCTGTCAATCAAGCTCCACGCAAAGGGTCAATTGTCAAGTATCAATTGATTATTTATAAATTTATAACACAATATCTCGTAATCGTGCATCTGACTAGATCAGAGTGCATATGAGGACGATCCATACTCAACGTCTGATGTCACGCTGAGACTCGGACACAGTGACTCATATAATGAGTGTTGAGAGGTGAGATTGAATAAAATGACTTTGCACTTTTCAGCTCATGAGAAAAAGAAGCAGACAGCATCAGGCTGTTCTCAAACAGAGAAACAACAGTGCAAAAAGCTTAAACACTGGAAAATAATCAGGATTCTGAACTCGATCAGCAGAAGTAAAGTGACCTTTGTTTTTAAGGTGGACAGAAATTTTACCTGAGTCATTGTGCTGTGAGTTTCAGCTGTGCTAATAGTGTGCGCTGAGCTCCTGCTCTCTGCAGGGGTCAGATGTTCTCTCTTGAGTTCTTGTCAGCTCATGAACACACTGTGCTTTTAGTGCTGTTCTTGCAGCTCGACCTGGCACACTAAACACTGCAGAAACCACTTTACATCACTGGTGGTGATATACAGTGGTGCTCAGAATTAATGGCACCCCTGGTAAATATGATAAAAAATGGCTATAAAAAATAAATCTGCATCGTTTATCCTGTTGATCTTTCATTCAAAAAATTGGCAAAATCCTAACCTTTCATTGAACTAAAAGATTTGAAAGGGGGGGAAATCACATTATAAAATAAATGTTTTTCTCCAAAACACGTTGGCCACAATTATTCATACCCTTTTATTAAAAACCTTTTTGCAATCTCCTTTTGCCAAGATAACAGCTCTGAGTTTTCTCCTATAATGCCTGATGAGTTTGGAGAACAACTGACAAGAGATCATAGACCATTCCTCCATACAGAATCTCTCCAGATCCTTCAGATTCCCAGATCCATGTTGGTGCTTCTTCTCTTCAGTTCAGCCACTCATTTTCTATATGGTTCAGCTCAGGGAACTGGGACGGTCATGGCAGAAGCTTCATTTTGTGCTCCCTAACACATTTTTGAGTTGATTTTGATGTTTGTTTTGGATCGTTGTCCTGATGGAAGATCCAACCACGGCCCATTATAAGATTTCTAGCAGAAGGTGTCAGGTTTTGATTTTTTATCTGTTGATATTTGCTAGAATCCACAATGCCATGTATCTGAATAAGAAGTCCAGGACCTCCAGCAGAAAAATATGCCCGCAACATTAAAGATCCAATGGTATATTAAATTGTACACATGGGATACTTTTTATCCTTTTGTGCACCAAACCCATCTAGTGTGTTTGCTGCCAAAAAGCTCTTTTTTTAGTTTAATCTGACCACAGAACCCCGTGCAGTTTGAAGATCCAGTCGTGTCTGACACCTGAATATGCTGGAGTTTGTATTTGGATGAGCGAGGAGCATTTTTCTTAAAACCCTCCCAAACAACAATTGGTGATGTAGGGGTTGTTTGATTTTTTTTTAATAGGCTTTCTGACCCCAAAACTCAACTAATCTCTGCAATTCTCCATCTGTGATCCTTGAAGAGTCTTTCCTCCTCACCGTCCATTAAGAAAATATAGACACACGTCCTCTTCCTGGCAGAATCGTAACATCTTTAGATGATTGGAACTTCTTAATTATTGCCCTGATGGTGGAAATGGGGATTTTTAATTCTTTAGATATTTTCTTACATCCACTTTCTATTTTGTGATGCTCAACAATCTTTTTCTGCACATCAGAACCATGTTCTGTGGTTTTATTCATTGTGATGAATGATTAAGGGAATTTGGCCTTTGTGCTTTCTCATATTTAAACTCCTGTGAAACAAGAAGTCATAGCTGGACAATTTCATGTTCCTAGTCACCCTGGTGTGCTAAAAAAGGTAAATATTAATGGGAATATACTTCATAGATAAATTATTCATAAAAAATTCTAGGGGTATGAATAATTGTGGCCAACGTGTTTTGGAGAAAAATATTTTTTATAATGTGATTTCCCCCCCAACTTTCAAATCTTTTACTTCAATGAAAGGTTAGATTTTTGCCAATTTTTTGAATGAAAGATCAAAAGGATAAACGATGAAGATTTATTTTTTACAGCCATTTTTGATCATAATTACCAGGGGTGCCATTAATTCTGAGCACCACTGTAAAGTTACTTTTAAAAGTAATGCATTACAATATTGCGTTACTCCATAAAAATTAACTAATTACATACATTACTTAGTTACTTTTTTATGGAAAGTAATGCGTTACATTACTTTTGCGTTACTTTTTCACACCTTAATAATTTTTGCTTATTAATTTTGCTTATTAATATGGTTGAAGTGGAAGCTTTATTATGTTAAAATGTCTTATTATTATGAATGTTGAAAACAGTTTTTATATTTCAATATTTTGTGGAAACCGTGAACCATTTAAGAAAATATATAATTTTTTTATGATTATTTCATGAAGAAAGATCAAAAGAACACAATTTATTTGAAATGAAAATATTTTGTAACGTTACAAAAATGTCATTTTTGATCAGTGAATCCATATTTTTGTTGTTGAATAAAATTGTTGATTCCTTGATCCCAAACTTTTGAATAGTATAATATGAGTGTGAGATATATAAAAAATATATATATTATATATACACATACATATACACTTATTGTATTTTAACCCCAATACCTTGTAGCATTTGTAACGTAGCTGCCAATTTTTATATATTTGTGAATTAATATTTACAAAATTGCTCCAATCAACCATTTGTAATAAAATCCATTATTTCACACCAGTCTGGTTTCTGAGTGCCTTTTTGTGCTTTTTAAGAAAAATAAAAGGTGAAATGAAGGCGGCCGTGACACTTTTCAATGTTGAATTATTGATCAGCTGTGTCAGCAAGATCACAGGCCTGACTCATATCCATCTCTGCCATTCCACTGGACACATTTACAGACTGCCAGCTTTACTTTCAGCAGAGTGCCATCATGCAGATTGTTCTAGTCCCTGAGCTCACAGCTTGTTTTTAATGAACAGCTGGATGAATACATGTTAAAGTGGAGCATATGCTGCTGAAGAGAATGCCATTTGGGCGGCGTGTTAAATGTTAAACGTCCGCTGATGCTCCTGATGTCATACGTGAGTAATTCTCTCCTGGATTTCAGTGGCTCTCCTCAGCTGTCATTTCAATACCACCTAAACCCATGTTAATAAAAATCTAATTGAAAGGGTTTGAAACCACAGTAGATCCAGTTACCAGTTTGTGACAACCCCGCCTTGCACAAAGCCCTGTGGAATTACTATGTTCTTCAAAACAATTATCCTATATTCGATTGTGTGTGTGTGTGTGTGTGTGTGTGTGTGTGTGTGTGTGTGTGTGTGTGTGTGTGTGTGTGTGTGTGTGTGTGTGTGTGTGTGTGTGTGTGTGTGTGTGTGTGTGTGTGTGTGTGTGTGTGTGTGTGTGTGTGTGTGTGTGTGCGCTACTGCTATGTTCTGCCGCTAACCTTAAAAAAATCAAGTTCTGAACATGTGATATACAGTATTCGCATAAACCATGAAGCTGTTGGAAGTAATTTATTAATCAAAGCTTCTGCTTTTTCCTCAGAGAAATGATTGAGTGAGTCACAGGCTGTTGAATCCTATCTCAGGTAAACTGAAGAGATGTGCAGCAGATGATTGGGTGCGGCGTAATCTGTCTGAACTTGAGAGGTAATGACAGCTGAATGCAGAAACTCTCACACTTTTCTGCTTTGATCTTAGTTTTGCTATGTTATCAACATGGACGTGTGGAAATCATATGAATTATGCCACGGGTGGTTAGCTGTGCAGTGCATCAGCTTTAATGCAATGCAATCAGATTTATATGGGATATTAAAAGAGCCATATGATTGTGTTCCTGGAAAAATCTACTTTTTTTTTACACTGTACATGCATATAGAAATTAAGGCCCTGCAATGACATCACTGATGCTGATTATTGTAACATCGAATGGTGGTCTGCTCATGTTGGTGCGGAAGGAAGGGTTTAGATATTTTACTGATTTTAGAATTAGTTGCTAATTAGACTGTCACTGTTTAGCAAGATGTCTGACAGCTGATGACTATTCAGCGACAAATGTTCAAGTCATGACTTTTAATTTTATTGCTACACACTGCAGTTCTTCTTAGAGCAATGAACCTGCTCTGGTGAATGACAGCTGTCAATCTTAAAGGATTCTATTAAGGTCAAATCAAATCTGACCATTCTTTGTTTTTTTATGGAATAGTATTTATTGTAAAAGATTTATCTGTGCACATCATTTTTTTAAATGCATGTGCCCTCATAATCTTTAATCAAAATAACTTCCCATCCCCCTTGACAAGCTGTCACTCACATGAGATCGACCAATAGCAAACCACAACGATATTTTAGACCTATAAATGACCCTAATGGGACAATATAAAACAAAAACTGACTTAATGGTTGTGGTTTGCTATTATTTAGAATGTACGTATTTTAGTTGCATAATTCTATGCTCCTGATATTTGTTGATTTCGGAGTAATGATTCATTTTTTGTCCGACATTCCAGAGAAGACAGGCAACTGAAATAATGTGATTGGCGCTTTTCACAATGCCAACAACAGCGCCTCCCCAAGCGTCATCCAGCCCGCGTTCGCTTTAGCCTATCTATGCGCACCTGGGGAGCCGCGTAGCGAAGTGCAGCATCTGCTGACGTCCGGACATTGCGCGCGGTCCGAACATTCTTGAAGGTGCGTTTTCTCAGCATCATCACCGTGACATCAAGAGTCAGGCATCCTCCCGGGAAATAAAAACATCGCGCTGCACGAGCCGGGGGACGTTATATGATCGGCACGTATTGTGGGAGCGCAACATTTTGGAATTGGGTCGTTGTGTAAACTTCCTGCACAAACAGCCTGGGATGTGACAGACAGGGGTGCCATTGCTCTCCGATGACAAGTGGACTGTTTTTACACCATCCTTCTAAATAAGGAAGCAGGGCTGTCAGACATATGACCACCGTCCCGATTTGGGCGCTGCCAGAGTGCCCATCGCATCCCATGATCGCGCACAAGCCGTCCAATAAGGCTCAGCATGCGACCCCCATTTCACACGTGGAGTGACAGCAGCGTCCCATCATCATCAGACCGGCCAGTTCTTCTCGCCGCTTGCAACTTTCTCTCTTCCTCTCTCTCTCTCTCTTCTGCCTCCCCTCCCCTAATGATGTCATGTGGATTCTGAGGTAAGATAGGGATTTTGGTGAGTGGCATTCTCCACGACAAGAGGCTTCGGAGTTGAAAAACATGATCATCAACACCTTCTCCACCTCAAGTTGTGTCTCTGCGCTCTCTGCCCGTTCTTCTGCTGCTCTCATCTCGGGCCACCGTCGCATGCCCGAAGTCCTGACCTGCCTCGCTAAATTAAGCCTGCACCACCATGCCGAGGGAAGAAAAACTAGAAGAGGGGTATTTTTAGTGCCATTAATTTTGACCACGTGCCCCGAAGGTAAACCCGATGGCCATTGCGCAAAGGTTCCTCATCAGTATGTCCTGCGAGGCCAACGCGCAACACTGGCCAAGGACTGCCGTTCTGCTCTTGGGATTGCTCCTAGTTGGGATTGTGTCTTCCAGTCCGCTTCCGAGTAGGACTAATAGGACAACTTTATTGGAGAAGCGATGGGAGAGCCTGTTCTCCCGCTCCGTGCTGGGGATCTCAGGAGAGAGACCGGAGCCAAACTGGGAGAATGACTATTTGCTGGGCATCAAGAGAGTGCGGAGGCTGTACTGCAATGTAGGCATCGGGTTTCATCTTCAGGTCCTCCCAGACGGCAAGATAAACGGTGTACATAATGAGAACCAGTACAGTGAGTTCATGGAATAATGCAATAATTAATTGCGCAGAGCTCCGTATTCTTTATAGGCGACACTTGCAGTGTGCTTGCACAATCCGCTGTGTTTGGAGGCGAAGACAAATCTATTAAAACACACCGTATCCATTAGTGCTAAATATCTGCGCGGGCTTAAACATGACATGAATGCTGGGACGGATATAGATGCCAACTTATTTTTACACCGGCTCCTTGAGCGGCCCAGAAGCGCTTAGAACATGCACTCAAAGTGTGAGGGATGTTCATCTTTTGGCAATAATGTAGTAGCCTAGTGGCGCGTGAGGCCATTTGCGCATCCACAATTGGCACCTGCAGAGGTTCCACCCACCGCATGCCTTTATGTTCTGAGTCACGCGGAGCCGCTTTACTGTGTGTAACATGTTTGTTCTGTTTGATCAGTTCTCATAGAGATCTCCACTGTGGCCAGAGGAGTGGTTAGCCTGTACGGAGTGAAAAGCAAGCTTTTTGTCGCAATGAATAGCAGAGGAAGGTTGTACGGAACGGTAGGTGTGCGCAACTGTTTCCCTTCACTCTGCCTGCTGCCAACACAACGAGGCTTTGCATCCCCGAAGCCATCGCGTGTGTGTGTGTGTGCGTGCGTGCGCGTGTGTGTTAAACAGGTGATGCTTCCATTGTGCGTTTTCAAGTAATTGATGATCCATGCATTAAGCTCGTCCGAGGGGGGCTCATACGCGACTAATAATAGTGTTTACGGCGTGCATGGATGTGTGCTGCATTCAATTTTTCATGCATTATAAATATAACGTGCTCTGGTTTGTTGACGTTTGCAACTGCTGCGCGGCTTTTGCAAAATATTATTAAACGGATTTCAGGGTGCATTAGATCCAGGCACAGCGCCAACGAAGCTTGCAAGCACTATCAAAAGGTTTATAATAATTACTTGCATTAAGTCTATAAACAAATGCCTCATTCCTTTTTTTTCCGCTGGTAGTTGTAATATTGGTAGATACAGGAGTAGTCAGACATGTAATGCGTAAGCCTAATTGCAGTTTTCATCTCATGTACTGTCCAAGAACCCTCAATAACAGCACACAAAAAATGTGTGCGTAAATTAAAATGTTGCATTTTAAGTTGTATTGCATTTACACATTTTTGCTGTTTTGAATTGTTTATATAGCACTAATAGTGATTATCAGTCATATGCATTTCATTCTTTACACGTAGTATAAAGAATATACACATTTGGCATATGTGTGACAAGCGCAGTGCAACACTGGTCCTTTGGGCCCCATGAGCACATGACAGCTCTGTCCAAAAACTGCTGAGTGTTTCAAGAGCATCTCCTGGAGAAGCAGAGATAAAGTAACTGTTCCACAGGCCGGTCTAGCAGTCATCAGTAAAATAATTAAAGTGATTTTTACTTAAAAGGCCTGCTTGGGATTAGTATGAGGTTAATACTTCAGGTTAATGGTTTTCTTGTATCAAATGGAACCAGACTCACCCTAAAGTTTTTTTGAATTTGTGTGCATTTTCTCAATATGTTGTCCATTTACCCGGTGTTAAGCTGATCATTTGAGAAACGGATAATTTCAAGAGGTTAGATCTATTTGTACTCACAGATCTAATTAAACTTGTTTCAGTTTATTGCTAAGGCAACAAATTAATTAATTGATTACTTTTTTGTCTTTCCAAATTCGTAAAACTGTTGTTCACCTTCCGAACACAAACAAAGATCTTTTTGATAGTATGAGAGCTTTCTGTCCCTCCATTGACAGCTATGCAACTAGCACTTTGGTGCTTAAAAAAGTTCATAAAGATCATAAAACTAATCCATATGAGTCGATCGGTTTAGTCCACATTTTCTGAAGAGACACGATTGCTTTATATGATGAACAGATTTAATTCAAGCTTGATCAGCGAATATAAACAGAAGCTCAACTGAACATGCTTGACATGTGAAAACAAACGTGCTGCATAACACGAGAATGAACGTAATTGGTTTTTGCATGTCAAGCAAACATGCTTGAGCTTCTGTTTACCACAACTGATGTGCGCGTTGATAAATGTTTATATGTGAATACAAGCTTTAATTCAATTCAATCTGTTCATCAATTAAAGCGATCGAGTCTCTTCAGAAAATTTGAACTAAACCACTTGATGTGTTCACTAAGTTTTTCATTTGTTTTCATTCATTTGTTTGCACTGTTGGCAAAAAATGTGCATCTGACCGAATGCTGGCATTCACATCCCTTCTCTTGTCCTCCTTTCAGGCTACCTTTAAAGATGAATGCAAGTTCAAGGAGACCCTGCTGCCAAATAACTACAATGCCTACGAGTCCTCTATTTACAAGGGATTCTATGTTGCTCTCAGCAAACATGGCCGAGTGAAGCGAGGCAACAAGGCCACCACCGCCATGACGGTCACCCACTTCCTCCCTCGAATATGAGCAGACTCTTGCAATAGTTCTTCATTTGCACTGGTCTCCCAGAGAGATCTGAAAACTGACACATGGACATTATAAGAAACTGCAAGAATATCACCAAAATAGTACTTTTTTTTATATGTATATTTGGATAGGCCAGCTTTTTATTAGAATCTCTGAATATGCTATCCGTCGCTGCTTCTTTCTTTTATTTATATATACAAACATATATATTGACTATGGATGTGGAGGCTCCCCAGCCTTCCTTTCCCTAGTCAGGTGCTTGCCAAGAATTGAACAGACTCTGGGATGGATGATGGAAGTCCTCCTCTGCTTTTTACAGTTCTCGGCTTATTACCTCAAAGAGCTACCTAGATGGTTTAAATGGATGCATGAAGTTACGCAGAGATGAACGCTTGTTTATTTTTAGTTCTGTCTGAGCCGACACAAGCATAAAGAGTCTTTTTTTTTTGTATCTTTGACAGTTATTTTGTTGTTTTTCCTCATGCTGTAGGGTTGTGTGAGCACTTAAAAGAAAGCGGATCTCTCTTGCTGCATGTTGCGCTGAGGTGCCTTGGCATTCCCGCACACCGCCCCTTTAACATGCATGCTCTGAACGCCCCGGGGCGTCAGAAATAGGGCTGATATGTTAGCCAGGGCCCCGCGGGGACTCTCCCACAAAGGCCCCGAAGAGGGGCGAGGGGGAGGGGTGTGCATCTCTGCTTTATTTTACCTTTCTCTAATCAGAGAACGTCGTATGAGGTGTGAGAGTGACTCATGAAGAGGCTGCGTTCAGCATCGTCTGCTGTCGACTAAACATGATCTTTTCTAGCAGAATCCCTGTTGGAGCTTTGAGGCTGTACGTTTTGTTTGGACTAGAATTTCTTATGTTTTTGCAATTGAAACTTTTTTATAAAGAAAACAGGGAAAAAAACAACAAGAAAAAAGGTGAAATCTACAGGGGAACTGATGCAAGCGCACTGAAAATGGCTGGTTCAATTATACTATTGCTTATCACAGGTTTGCCTGAACAAAAGGAGCACTTGAAAATAAGCTTTAAGCATTGCTGTGAATGAGAACGTCTTCTAAACCAATGAAAATTCTGTAAATACTGACTGTGCACTGAAGAAGCCAGTAGCCCTGAGCTTTTGTCGCTTGTTGCTAAAGGCACACTGCCATCAATGATGGTATCTGATTCAAGGGAATACGTGCAGTATATATTTATTTATTTTTGCTTCTGGTGTGAGTGTATGTGTGTGCGCACCTGTCCATGTGGATGCCTGTTTGTGCGTGTGTGTGAATCCTGGTAGAGGAGGGCAGTGGAGCCTGGACTCTTTCCTGTTGCTGCAGAGGCACTGCAGTGGCACCCGTCGCTGCTGCTCTATGCAAATGTAATTACAGGGTAGACGCTGTGGCATCCAAACTGAGGGACGCTCACTGTTTTTTTATGATTTTGGTTCGCCTGTCTTTGTTTGGATCAGTTTCTGTCACTAAATGTTTCCTCGTCGTTAAGGCAAGACACTGCAGGCAACAACATTGTTTTTTCACTGCTCAATTTTGAGATTTTGGGCTATTTGGCTTTCCATATTGTGTTGTTTTGGACTAAGAATGCATCTAAAATAGACTTTTAAGTGTTGTTGTTTTTTACACTTGATCTATTTGCGCCTGTAGATTTCAATTTTACTATTGCTAGTGGACAGACATATTTAAAGGCTGTGAAGTTTTTCTCCACTTCAGCAGCACTTTAAAGCCCAAAGTATACTGCAGGAATGCAGGCGGTCGACACATGCGCTCTAGAAAGTTTCATCTTTGTCCAGTGTCTGTGCTATTTTTCTCCAGAAGTTATGACCGATTAAAAATGCCTTTGTATTCTTTTAAACTAAAGGTGTGGCTATCTCTTAACCCCCTCACACAAGTGCTTGTCAATGTGGGCATCTGTTGTTGTTGTTGCAGTCTCCGGTATTTTGTTGTTGTTGTTTCATCTCTTTAGTTTTCTACTGTGAAACAACGGCCGGGCCAGTGTTGCCACCTTTTGGGACAACTCATTAATGCAAAACAAATTCAATTCGCATCTGCATCTGGTTACAAAAGTCGGGCAGAATGCTTACTATTGAGGAGGCGAAATTTGCGTCTCGCGTAAAAAATATAAATATAAAAAATAGCCGTTTAGCTTAAAATGTTCCCAGCAACTCGTCATAATTGCATTACTTTATGATGATTAACGCCGTGAACATATTGAGCTAAAACGGCTTGCCATAAGAAAAAAGAAGTATACTTTGGGCTTAACTTTACAGTTTTATTCCTAACTGTATTCTGAAGGTTTTTATAAAGGGTGCGGTCATATATAATTTGCCTGATTTTATTCATAAAAACATGGTGAAAATATTTTTTGATAAAAAAGATATGCAAAATCCCCTTTGTGAAAACCTTCAACTCTAATATGTCAACAAAAGAAAACAAGAATTTTGAACATGGCTTAATCCAGTGTTTCTGAAAGTTAAAAACTTTCAGAAAACTTGTAATACAAAAAATGTTTGCTGTTCTTAATGTCACTAGCTTGGGAAGTATGGTGAAATCTATTAGTTATTTTTCCCTATTCACCTTGGCTGTCTTGCCTTAAAGGGAAATCAAAAGGAATGACACTATTATAGAAAGACTTATGGGACACCATGGCCTGGTTGTTTGTTCAATCTGTTTGAAGTATGTGAGTCCTCGTGGGTGGGGGTGAAATACCTGAGCAGAGGCCCCGCTGTTGACGTCCCTCTCGCACATAGACAGTCTTGTAAAAGCCACGGTACCCAGAAGCCTTGAGATTCCTGTAGCACAAGGGTTCTTTCCGGTTTTCCATCCAACTTTAGTCCAAGGTCGTAGCTATGCACAAGAGTTGAACAGGTCAAAAATGCCCGACCAAGGTCTCGTTTCCTTTTCTCATTATTCCAATATCACTTAATGCAAGTCCATTATTGTGTAATAGCATTTATTTGGATCCTGATTTCTTTTCTTTTTTTTTTAAATTAATTTTTGCAGTTTTTGTCTTTTTATTAGGACATGTGTACCGGCTTTGTGATTTTATATCAATGTCAAACTCTTCAGATCACCACAAATCAGCCAAATCCAACACAATCTCTATTAGTGATCCATTAGTGATATGACTTTATTGGGTTATTAAAGTGCCCCATATGCAATTTTAAAGGTTCCTAATTTTGTTTTGGAGATTCCTGCAATAAGTTTACATGCATCCAAGGTCAAAAAACACTTTAATTGTCTCATTTTATACATTACAGCATCACCTCATTTCCCACAGTCTCAAAACAGTTAATTCGAAGATTCATGCTCTGATTAGTCAGACGGCCCTGTCTGTTATGATTGGTGTGCTCTGCTCTGATTGGTCAGATGACCCAGTCTGTTGTGATTGATGTACTCTACTCTGATTGGTCAGACGGCCCAGTCTGTTGTTATTGGTCTATTCTGCTCTGATTGGTCAGACAACCCAGTCTGTTGTGATTGGTCCACTGTTTACAGCACGTGTCGGAAACTAAATGGCCATTACTACAGTATATCTGAATTTAATCTGCGGAGGCTTCCTCAGCGATTGATGCACAGTGAAACATACAGTAACGATGGCGTCGGTTTACTGTATGAATTCGAGCCTGAGTCCTCATCCTTTGGATGTTTATGCAAAGTGGATTTGCTTTCACAGCCAAAAATATAATCTTCTCGACATGTCGACCAAACAAACCAAACTCCTCCAGTCTCAGCTACATATAGCAGTGTTTTAGGGCAGGTTAATGATGATGACCATAGACTGGCATTATGCAAATTTGCTACTTAGATATGTGACATGAAGTGAGACGAATTACTGACGACTTGTTTCATGCAGGTCAGAATCGATTCTTTCTTTTGGGAGACAACTTTATTTGTCATGCACTGCAATCTTTAAAACTTTGCAGACTTTACATTGACAAACAGCTATATTATACACGACATAAAAGGTCATATTTACAAAAAAGCATAATGGGGCACTTTAAAATTTGAACTGGCTCCTTCCTCTAGCGCAGTGAATATATCAGGACAGACCTCTGCAGGACTGACGCAATACTTTAGTGAGACAAAAATGCCTCATAATTTCTTGCCGATGCCACGCTGCTTGTTTTGTGGTCTCATCTGTTAAAAGATGTTAAAGGCATACTTGTACATTAGCAAATGTCTTCTTTTTTTTCTGCTGTGCCATTGAGGACTGTATTTAGCTGATGTGCCTCGGAATTCAAATCACTGTGAGTCTAGAAAAACAATAAAACACATTTATAAGACATAAATGTCACTATTTAATAGCTTTTCATACACATGTAATGATGTCAGTGGATAAGCTAACATTTTGGCTTCCTTAGAACCTTATTTTAAGATTAATTGATTCAATAAAGATCAAGGATTAATTGGTTTAGCAAACTATACTGCATGGTCAACCTATAAATCTATTTTAACACAGTATGTCTTCTGAATGTGTTGTAATATCTTGAGCACTAAGGAAGCTGAATGTTAAGAATAGGGTAGTGAAATCAGGGAGTGTTACTTTAATTTGTGTCCTGATTGTGACAACACCACACTCTTAGATGAAAAGGTTCTATAGAACATTGAAGGATTCTGTAAGCGCTTATAGAACCTTTTAGTGGTTCCATCATGGATTATTTTATGAATGTTTTAATTCATTTTCAATTAAATTGTTTTAAATGAAACAGATTTTAAAAATAATTTATCACTAGAAAAATGTTAAAATAACATTAATTCTGAAAGTTTTATGCAATCATTTAAGACATTTCTCCTTATACAGAACTTTTTTGGCTTTAAAATTTAATCAAGAACACAAGGGTTTTATATAGAACCCCTCTGAACCTTTTTTTCTAAGACTGAAGAATGAGCGATGTGCGTGAACATTTGGGAATCGGAGCCTTCTCATCTGCTGATGTATGTCGCTTGGATTTATAGCAACAGCTGTAAAAATGTTTATTGGGCATAGAATATAGACACCAGTTTCCTGGTAGACTCGGGACTCTTAACGCTCACGAGAAAAACGTATGCGCATGAATGACTGCAAGCTGTCACCGTCTGAATCCTTCTCACATATGGAGGGAGGCTTTCGGGAAGCACTGGGCATTAGAATGGGATGCCAGTTCTTGGCTTTGCAGTGTTTTTGTTTTGAAATGGCTTTTGTGTGGCTGATCCTGTTACAGTGAGAGGATAGACCCCGGTGTCTGAGGGGGTCATTAATCATTTAGAGTGATTTCTGGATTTTTTTCTTCTGTTTTTGTCACTAGCACATTAGCCTACTTCAACACATAAGCTACTTCAATTTGTTAAAGGGTAGACAAACAGACAAATTAGATCAAGGAAAATAAGAAAGGATAGGAGTCAAAATCTGCTATGGGATAATCAAATGTAACAATTCATGTAAAAAAATATATTTTATTGGAAACTAAACAACAAAATTGTATCAAACTTTGATAACTCAACTGAGAAGATAGTGAACAATAAAAATCATATGTCAAGTTTATAATATACCGTTCATCTATTGCCAAATTTATGAATAAAAGATCAAGAAGTCATGGGTAGAAAATTATTTAAAATATTCAAATCATTCAAATCAGAATGCTAGTTTGTGCATTAAAAAATGTCCGTCAAAATATAACGTAGCCTACAACTTCCTGTTTCCGTCAGGAGAGTTAACCTTGAACAATGTTCACTAACCCGGGTGAAGTTTTTCAATTGGATTGGCGTTTATTCTCTTTAGCATGCAGTAGACGTATTTCACTCCGTTCCTTGATCATTCCGATTCAATTTCAGCGAGGGAAGAACAACTTTATACTTACGTGCGTAATGTATTATGTACGTTATTGTCTCTGACAGACAGCATGTTGAAGCCGCTCATGCAGTAACTTTCTCCTTCTCGGACAGCGATGACGCAGTTAAAACATCCTGTAGTGCGAGTCCAGGAAATGCGTGGCTCGCTGGACCTCTGCTTCTACAGCTGTGCACATTATTTTTTCACAGACATCGATGTCGTGATATCCAAATGATGTTTGTGCAATTATTCTGTCATGAAACAGAAGAATTGTAAGCTCATTATTTATTCAGTGAAGTGATTGATGCCCATGGGCATGTGTTATGTCCATGTTTTTAGTTAGAATATTTCAACCGACAGCCAGCCTACGTTTTTGACGGACGTGATAATGTGCATGAGGGGTGTTTGGGTAATTATAAAACGTGCTGGAGACGTTCCAAATGCTTTTTGTGTTCATTATACTTATTTTACTGAATGAAGTTTATTTTGTTATTTTGTAAAGGCATATTTGGCTTGTACAAAATGTTACATTCAGCTGTTGCAAATTCATTGACTTTTTGAAAATCAAACGTTTTTTTTCTTTTCTTTTTTCTTTTAACCAGGAAAGGAGTGGTTTTAATGCACAGCTATTTTTAATTGTCTCCTATAACAAATATATTTTATTTAAACCCATGAAAAAGCAGATCGTTTTGTAAATATTAGTGAAAAATTATTTGTTCCATTATTACCCTTAGAAGGTTTTGACTTATAAATATTCTTAAGGAATATAATTTTATTATACACACACATTAGTACAATCCAGGATTTTGTGTGGCTGTTTTGTGTTTCTGTCTGCTCTTCTTTGTAAACACATCACTCACCCTTGCCTTAGTTAGGATTTCTTGCAATGATCTTTGACAGAAAACTGAGGACATAATCATGTGTTTCTAAAAACAAGCGCTGATGTTATGTATAAATACAGATTTATTGAAAAATATTTTTTTCCTTTACTTTTCTACGTATGTGCTGTGCACAGCAGTTTAATCATGTTCCAGATGTTAATAAAACTTTTTTCTTTCTTTTTTTTCAATTTTTTTTCATGTGTGTATTTGTTTCACATTTTAATTATGCTCAAAGTAGCAAGTACAGTGAGCAGTCAGAACTGATTCTTTTCTAGAAATAATTGCCACTCCAGTCATGCTGTCAGGATGTCACACTCATACAGGATCATTTATACAACATGAAACAGTTCAATAAACTACTCGCAAGTATTCATAAACTTCTTCCCTGTCATGGTTATTTGAAGTTTTGTCTGATTATAAATTTAAGCTTGAGAGTTATACAATTTATCTGTTAAATATTATTATATATAATATATATATATTATATATATATATTATATATATAATATATATATATATATAATATATATATATATATATATATATATATATATATATATATATATATATTATTATAATAATGTGAATGTTAGTATGGAATATTTTACTTTTTTTAGATTTCATTATTTGGCCTTATCGCAGCTCCTTTATTTTCTTCACAAATTGTTCCTGTTTGGTTTCCATTTTAGAATTCTAAAATATAAATTATTATTCTAAAATATAAAAAGAATAAAGTATTTAAGGAATAAAAAATGATAAAGAATAATAAAAAGAAAAACAAGTTTAAGTATTAGACTATGTACAGCAGTGACCAAAAGTGATGTCTGGAGGGGATAGTTATGACCCTTCAATTTGAATAAACTATCAAAATATGAGTATATTTTAAATGTGAGGGAAGAACAAAACACTAAACTTGGTTAAGGTATTTATCTGACAAAATTATTGGCAAAAAAAAAAAGGCAAACTTCAATTTTACATAGAAAAACAAAAAAAAGCATACATTGACCTAAACATAATAATAATGTTGTTGGCAATTTCGTTTTTGCATGTGTTCATCCTACAACACAATTTCACATTTCTTAGGCCGGACATCAATTTTGGCCACTTCTGTTGCTATATAATGAAAAAATATATTTATTCTATTATTATTATTTTCATTATTGTTGTTGTTATATCTTTTTAGATTATACATACAGTTATGTTCATGTTCGTGAATGAAGCACAAGTTCCCTCTGCTGGTCAACACGAGGAAGCTCAGATTGGGGTCATGCTACATTTACATTACATTTACATTTATTCATTTAGCAGACGCTTTTATCCACAGCGACTTCAAACTGTCCGTTAAGCCTACTGATCGTGCAGAGAAGTCAATTAATAGGTTAGAGAGTCTTAAATATCCTATATAGTAAATAAAAGTAAGCCTACATTTAGGAAAATTTGGAGGCCACCAAATGATTCTCACATGCAAAACAACAACTGAAATGAGCCGAGAGGGACTTTTTGTCCTTGTGTCCCATGAGTTAAGACACATAGAACGTCAAATTTGTGGCAAATTGACAAACCAATTATGGTTTGCATGCCAATTACCTTCATAACAAGGTGGACATGTCGAAGCCGCCCCCTCACATCCTCTGGCTCTGGGGGCGAGTGTTGCGTAAAGGATGGTGGCGAGGAGTGGCACAGGATGCGTTTAAATAGCCACGCTCACAAACTTTTACGCATCACAACCTCTTCAGCTCTGCACACTGGTTTTACGCATCGATACTCTGCGCTCTGTGAAGATGCGTTGCGCACTTTTCAACCTGCACATGCTGCACTCCTCCGTCCTTGCGCTGTGGTTCACAACTTTCCAGGGCTTCAGACCTGCGGATGCTGCCCCCAACCCTTCTCCTCTCCTGGGCTCCAACTGGGAACCCCGCGGAGATTCATCCACCTTCAGACAACTTCAGACTTAAACAACTTCTACTTGGAGATCAGCCCGAGCGGACATGTGCGCAAAACTACCAACCGGGGGTCCTACAGTGAGTAGCCTATACCTACTGTTTTTCATCAGCATAAAGATGATGCCACCGATATTTAGGATATTAATTACCAGTAAAATGAAAGTCAAACTACACCAGTCTGAGCAAAGATGATTAAATAAAACAACTTTTTTTTCCATATCAAACACTGTCTTTTATATGTCCACTGTTTAATCTTCTTTAAACCCTGCATTCCAACAGGTGTAATTTTATTGAAGGCTGAGAGCAGAGACCGTCTGGCAATATTTGGAGTGAAAAGCAACCGATATTTGTGCATGGACGCAGGAGGGGCCATTTTTACATCTGTAAGTTTTTAATCAAATGCATTTAAGTTGAAAAAGAAAAAAAAGTATCAAAAGTAAGGCATAGGCTAATCTTATATGTTGCATATCATTATTAATACAGTAGCCATAAGGGCTGTTAACACCAAAGATCAGAACTATAACGAGAACTCTAAAGATAATATTATATAAATCGGTCCATTAGTCTATAAAAGAATAGCAGAGTCCACACCACAACTATAACCATAATGGCACAGAGAAAAGTTGGAATCACTTTCAGAACGGTCATCATCAGCATCGTAAATCCTGCAAAGTTTTTAATATTATATATATATATATATATATACAAACTATTTTTTGTGTTAGAAATACATTTCTAACACTATAAATTATATTATATTACCTTTGCATCAAATTACAAAAACTAGTTACAGCTTTTAGGGTATATCCTTTCTTTTTAAGCAGCTGTGGGAGTGATGGTAAAATTGACATCTCTCTTCTGACTGCGTTAACAATCTCTCTCTATTTTTTCCCCTCTTTTGAAAGTTGCGAAATACTATTGTGGAGTTTTTCTCTTTTCTTATTTGAGCAAATGGGAACATGAAAAATATATTTAATGTCGTCTCTTATTTACCACTATAGAAGTTTACCCAACAATGATGACTTATGCTTGTGAGAAACCGAAAATAGTGACAACGGTCAATTGTTATCGTTATAGTCATCGTTATAGTTATAGTTCTTGGTGTGAATGGGCCATAATAATAGCCTTGACACTTTGCCTTCTTTGGATTCGTTATTTTACTATTGCTATATTTTTTATGTCTTTAGACGGTCTGCAATAAAGAAGATTGTCTTTTTCACCACAAACTTTTGGAAAACAATCGTGACGTGTACTACTCCACCAAGCATGGCATACTGCTTAACCTGGATGGGGCAAAACAGGTGTTCATAGCTGGACAAAACCTCCCTCAGTCATCTCTCTTCTTATCAGAGAAGAACACTGTCCCACTGGAGCGCCTGCAGCACCGGGAGCGGAGGAACCGGCAGGTGAATCCGTCAGACCCGCTGAACGCGCTCCGGTACGGAGAGGAGTCAGACTCCAGAGCTGCTCAAGAGGACGATGGGGACTTGGACTTTGAGCCATCGGAGAGACAAAACATCTCCAGAGAAACCCTAGTTTCCCCATCCGACGATGACCCTTGGGACCTTCTTCACGACTCAAGCCCCGGCAGTCCCCGGATTTCAGCAATTGTCGGATAGACCATCTTGATCCTCTATGCAAGTGACTGTGGACCCGCCAACGTAAGAGTGTGACAACATAATATTTTCATCAATGGTCATAAATAAATCTTTTAAAGGACATATATTAAAATCAAATTCACATAGGTCTGCAGATTCTTTAGGCTGTTTAATATCTGAATCCCACCAAATCTGAAGAACCTGCGTTGTTGTTTTTTCCACCTGCCCCCATGAATTTGTCTTTGGTGCTGGACACCACCTGTGGGTAACAATTGTCAACCAAGAAAGTATTTATTTATTTAATTGATTACATATGTTTTATTTATGGTATTTATATGGATGCTTTAAATGTTAGATGTGCAGGGAAATGTTACAGGCATAACCGTTTTACTCTTTTTAAATAAATAAAAGTTTTTTTCTTGATTAAAGAAAATATGTTCTGTGATTTATTTGTGTCTTATTCGTCTTACAGTAAACCTAGAAAGTAAGTTTTAAAAAATATATATTTTAAAATGTGCATTAAACAGTAAGCTATGACATAAACACAAAGGCAAACACAAAACAGAGTAGGCCTAAGTGTGACATTTTCAAAGATGAAAAGAATGGGGAAAAAAAGAAAAACAATCTTTGCAGAAAAGTGAGTTAGTTCATTCGGACTATATCATCTGTTTATCACCTTTTGGTCACTGTGAGATTTGTTTGATTGAACTTGTCCCTCAGTGGAAAGCTATCTGGTTTAACATCTCAGGTTCCTGTCATTAGAGGAGAATAATGAACACTCAGAATCAATCTGAAATCTGAGTCTCCAAGAATAAACCTTTCCACATTCTGTTTTGTTTCCAATGTCAAAGGCTGCACTTTGGTTATTTTTGGAAGGAAAGGCCTTACAGAGAGCCCACCTTTAGGTTACACTATGACCTGGTTGAAGCTCTACAACTAGAAAAAGGATTTAGATTTTGTAGCTGATTTGAGAGCAGCATGTTTTGAACGGAGGATAATAAAATAAAATAAAGTTTGATAGCCTAGCCTAATGACAAAATTACATTTTACTTATGTTTCTTATGTAAAATGGTAAAGTAATTTGAGTTATGTAATTTATAAGAAATATGTAGTACATTTTTAATTTTCTTAAGAGAAGTTTCTTATGAAAATTTCAATTGAGGTCTCAGTGATAGTTTCAGTCTAAATCTGCTTTTAGGCTAATATCGCCATAGTCTATGATTATCTCAAACTTTCTATTTATTTATTACCAAAATAGCCTATATTCTGTGAAATAATTCTAAACGATTTGAAACCTTTACTAAGAGAGGATGTAACGTTATTGTTAAATAAGCAAAGAATCCTTAGGTTATTAACATCTAACATAAATATTATTATAATTATTTATTATTATTATTATTATTATAAAGATTTACAAATACAGCTCTACACTATGATAAACAGCAAAAGTAATTAAGTAAAATCAAAATATAGGGAAAAAGACATTTTTCCGTGTGACGTAATCTCCGCGTCCAAGTTAGAATCGTATCCGCAGATTCGCCATTTTTATATAATGCACAAAGCTTGTACCAATTAAAACAAGTTTCATCGAGGTTTTAAGACCATATAATAATCGAAAACTATTATTATATTTTAATCACTTACTTTGTGTTGAACTGGAAACACAACGGTAGACACGCTTATAGTGAATTGCAAATTCGTATATTCAGATAGATCTCCGTAGTTTGTTTTCAGGCGGGACTGTAACGTTACCTCAGCTCACACCATAGACTGTAAAAAACAAAATGATACAATTACAGACTTTCTAAAAGTGCACATTATATTTTTAACTTGAACAATAGATATCACGAAAGGTTGTAGAAAAACACGGCAGTAGTGTCAGTGTTCATAGCGCATAAAGTGCGATTTTATTCTCTCTTTTTGCACTATTATGGACAGACCTTCCAGGTGCGTATTAACTTTATATAACGTTTAATAACTTAATCCATGCCTTAGATTAGTGTTGTCTCGTCACTTTCCATATGTACTTGCTTCTGTTTGACAGCTGTTGGTCTTTGTTTTTCGTAATGACCTGTTACTTTCTGATATTTTCATAATCAATCACCGTGAGTTAAAAAAAACTGGAAAGTCAGTCTCCTCTTTGATGCTATCTGTGTTTTCTAACTTACCTGTCATCAGAAATAGGAAAGCTGTTAACTACTCAGTCTTCCAAGACGATGATGGTGAGACATCTGATTTGTTTTAAAAAAAATATCACTTCAAAATCACTTAGAACCTATAAAGATGTTTACATGATTTATGTGACAGATGAGGACTTTACCTGTGTGAAACCTCCTCCTAAAAAAGCTCGAACGGCTGTTTCGGAGATAAACTACAAGACAACAAGTGCATCTCCAAATGAAGTTGTTGATCTCACCAGCTCAGGAAGCAGGAAGAGGTTACAAAAAGATTTTTTGTCTTTTCAAAACACATTTCAGAAACGTATTAATGTACCACTGAGTGTATGTAATGACTCCATTGACCCTGTACTGTTGTGTTATTTCAGGCCGTCTCTGGATGATAAACTTTATGACAGAGATTTGGAGACGGCTCTAACATTGTCATTGCTAAACTCTCCAAGAACACAAGATGGAGAGCCTGCAACCAAAACAGGTGAATATTCTGCTGGTCTAAGTGCTAATTTCCCTCATCCATGAAGTGCAAAGCTGTATTTTACTTTCTTTTTGTGTTCTGCAGATGATTGTGACGTGCCTCAGCCTGCTCAATGTTCTCCACCTGTTCTGATGCACTGCAGTGCTGATGACAACCATTTAGGTAACAACAAATAATTTAGTCTTTTTACTGGTCACAAACTGATTATCTCTTCTCTTGTTCATTTTTATGTTTATTTGTACATGTTTATGCAGCTTTATTCGACATTTCCATGCAAAAACCTTTGTCTATTCTCTAAAAAAAGCTCTGTGCTTGATTTTGTACAGTAAGTGACAGTCATCCCCATCCAGATTCTCCTCCTGTGCTGTCAAATTGTTGCATTGATGGCAGAAGTTTAGGTAATGCAGGTTTGTTATTTTACAGATATGAACTTTTGAAGTTAACAAAGTGTGAAAATCAGTGTGTCAGAAAACTGTATCTTTGGGGCTGACATAAAAAGAGAACAAATGTTAAATTTTCTATGCATGTGTGCCTCTGTGTTTATTATTGTCTTTGTTTTCAGGGCTGAATTTGATCAGCATGGATGCCTCCCCTCCCAATGTTTCCAAACAGACTGGTGCCTCAGAAGAGCAGAGGAAACCACTGAAGGAGAAGGACAACAAAGTCGATGACGACTACCAGCCGCAAAACACACCAGGTAATCTGAGGACTTTCACAATCTTAATTAAATAGACCATATTATGTATTTTTACAAAGTCTTAAATGTTGTTTTTGGGGTCTAATAGAGCATGTTTTCATGCTTGAATGTTACATTTTTTACATTGTTGTAGCACCTATTTTTCCAGTCGGTCAGTAATGCTCTGTTTAGTTCCTGTCTTTATGAAGCCCCTCCTTCTGAAAAGCACAATGTATTCTGATTGGTCGACTGGACCAATGTGTTGTGATTGGCCAACCGCTTTGAGTGGGTTTGGGAAATGTCACACTCCTTACCATGACTGCGAGTTTCAACACACTACTAACTAACTGAACCAGGCCTCGTCCCTTTATTTTGCATATGCTTTGGGCAGGAATTATTTAAATGAGGAATATTGTGACCTTTTTCATGCTCAAACAGCAACATTACACAATAAAGAAAGTTAAACATGTTAGAAAGCATAATGTATACTTTTTAAAGTCACATGGACCTGGACTGGCCTCTGCTGCATATGTTTTCAGTGTTTACTACTGATTCAAAATGTGGGCATTTATTTATGGTTGTTCCGGTTGCAGATTCGGAGAGTGATGCAGACTTCACTGAAGAAGATGAAAGTGAAGACGAGACATTCACGGTAAAAAAGATAAAGGTGGTGAAACTAAAGACCGGAAAAAAGGCACCGCCTCCTGTTAAGGACAAGAAGGAAAAGAAAGACAAAAAGCCCACGAAAGCATCAAAGGCTAAAACCTCAGGTACTTTGTTCTGTTCTTAAGAGTGTGTTCACACTTGTAGTTTGTTTCTCTTGGTTCTTTGGTCTGGACCAAAAGAGAAAATTATACATTTAGTCCTGGTCCACACTGAACAACAACAAAAACAAAAAACGCTTTTATGACATATATTTTGTGACAAAAATTAATGTCATTTTTAACACTGAACCTAAAGATGCAAAACAAAAAACAGCTTTTCCAACATATTTTGTGACAAAACAATGCTCTGTGTTGGGCTAAATGCACACATTGTGTGTGTGTACATGGTAATTTTACCAGCTGAAAACTTGTGAAGAGTTTGTGTGAGGGAGTCAAAATAGTGTGAGGAATCCCTCCGTCACACACCCAAACAAAGGACTGGTGCAAGTAGGGGAGAGCCGAGACGATTGAAATGCCGACGGATGAACCATTGAGATTTCCTTGAAAACAACTCGCGTCACATGTACGTCAAATTGCAATGCCTACCAGACCCACAAAAACATTTATTTTTTTTATAGTTTACGTCATGCCGTTTTGGCGTTAAAGCCGGAAAGCTGTTTTTGAGTGTGGTAAATGAATTCTTTCGTGCAGTACTTTTTTTTTTGACTGACAAGTTGTATTTATTGTTTTATGTGCCATTGTAATGATAATACGGCAGGTGTATTAGTACTGCAACACACCTTTAAGTGTACATTATCAGAGTTTTTCAGTTTAAGTGCAAAACAGGTTTAACTGGCAGGAGGCGCTGTCGGAACATTTGAAACAAGTGTTCATAATTTCGTTATGTTCATAATAACAGGCTATTCAACTAGCAAACACTCAATATGACTCAAGGAAGAAATGTAAGAACATGAATTGTAAACTGATTTGTCTGTCTTCGTCAAAATAGCTTATGAGATGTGCATAGGCTTATCTCCTATCCGGTTGTTAAGTCGTGACGTAAGCGCTCTCCGATAATACTGTTTCCGGGTCCAAAGGCCGGGTCCTCTCTACCTACCTACCGCTTTGGCCGGAGTTTTAACGTGTTCCCGTGTAGTTTTAATAGATCGGAGTTAAAAAAAACAAGTGACATTTAACTGTCATCTACCGCTTTCCCTGTGACGAGAAAGAAAAGAGAAAATGGCGGCAGTTGATTAGGTAAGTTACAAATCTTAAACGAATGAAGAAACTTTGGCGCCAGTGGGTGCTATCCCTTAATCCCTAGTAACACCCACTGGCACTGAAGCGAAAAAAGCCCTTTAAAAAAAGGTTTTATGTAGTCTAGGATCTGAAAGACGAGCGGAGCGCTTGGGCCCGGAAGAGGCTAAACGTCACGCGTGACGTCAGACTTAACAACCGAATTGTTTATTGGGTGACAGAACAAAAATGGTGAATATGAACCTTTAAATTAAAATAAATTACAAAATATGTTTGTAACAATATGTACACAAGTTACTTGTCAGGTATTGTTCATAAAAACAAGCATTAGATGAATAGTTGCTGTTTAAACTGTTATGTTTCATCCGTCCCACCCCTGTGTTTCAATCGTCCCGCATGAACTACCGTTCAAAGTCAATTTTAACTTAAATCATTCTATATTTGTACTGAATAACACATGATACTAAGAGAACACATATGGAGTTGTTGATTACAAAAAGAAAAAAATCTATCTGTAACCTTACCTTAGAAAACGACGTTTATCTGAAAAGTGTTTCAACTGTCCCGGCTCTCCCCTAGACAGCATTTCTGATGCCTATACTGAACTGTAAAGAGCAGCATTTTCTCTCCTATGATAAGAAAAAAGGTATGCTTGAGTATTCTGTCCTTTTTAGGGTCGCATCTTGTGACATCAGGTACTGGTTTTGGCTAGTTTAGATGGCTTTGGTCCGTGTTGCGTATTTATGTCTATCGAACTGTACCAGAGTTTGTTTGGAAGCGGAGTAAGACCGACCTTTTTATGGGTCTCTCAGTCCACTTGTCTGGTGCGCACCAGGGTTCGGCAGCGTTCACACTCATTCAAATGAACCAAACGTGCCAAGTGTGAACACACCCTACATTTTACCGTCCGATGAAAGACATGCCACACTAACATCTCTCTCTTTCTGACAGCTCCCAGCCCAGCGATCTGTCGGAGTCCAGCTGCTCCTGTGTCTGGACCGAAGAAGACGCCAAAAACTCCACCTATCTCTAAACCTGCTCTCTGCTCCAGTCCTGCAGGGGGCAAATTGCCTAAGTGGAATCCCCCTGGTGAGACTACAGGCTGAAATCATCAATGCAAAGTTTTCAATTGACAGAAAAAGTGCTGTATCTGTTGTCCTGTTGTAAATTCTTCCTAACTCCATTTGCAGGTCTGGTTGGCCGGAGTCCCGGTGCGTCTCAGAATGCACCTATGAAGTCTCCTGGACAGGGGCTGCGTTTAGGACTTTCCCGCATGGCTCGAATCAAACCCCTTCACCAAAATGCTGCTGTGAACTAAACAGACTAGTTTTACAGAAACTATATAATCATAAACTGCACCTCTTTAGGTTTCCATGGCAGGAAAAAAAATGTTTTCAAAGTACTGAAATTTGTTTCCAGAATTTCCAGAATTTTAAGGCCTTTCATCCCTTACTTACAGTAATATGTAGGGAATAAATTATTTTCTGTTGTCAGTGTGATATTTTTAAATGTCTTTTGTGTGGTGTGTTTTAGCTCTGTAAATATGCACTTTTTGATAAACATTAAAGACTGTGTAATATGCTAAAATCTGAATTTGCTCACTTGTTTTCATTCACTACCTGAAATTATATATATATTAGTGGACTAATGTAGGGAATAGTTAATGAGGGTATGGGTGGAAACACCGATTTTTGTCGTTGTTCTCTGTACTGACAGCACTCCAAATTTACCAAAAAAATCAGCTCAATGTTAAAATTGACCGGAGTTCTCCTTTAAGTGAACACTCAAGCCATGTCTCCCTCTAGTTGCCAAAACCAGCCATGAATGGAGGAGAGGGGAACAATAGAGAAGCTGTCCTTGCCATAGTCATCTGGGGTGGAGCTTTACTTTTGTAAAGCTTCTTTGAAACATTATATTGAAAGTGCTGTGCAAATAAAACTGAAAACGAGCTCACCCAGCACTTCGTTTTCAGCCGAACTGCCAACAAAAACGTCAGAGTTTGTTAAAGTATCCAGTGTTTTAAAGATTCAATGTCCTGGTCTCCTCCTTCCCAATTACTTCCCAAGAAAAATGTGATCATGTTCCCCAGATGAGCTGAAGACACAGCTGAATGTTTATGTCAGCTCCATCAATGAGAAGTACCCAGGCCTGGTGAAGATGGTGACCCATCCAGAGCAGAAAGGCTTGTCCCAGGCCAGAATCTCAGGCTGGGAGGCTGCCACCGGAGATGTGGTTGCCATCTTGGAAGCCCACATTGAGGTCCATGTCAAGTGTTGTGAAACTGCTCAGCTGACTTCAGTATCTGGCAATAAAATCAATTTTTTCAGCTAGATTATATTGCATAACTGACGTGACGTCGTCACGCCACTTGGAGCAGCCATCTTGACGGAATAGAAAATGCTAAACCGTTCAAGACCAGTTCTAGGAGGAGTCTTGATGTGTTGATTTTGTCAGGTTCAGTTTGAGGCCATTAAAGTAAACCAAGAGGTGTGACTAAAGGTTTTGAGGTTTTGTTCAATTGTTTTGGCTTTTCATTGGATTTATGATCTGTTCTCTCCTTTTCCCACAGAACCATGGGATTGGAACCATCGGGAACATTGGTGATGTTTCAGAGAGAAAGAGACTGAGAAAGAGGCTGAAATGCAAACCATTCAAATGGTATCTGGAAAATGTCTATACGGCATTAAAGAATTATTTACTTGGTTATGGAGTGGTGAGTGACATATGGTTCACTATGACTTAATTGTCATGTGATGATCCTGCCATGTGTCTTGTCATTTGTTAATCGTATGATCATTGTTCACAGTTTTACTGTCTGAATAGTTTCCTATCCCCTATAGTGCGCTATGCCCAATCAACTTATATAAAATAGTAATAGTGTGAACAAGTGACTGATTTCAGCCACAGCTTCAGCATCTTTTTGAGGGCGTGGTGCTGTAGATTCCAGAGAGCATTTGATTGGACAGAAAATCTGATGAGAAGCTCAAGTGCAGAATGATGTCATCAAAATCATTGATCCATATTGGCGGAAGTGAGAGACTATACATTTTGAATGCTTATATCTTCTAAATGTGAATTTTGTCATTGTTTTGTAGCACATTACATTAGCTTATAACCTTAATGCTAACATATTTATATATTGTTTTGATTTAAGTGAACCCTCAAGCCATGTCTCCCTAGATGCCAAAACCATGAATGGAGGAGAGGGAAACAATAGAGAAGCTGTCCTGGCCACAGTCATCTGGGGTGGAGCTTTACTTTTGTAAAGCTTCTTTGGAACATATATATATTGTGAAAGTCCTGTGCAAATAAAACTGAAAACGAGCTCATCCAGTACTTCGCTTTTAGACGAACTGCCAACATTGACTTTAAAGTTCATTAAATAGGGCCTAAGCTAATTATCAGCATGCGTGTCTGATGTTAGGTCCTGGTTTTCCTCAAATTTTCTGCATCTAAACGAGAGCAAAACTGATGTTATCGTAAAATTCTGCCTTTTGTTTTTAAAGCCATAAACAAATTAGCTCCAAACTATCTCTCTGATCTTTTGAAATTAAATGACTGTGTTGAGGTCATCTCAACAAAGATTGTTGCTGGTTCCAAGATCAAGACTGAAGACGAGAGGTGACCGTGTATTTTCTGTTGTTGGTCCAAAACTGTGGAATAGTCTTCCTGTATCTTTAAGACTAATATCCACAGAGTCTGTTTTTAAATCTAAGTTAAAAACTTACCTGTTTGGCTTCACTGGCTTACAATTGTCCTTGGGTTTAATGTTGAATTGTTAAATTGGTGTTATGATGTAAACTCCCTTAATCATTTACTTTGCGGTCGGTCTTGTTTTTATTTATTCTGTTGTACAGGACAATGGCCAACTACTGTTGCTTTTATTGTGCTATATAATAAAAGTTGATTGATTAAATAGACTTTGTAAATTGTAAGAAGTCTTATTTGCAGAGGCAGGGTGTTTCCTCATAAATTAATGTATAAGTCAACTCCTTCTATGTAAGTCTTTCAATGCTGCTGGTTTTGTGATACTCAAAACTGCAACATGTGATAATCTATTTGGGAATACTCTCACTATGTGCCTATTGTGACTTAAAATAAAATATCTTTTACTTTGGTGAACTTTATGTGGGTGCATCTCAATTTCATTATTCATAAAATGGTTATTGGTGTAACAATTGCTGTCTGTAATCATTTAGGCTAAATCAAAATTAATCAAAAACACATGACTTGAGAAAATTAAGTTAAAAGACTGTAATGTTAGACTGTTTCATTTTGCTGAATGATATCATTGAGGTTAAGAAAGTTTGGTTAAGTGAATATTTTTGAAGTGTTTAATAGGATTCAATGTGCCTGGTCTCCTCCTTCCCAAGATTAATGTGGTCATGTTAGATCAGCAAACTAAAAAAAACACTCAGCACACTCCGCAAACATTAGTGTTACAATCTAACTGGGCCAGTGCCCACAGGTGCCCAACTGGTGCATGAAGAAGGAAAACATCTCGAAAACTGATTTTGCTGTTCTGATCATCATGAGAATTAGCTGTGTGAAGAGTTTGCTTCCAGTCTTGTCTGTCGCTGTGGTGTTTCTTTATATGAGTTCTGTCAAGTGGGAAATCCAAACTCAAGAAAAGCAGCTTCACCAAGTCCAGCAGAATTTCTCATTACACAGCGCACTTCTCCTCAACAAGCTGGACAAACTGGAGGCTCATTTATACGCTGTTGGTGAGTTTATAATGTGTTTTGTAATGAAATTTGACAAAAATAATTTATTAACCTGTTGTTTTACATATTACCCTTTAAGTGCTCTTTATACCATTGACTCGATTTATGTTCTTATAGTTCACACAAAAATGGAAATTCACCATTTACTCAACCTTATGTCATTTATACCTATATGTTTTTTCTTCTTCTGTGGAACATAAAATAAGATATTTCTGTCTGCCTGTCTGTCTTGATATATATGCAATGCATGCAAAAGTTTTCCATCAGCAATGCAAGTAAGTGCTTTAAAAAAAATTAAAACAGCTGTGCCACTATGACTGGGATATCTCTTTTGAAATAATTTTTAAAAACATGATGATAAACATTTTTCAAAGTATTTTTCAAGTCTTGAGAAAAAAAATGACTGAGAAAAATTACATAACAATGTAAAACTAAAGGTGAATTACACCTTTGTTTTTACATTGTCATGCACAAAACACTATTTTGAAGAAACTTGGTTGGATTGTATTTAATGTAATTTAAAGTGATTGTAGACAATGATTTTCAAATAGATAAAACAACAGAAATCTGTTAATATGAGCTTTAAGGTTTCAAATGAGCTGGTTTACCTGAGTAAAAAGTTTCAAATTTTTATTGACTTACTTGCAGAAGAGAAAAGCCTCAAATTAAGAAATGAGGAGAAACCAGTGAAGGAGCCAACAGAGAAGCTGTTTCCAAACTCTGAACTCTTCAAGCAATGGACTGTGGAACTTTCTGAGGACGACCAGAGAAAGGCTGAGGATCTCTTTCAGAAATACGGCTATAATGCCTTCCTCAGTGACCAGACGCCTCTGGACCGGGAGCTGCCGGACACTAGAGACCACAGGTGAGTTTCAGCCGTTCATGGAAACGCTCTGACGTTCTTGATGGATTCATCAATTTTCCTATTGTCATTGTTCTGTAGATGCATTGGCCGTGAATATCCGCACAATCTGCCCACCATCAGCGTGATACTGATTTATCTGGACGAGGCTCTGTCTATCATTCAAAGAGCCATTTGCAGCATCATCAACAGAACTCCAGCCCACCTGCTCAAAGAGATCATACTGGTGGACGACCACAGCAGAAATGGTTTTGTTTCTCTCAAAACCTCATCAAACCTAATAGTCTCAGATGCATAAACTGAGCTAGTCATTTTGGATGTATGTCTTCCACAGAAGAGCTGAAGACACAGCTGAATGTTTATGTCAGCTCCATCAATGAGAAGCACCCAGGCCTGGTGAAGATGGTGACCCATCCAGAGCAGAAAGGCTTATCCCAGGCCAGAATCTCAGGCTGGGAGGCTGCCACCGGAGATGTGGTTGCCATCTTGGATGCCCACATTGAGGTCCATGTCAAATGGTGTGTAATTTTAGTAATCTTGTTATGGTATTTCAGCTTTATTTCAATTAACGAAAATTATTTGAATAGCTTTAACCTTAGTTAACAATGACAACACTTGTGAACAACCACCACAGACACATGGAAATGATCAGTAATAATGAAATCACATTTTCTCAAGTACTCTCTCACTTTTAGGGCGGAGCCTCTGCTTGCACGTATCCAGGCTGATCGCACGCTGGTTTTGAGCCCTGTGTTTGACAAAGTGAATTACTATGACTTGAAAGTGATAAACTATGCTGCCTCTGCTCATGGTTTTGACTGGGCTCTCTGGTGCATGTATGTGCCTTTCCCACAGAAGTGGTACGATCAAAAAGACCCTTCACAGCCAGGAAAGTGAGTGTGTGTTTTGTCTAATATTGTGTTTAAGATGTGACTGTATTAAAAAGGCCATTTGATGCTTTTTTCCTTTCCCGTGTGTACATCTGTTAGTGCATGTATAAGTAAATAAGCAAAAAAAAAAAAAAAACATGTAAATTTACTGTTTTCCACAAAAGGTATTTATTCTATCTTACAGAAAACACTTGCTTTAGATGCCCAAAATGCATCGATCGAAGTCCAGATATAACTTCTGTAAACGTCTGTCACAATTGACTTTCATTCATGGCGCAGCTCTATAGAGTGGTGCAGGTATAACCCGGAAGACTAATTCACGACTGGTTCCTTAAGGGTTTTTATAATGGGGTTTGTGTGATATATACGTTGTAGAACAAAACTTCAAAGTATCAATTTATATTTACCACAGGCTTTATTTTACTCATAAATAAAAAAAAAACATAGGAAAATCTTGAGGGAACCAGCTGCGAATTAGTCTTCCGGGTTCTGACGTCATACCTGCACCACTCTATAAGGTGTATAAGGAAAAAAGGTGAGACACGATTATGGTATGGGGCATTATATATCTGACACACGCTCGGCCAATCACAGCGCATTGGGTCAGTCGGCCAATCAGAGCACTCTGGGCTTTTCGGAAGGAGGAGCTTTGTAGAAATCAGAGTGTGTCTGACAGACTCGGAATAGAGGGGAATATGGAAAAAATAACTTTTTAAAATAGCATCATATCGCCTTTAAGTTATGAAAGCAGTTTCACGCTGACAATCGTTCTGTTCAGCTGATGTTGCTATATTGTGCTCTATTAAATCCGTTCTCTCCGCCTGTTCTCCAGAAGTCCCTCTGTAATGGGAATACTTGTGGTTGATCGTCTGTTCTTTGGTGAGATTGGGACTCTGGATGGAGGGATGCAGGTTTACGGAGGAGAGAATGTTGAATTAGGAATACGGGTAAAGCACATGATCATTCTACTGAATTATATTAAACTCTATATATTATACTATATTCGGTGTTGATTTTTCTCGGCTCAGGTGTGGCTGTGTGGAGGAAGTATAGAGATTGTTCCCTGCTCTAAAGTTGCTCACATTGAAAGGGCGCACAAACCCTACATGCTCGACCTTAGTGGTGTAATGAAGAGAAATGCCCTCAGAGTGGCAGAAGTTTGGATGGACGAATACAAGAAAAATGTCCACATCGCCTGGGGTGTCCCCATACAGGTAGATCTAATGAAAAGATTCAGCCACACAAATTCTTTATGTTCAAGACCAGTTCTAGTCTTGATGGGTTGATTTTGTCAGGTTCGGTTTGAGAACATTAAAGTAAACCGAGAGGTGTGATCGGCTCTTGATCTGTTCTCTCCTTTTCCCACAGAACCATGGGGTAGACATTGGTGATGTTTCAGAGAGAAAGAGACTGAGAGAGAGGCTGAAATGCAAACCATTCAAATGGTATCTGGAAAATGTCTATACGGCGTTAAATCCTATGAATGATTTACTTGGTTATGGAGTGGTGAGTGACATATGTGGTTCACTATGACTTACGAAAGTTTTATATAACAGAGGTTTAACCTCTTCCACTCTAAGGCATATTTTGGAATTCCGCCTGAATTTAACACACCCAAGTTTAAATACTCATCCTAAACATAATGTCCTTATTATCTCTATCACACAGCTTATTAATGATCTGCAAACAAGTTTATGTTTGGATAAGGGACCATCTGTGGAGAACACTCCCATTTTATATCCATGCCATTTCTATTCCTCACAGGTATAATCTCATCTCATCTCATCTCATCTCATCTCATCTCATCTCTTCTCATCTCTTCTCGTCTCGTCTTTCTTCTCTTCTCTTCTCTTCTCTTCTCTTCTCTTCTCTTCTCTTCTCTTCTCTTCTCTTCTCTTCTCTGTATTTTTGAGGAATATTTGACGCACTTTAGTCTCTTCTCACACAGGTATTTTACTATACAGCAAGTGGTGAGATATTTGCTCATCCCCTGCCAACCTTTTTACACGATCGGAAGCGCTGTTTAATTGATCCCGGCTTAGGCAGGTTTCCAGAGCTGTCCTGGTGTTCAGACACTGAAAAACAAAAACACATGTACTGGGACTTCAAACAGGTGAACAAACCCCAAATTCTGAGAGGATACTGTGGTATATCACAATCTGAACATTGCATGAAAACTCTCGTTTGATTTTCAGGGACAGGCCATACAGAACAGAGACACCAAACGCTGTCTGGAGATCAGTGCTGAGCAGGACGTAAAAAAGGTTTTTATTCAGGAATGCAGAAACCAGCACTGGAGGATACAACGTGTAATTCAGGATTTATGAAACACAACATATAGGCTATAATCAATTTAGATAAACGCAGCTGAAATGCTGGAGCTCGTTGGAGAAACAAAACTGTGAATGCAGCTATGCACTGAAAGAATGTAGGTGCTAAAAATGGCACAAAAATATTATATCTGATGAGAAATTAAAAATATAACTGATACTCAGAAATAGGATTAAAGAGAAAAAGAATGATTTTCACAAATAGAAATCGTAATGACAAATTAATTGCAATTTATTTATTTTTTGGCCAAGTCGTGCAGCCCTATATAAATCATTTTAAAATAAAACAATAAAAATAAAACGCTTAACTAAATAAAGATTAAAATTTGTATTTGTTTACCTGCATGTCATGTGACTGTTAACTGACATCAGAGATTTGTGAATATGCGAATGTGCTGTTACATTACTAAAATATTTACTTAATATTAACATAATTATTATTTGGCTGACAAATAAGTTTGGGAACTCCTATATTATAGAGCAAGTGAACTCTAGTTCAGTCTTTCCCAACCCTGTTCCTGGAGGCACACCAACAGTACACATTTTCCAACTGTTCCTAATCAATCACACCTGAATCAACTCATCAGCTCATTAGTAGAGACTCCAAGACCAGACATATATGGGTCAGATAAGGGAGACATTCAAAATGTGCCCTGTTGGTGTGCCTCCAGGAGCAGGGTTGGGAAACACTGCTCTAGTTTACAGAAACTTCAATGTTAAACCCCTATTAGTCCTTTTCAATATACCACTGAGATAAGTTTCAGTTTTTCAGAAGTATCTATACAGTATAAATATATGTGAATTCTCTCCTTCAAAGAAAAAATGTATAATTAAAAAAACACAATGAGCAGGAATATTACATTGTCAAATTTCAACTATCAAATGAAGGAGGATTTGAATGAAATGTTGAACTTTTAGTAAATCGATGGATGGATGGAAGTTTGTTTCGTTATGAAATAATTGAATGTTAATTTTTCTTTTTTGAAATTGTTTCAGGTTCTAAGTAGTCTTCCTAACAGCTCTCGAAGGTGCATATTGTCACAAAATATGTCAAAATGTCTATTAAAGGAATAACCAAACAATGTTTTTTTCTTTTCATCTTTTATCTGCCCTTAAGCCGGGTGCACACTGCGATTTTGGCCACGATTTGGCCGTCTGAGAGAAATTTTGCAAATCTTAAAAGAATCCTCTGATCCTAGATTCCTAGGGTAAAATCTGAAGTCTTTGATCGTTAGTTTGACATGTTCACTGACAGCCGATAAATGACCGTTGCGATCAAAGTTTAAGTGTTTTTCAGTGAAAATCTTGTGCTTCTGGAGCATTTCAAATCTTGAATCTGAGGCATGTTTTCATTTAAATATAGATTCACACCTAGCTTTATTCTTTTTGTGAATCTATGTGTTACATTTCATAAAGAAGCTCAAGATAATATATAGTGAATCTATTGCATGCAAACTAGCTTCTGCCACAGTTGACTAAGCATCAGTGTGTAACAAGTAGAATTAGGTACTGTACCTTTAAGATAGTACGTACTCTGTTACTCCCTGACTCAAGGCCAATTTATACTTCTGCGTCGGGTGCGCGCGGTAGGTACGGCGTAGCACACGCACAGACGCGTGCCCTTCGCAGTACCCTTCGCCGTAACCTGACGCGCACCTCCTCAAAAATGTAACTACACGTCGCGGCGACGCGGACCGCAAGATCTGTGATTGGTCGGCTTGGTAGCATCGCGTTTCCTCCTACGCATTTCCGGCGTGTTTTTCTGCAGCGCCCGCCATTTTTAAATTCTAAGTACAGCGAAACTGTTAAAAAAACTAAAAACTTACTGCTTTTCCACCTCGATAAGCTCCAACTCCAATGTGATCCGCTCTCTTTCAATCGCCATTGCTTGTAGTAGCCTAAACTCAAAACAGTCGCGAGGAATCTTCTTCTTCTCTAGGAACCGCGCGGAATCTAAACACAGTGGAACATTAAAACCCTCCGCTGCCAACTAGTGTTTCGGCGCTGTACTGCAGAGCAACGCAGACCTAAACGCAGAAGTATAAATGCTCACGATGGCATCGCCTGCGTGCGTAGCCTACGCCCTACACTACGGCGTACACTCGACGCAGAAGTATAAATTGGCCTTCAGTGTGGCCAGTCGACATGTGAAGCGCGAGCTGTGAGCGCATGTATGCGTGTAAGCCCGTTTATCCTGCTTTTATTTCTATTTTAGTAACGCAGTTGTGGGTTAGTGGTGTGAGTTGCGAGATGCCCATATGTGTGTGGGACTGGGACGACGTTGATAATAAATCACCACGGTGGAATATCAGCTACGTCTTGAGTCTTTGCTTAACATTACACCTGACTACAACCGTTTAGGTGAGCTATTGAGAATGAGGAGTCACGTGCCGATTTGGGCGGGGTCTGAGCCGGTCGGCCATGATGGGAGGAGACGCTATCGGTTGCCAGGGGCAACGCCTTCAGAACTTCACAGAGGCGTGACTAAACATGCCAGAAATAGCGAGAGAGAGAGACAGCACAGCGCAGTATTTGTTTACATTTCAGCGATACACGGCAGTGTCTTCGGAAGATATGGAGAAGGAAGAGAAATGAAAGGAGTTCTATTGGGTTTATAACAATGCTAGCCAGCTTAGAGAAACTGATTGTCGATAAACTGACAGCAGCAACAGTGAGCAAAGCATGATTTCAAAAGCAGTTCAGCACAGTACACCTTTTATTTAACACAAACGAACGAAATGAATACTCTGTTATTCAACTAGAGTTGTTTAATTTGTTATAGATATATCTGTACCGCGAAATGTTTTAAAAAGACACTTTTTTTAATGACGTATGATTCGCATTGACAGGGGAATGTCCTGTCCGCCTTGTGGAGTAATGGGTTTTATTATGAAAGGGGGTTTTATTATGAAGGGTCTAACAGGAAGTATCGGGACTACGAGGTGCTCGTAAAGTTCATGTGTAATGTGAGTTTGGAATGACGCATAAATAAATGCTGTTCAGTTGCTCTACAATGTGTCGCTTGAATCTATGCCCAATAATACGACATGGTGTCAGAAGTCGGGCGGCAGTAAGAGCTTAATTGTCGGGGAGTGAAAGTAAGCTGTTCTGGGAGTGAAAAAGAAGATTTTATCGGGAGAAGATAATGTCGGATGCAGAGGAAGCGGGAGCAAGCGCACCGTTTACGCAGCCTCGCAGGCTACCGCCCCAGCTACAGGCAAACAGCGGCAACAATAACGCAAATCCACCCCTGAACGCCACATTCACCATTCAGCCTCCCGAAGCGTTTGATTTTTCTAAGCCTCAGCAATGGGAAAAGTGGATACGGAGATTTGAAAGATTCCGTCTAGCCAGCAATCTGCATCTTAGCTCTGAGGCTAACCAGGTAAACACGCTCATCTACTGTATGGGGGATGAAGCGGACGACATTCTTCGAGGTCAAGCTTTATCGGACGTGCAGAGACAACAGTACCAAGCGGTAAGAGACACTTTGGACATATATTTCGTGCCCAGGAAAAAACATTATCTACGAAAGAGCCCGGTTTAATCAAAGAGTGCAGCTAGCTAATGAGACTGTTGACTCGTTTGTCACCGCGCTTTATGCTTTGGCGGAAAACTGCAACTACGGGGCACTACACGATGAGTTAATAAGAGATCGCCTCGTTGTGGGACTCAGAGACACTAGTTTAGCTGAGAGGCTTCAAATGGACAAGGATTTGACGCTGGAGAAAGCAGTAAATCAAGCTAGGCAGTCAGAAGTCATAAAAAGGCAACAAACAGACATTAGAGGAGAGAACAACACAGAAATTGATGCTGTGTCAGTGAAATATAGAAAACAACAGCATCCAAAACAACAGTATCCAAGATACAAGTCCCCAACTCAGCCAAAATACCCAGCAAAGTCCAAAACACCAAATGAGAGATCCTGCTACAGATGTGGTAAAACACCTGCACATGCTAAAGTTCAATGTCCAGCAAAAGATGTGACCTGTCATACTTGCGGTAAAAGAGGACATTACAGTAAAGTGTGTAAATCTGTCAAATCCGTGCATGTGATAGAAACAGAGGAATATAACGACACACCCATGTTCCTTGGTTCTGTGGACGCAGGTTCAGATCCTTGGTATGCAGATCTTACCATCAGAAACCACAAGGTCAGATTTAAGATAGACACTGGAGCTGATGTTTCAGTCATCCCAGCCCAAATGTACTTCTGTATAAATCAAAATGAGACCGAGTTATGCAAACCAGATAGACCATTATTTGGACCTGGGGGCACTCCTCTCAATGTATTGGGTATGTGCAGAGAAACATTGTGCAAAGGTGAAGAAGAAATTGAAGAAAACGTATATGTTATCAAAGATTTGCACATAGCGCTGTTGAGCAGGCCAGCAAGTGTCAAGCTAAACCTTGTGTCTAGGGCAGATAGCATAGACATGAAAGTGTTAAATGAGAAATACCCAAAGCTGTGTCAAGGTTTGGGGTTAATGCAGCAACCTTATACTATTAAGCTAAAACCTGACGCTGTTCCTTTTTCCCTGGCCACACCAAGACGTGTCCCCATTCCTTTATTGGGAAAAGTGAAACAGGAACTGGAAAAAATGGAGTCCATGGGAGTAATCAGCAGAGTTGAAGAGCCAACTGAATGGTGCTCAGGTATGGTCCCAGTGCCCAACCAAAAAATGACTCAGTGCGCATTTGCGTGGACCTCACTCACCTCAATAATGCAGTGTGCAGAGAGAAGTACATCTTACCTTCAGTGGAACAGACACTTGGATCTCTGGCTGGAGCAATCGTCTTCAGTAAGTTAGATGCAAACAGAGGTTTTGGCAGGTCCCATTGTCACCTGAGTCAGCACACTATACAACATTCATTACCCCTTTCGGACGCTACCATTTTAACAGACTTCCTTTTGGAATAGCCTCAGCCCCAGAACATTTTCAGCGGAGAATGTCAGTGATCCTCAATGGGCTGCCAGGCGTGGTTTGTCACATGGACGACATACTCATTTGGGGAAAGGACCAGCAGGAACATAATGTCAGACTTCACACAGTGCTTCACAAACTGCAAGAGGCTGGTGTCACACTAAACATGGAGAAATGTGACTTAAGTAAACATGAGGTAAAGTTCCTTGGACACATTTTGTCTGCGGAGGGAGTCCAACCTGACCCGGATAAAATCAGGGCAGTCAAAGCAATGAAAGAGCCGTCAAACGTCAGCGAAGTTCGCAGCTTTCTTGGGATAGTCAACCAGTTAGGTAAATTTATTCCAGGACTGGCTGAAAAAGATAAGCCCCTAAGAGATCTGCTTTCAAAGAAAAACCAGTGGGTTTGGAGTTATGCACAACAAAAAGCATTCGATCAGCTGAAAAGTGAACTGACAACACCACCTGTTCTCACACTCTATGATCCAAACAAAGATCTGAAGCTGTCTGCTGATGCCTCATCCTACGGACTCGGAGCAGTCCTATTTCAGAAAGAGGGTGAGCAGTGGAGACCGGTAGCATACGCCTCACGCTCTTTAACGGAGACAGAGCAGAGGTACGCACAGGTGGAGAAGGAGGCGCTTGGATTAACGTGGGGATGTGAAAGATTTAAAGACTTCCTCATCGGGAGACACTTCTCCTTGGAAACTGACCACAAGCCACTTGTCAGTCTGCTGGGACTACAAGCCCTAACCGAGCTTCCACCCAGGATCCAGCGGTTCCGACTCAGGCTCATGAGGTACAGTTACTCCATCTCACACACTCCAGGCAAAGCACTTTTCACAGCGGACACCCTTTCACGCGCACCTGTCGTGCAAGATTCAGATTCTAAGGATGCAGCAGATTTAATGGCTGACACAAACATCTACGTCGATGAAATAGTCAGAAGCCTACCTGCAAGCTCAACATACATCACACAACTGAAAGAACAATTAAAGACAGACAATACATGTTTTGAAGTCATGTCTTTGTGTCAGAGAGGCTGGCCAGATTACAGCCATCTCACAGGTCCAATCAAAGCATATTGGCCACACAGAGACACTCTAACTGTACATGATGAACTGTTACTGAAGGGCACCAGACTTGTGATTCCTACCACAATGCGCAACTCTGTTCTCATAGCCTTACATGAGGGACATCAGGGAGTGTCTAGGTGCAGAGAGAGAGCTAGAGAGACAGTGTGGTGGCCTGGTCTGAGTGGCCAAATCAACGAGCTTGTCAAAAACTGCACCACATGCATTAAGGAACGTGCCAATTCAGTGGAGCCTTTAATGCCCAGTGAGCTCCCTGAAAGACCATGGGAAAAAGTTGGAGCTGATCTTTTTACTCTTAACAACAGTAACTATGTTCTGGTGGTGGACTACTACTCCAGATTTGTGGAGATAGCAAAACTGACGCCCACAAGATCAGAAGATGTTATAGTGCACCTAAAGTCAATCTTTTCCAGACATGGCATTCCAGAGCTTTTCTACAGCGACAACGGACCTCAGTTCTCAAGCCTGGTGTTCAAAGACTTTGCAGCAGCATATGGTTTCAGACATGTAACCAGCAGTCCAAAGTTTGCTCAAAGCAATGGGGAGGCTGAGCGTCATGTCCAGACTGTGAAAAGACTACTAAAGAAAGCTAAAGACCCATATCTTGCGCTTTTAGCCTACAGAGCGACCCCATTGGCTAATGGATACAGCCCAGCGCAACTATTAATGGGACGGAGACTTCGTACGCCAGTTCCTCAGCTTCCTTCGTTGCTCATTCCCAGCCTGCCAAATGAGGCTACAGTGGTGAAGAGAGAGAGAGAGAGGAGACTAAAGGACAGTTCAGTGTTTAATAAAAGACATCGTGTGAGAGATCTTCCTCAGCTCTCACCAGGACAACCGGTGTGGATCTCAGACACCAAGAGTGAAGGGACTGTCATCTCACCTCATTCTACACCCCGCTCATACATCGTGGAGAGCCCGTCAGGAGTCGTCAGGAGGAATAGGCATCATCTATTGTCATTGCCTGAAATCACACCAAAGGTTCAAATTCCAAGTACACCCGTCCCTCCAACAGAGAGCGCCAGGCTCACTCCAAACTGTTCGGAGCCTGAGGTTAAGACTCTAAAGGCAGCTTCCCCAGGTCCTGTCAGAACCAGGTCTGGTAGAAGTGTTATAAAACCTCAAAGACTGGATTTGTGAATACAAAAGAGTTTCATAAAAAGAAAGTGTTTATTTAGTCTAAAATGTAAAAGAGAGAGAAAAAAAGTGTTTTCATTCATGCAGTAAATGTTCATTTAAGTCTGCATTCATCTCCTAGAAAGGGGGATGTGGAGTAATGGGTTTTATTATGAAAGGGGGTTTTATTATGAAGCGTCTAACAGGAAGTACCGGGACTACGAGGTGCTCGTAAAGTTCATGTGTAATGTGAGTTTGGAATGACGCATAAATAAATGCTGTTCAGTTGCTCTACAATGTGTCGCTTGAATCTATGCCCAATAATACGACACACCTAACGTTGCAAATGCACGTATCTGATTTATATCAGATTTATTTCCACATATGAATGAGGCCTGAAACATCAAGTATGACTGAATTCTCACAGTTTAATGTTACAGGTTTTAGGGTTTCTCTTGCACCCAGCCGCAGCAGAATTGTTCATAAGCTTCTAACGTTAATGACTTAAAGCTTCTGAACTCTTGCATTGTGTGGGCAGTAACGTTAGGCACTGATACCATAAACCAGGTAATTGACCATGTCAGGGTATGTGAAAGGTGGTAGTGCTTTGGGTCTTTCGTCCATTCTGTAGCAGGTCGTACGTGTCCATACTGTATATGTTGATGTCAACTAGTTTCTCTAAATGACGCTGCTTAGTGTTGTTATTTAGTCTCTCCCGATAGAGACCCTTTCCTTTTGCTTCATTTATTCCCAAGAAACTGTGCCTTATCGCAAAAATGCAAATAAATATCAAGCTGCTCTCCTTCTCTGTCACTATTTCTCTCGGTCTCACGGTCGAAGTAACCATGACAACGGATAGCGTATCCTCCCAAAATGGCGGATCCTTCCCACAATGCAACGCGGAGTTATACGCGTGACGTCACCTTCTCATTCTCAATAGAGGGGTTTCACGACGCGTCATCAATCCGGAAGTCGCCATTTTGGAGGTACTGAACGTAAACAATGCCACTGAACTGAACCGACTTACATATTTGGCTGATTATTGCTGCTGAAAAATTGTCGTGTTTTGGTCTGTACTAATCGGTCGCACCGTGAAAAAACATTTAGAGTTATAGACTGCCAAAAGTTAAAGAGAAGAGTGCAAAAAATGGATGAAATCTGACCTAAAATGATGTCAACACTGTATCACAACTGCTCAAATCCGAGTTGTGTGATCATGCAGCTCTTTGGCAATATGGCATTGACGTTGCGTTGATGGAGGGGTTTGCATTAGCAATAGAGATATTGTCTTACTTACATTTTACAACATGGAAATGTGTAGCCGCCGCGCTGGACTCCTGCGTCTCGAGCTGCAGAACTGGAGGAGGCTGGTAGGCACAGCTTTTATTTCAGCGCCGGTTTCAAAAATAATAATCGTCTGCTTGTCCGGCACTTTGCAACAACACAGCCTTGTATCGGCAGCGACTATCAACATGTTACCTATAACAACGTCTGGCGTGTATCTTGAAACGGATTTCATGTGCTTTTTTTGGAATGACAATCGGAACATAGCCTATGAGAAGCTAGCTCGTTCGGATCTTTACCACATATTAACTTTAGTTCGTCAAAATTCTGCACTCTTTCCTGCTTAAGTCCTTCTCTATATGATTTTGCAGCTTCTATGTGTTTTTTCCCGTGGTTTAAACATCATAAATTAGTGTAACAATGTGTTCAGTAGTACATAAACAGTGTAATCCATGCTGTTGTTTACATCCGAGTCCCTCCGAAATGGCCGCGCATCCGGGTAACTGACCAAATCGTGACGTCGGTGAAACCCCTCTATCCGGATCATTCTGATTAAGAGCGTTACAAGTGGCGCCCGAACATTTTGCCTCTGGCCTCGGATCGGACCTTTGGAATTGTCGATCGAGGATATTATCTTTCGTTGTGGATTTACGGACATTTTTGCCCACCCGAAGCTCCGAGAAGCACGCGGATAATTTGTGCACGGACACGTGAGATTCATTCCGGCACGTGTGATTTGTTTCGGTCGGGAAAGGAGTCATTCACCTCACCGGCGACTCAATAAAACTGTTCATGAGTTTCAACTAAAAAAAAAAAAAAAACTTGTTCTGGCTTGGACCATAGACCATTGAAGGTTTGGACAAAGACCGTGCAACTGACTGTATATCTTGTTTCGCGATTGACTGATTCATCTGAATCTTACCGGGATTCGAACTGAAGTTACGCGTTCACAGCATCATCAGAACTGTTCAACAGGTTTGCCATGAAAGCTCACATGATGTTTTAGGATTAAGGAAAAAAAAGTGTGAAAAAGTCTGATATATGGTTGTAAAGATGTTTCTTACTTAAACTGGGTTATTTCTACGGTTGATTTTTTTTTTCTTCTTTTTTCTTTATGCTCTGAGGTTGAAGAGTGCAAATATAATTAAGACTATTTTGCTTCCTCCTTTGTGGTCATAATGTGAAAGTGGTGACAATTGTTGACCTTTGTTGAAAACTGCATAATTTACTGTTTAACTGTATTTACTGCATACCAAGCTGATCTAATATTGCCTATATTGAATACAATGGCCACACATGGTATGACAGATATGACTGACCTGACTTTGCCTTTTGAGTCTGTGCCTAGGAGTAGAGCACCAAAGCCGACTGTTTGCCTGGAGACACAGGTCGAGTCGCTAAAGACTGAGGTGGCAGTGCTGCGAAAATGCTTAAAGGAGTCCCTTGATCTGCAGAGAGGATTATTGACGATTACACTCAAAACATGTACACAGCCGCTTCAAACCGCTTATCTGCACGTAGCGATCCAATTGCCTCTTCCACTCCATATGCCCAGGGCCAACCTGTTCACGTCAAGCCAAAACTTTCAGCGACAGCCATGGATTGCTAACCTGGCCCTAGCCAGATGAATTTCGCTCCGCCTAGCTCCACTCATCCATCTGGAACCGATCCATTGAAATTGCGTTTCAGAAGGCTGGGCCTTATCAAAAATCCTTGCATATGATTGGATAAGCCACTTGTCTGTCATCTTTATCGACGTGCTATTTCAACCACTCACACCGACGCCAACCCGTGACGCTGATGAGAGCGACGCAGGAAAAAACAAAACAGAACAGCCGACAATATTAATACAATATTAGGTAGATTGGACAACACGGATGAAATAGCAGCATCAATGTTAACGCTTGCTTCCTCGATGCGTGTTGCATGAAAATGCAACAGACTTTTCTCACACTTCACTGCTCAATAGCACAACTAGAGCCTTATGGCGCTTTTCCACTGCATGGTACGCTCGGTTCGGTTCGGTACGGTTCGATTCGGCGCGGAACGGTTCGGCTCGCTTCGCTTTTCCACTGCGTGGTACGACTCGGCTCGGCTCGGTACGGTTCGGTTCGCTTTAGCTCGGTTGCTTTTCCACTGCAGTTAGTACCCCTTCAAGGTGGGTGGGACTGATCGTTACACTGTTTGTAGGTCCGGTGATAGCCGTGTGCGGCTAAGAGCTGAGCTAGCTGCTACTTCTTGGAACACTTTTTCATTCTGTTTTGCCCCATCCAGCTCTCACAGTCTAGGACCGTAATCCAGGCAACCAACGAGAGGAACGTCTGCACCTCGACCACGATTCAGCCATTTCTTTTTTAAAGTGTTGATCTCTTCTTTTTTTTTCAAGAAAGTAAAAGGTGCTACCGTGTTGGCTGTTGTCTACTGGTTATATGACTCTGTATAGCGGTAAGTGTCTTCTTTTTTTCAAGAAAGTAAAAGGTGCTACCGTGTTGGCTGTGTCTATGTTATATGACTCTGTAAGCGGTTTAGTGTCTCGTGTCGCAATCCAATGACGCTGGTAGTGACGATTCTGTCTGTCTGACCAATCAGTGATCTGCAGTGTTTCACGTCACATTTTAGTACCGGTACCATACGCTTGGAACCTCAACAGACCAGGTACCATTTAAAGCGCGCCGAAGCGCGCCGTACCGTACCGTACCATGCAGTGGAAAAGCGCCAAAGCGTGCCGTACCGAACCGAACCATACCGTACCATGCAGTGGAAAAGCGCCAAAGCGTGCCGTACCGAACCGAACCGTACCGTACCATGCAGTGGAAAAGCGCCATTAGCTTCAGTCTTGAATCAGTCAAAACTTGAGCCCCCTGTGTTCGGAGGGGATGGAAAAGTTCAGCTTGAGGATTGGCTTCAGCTTGTGGATGTATATAGAACCTCTTTGGGGCTGAGTGACGCCCAGATCCTTCTTGAATTACCTCGCTTCCTAGCCAAAGAGCCCAGGAAATGGTTTTCAGTATTAAGTGAACACATAACAGCCTGGACACAATTCCGCGCTCTATTTAAAAGTGTGTTTCTTCCATCGGACAATCAAGAGCGCATCTTGAGAGGCATCCTTGACCGTGTTCAAGCGCCTGATGAGCCTTTCCCGACGTTTGTAGCGCATCTATTGAGCGAATTCAAAAAGCTGAAGTCCCCCCCACCAGAACAGGATCAAATTGAACTGATTTGTAAGCATGCATTGGAGCGATATAGAGTGGCAATTTATGGTACAGAGATCACATCAGTCATTGACCTCCTGATGCGGGCACATGAGCTCCATTCTGTTCTTGGCCCTAACAGCCGTAATGAGCCCCCTTCCAATGAAGGAAAAGGCACATGAGCTTTACTGCTTTAAATGCTCTAAACCTGTTTTTACATCCCGGAATTGTCCGAACTGTAGCTTTGTGCCGCAAGCAGATGTTTTCCCGGGTGTTGCAAAGCAGAACTTACAAACAGGATATGGAACGCCAGGCCGTAATCCGAGTAGCGAGAACCAAAGCTACCACAACAGGGGTGAGCAGGAAGAATAAATGTGACCAGCAGAAGGTAAACTTCAGGGGAGGGAGGACATTTCACAGGGGCAATCCTCCCTCCAGAAGGTAAACAGGCCCCAACATTCTCCGATGTCCACAGTTGAGCAACTCATCTTGGGTCATGTGGAAGACCCGGCTTCTTCTTCCTTCTGGAACACCCCATTCATTGTCAAAGTAAACCTCTACAACAGAGCAGTTGATGCAGCTCTTGATACAGGTGCTTCCCTTTCCGCAATTGGGACTAATCTTATTTCTGGCATTCCAGGAAGCTCTGAAAAAGTGCACCCTTGGTTATCGCCCCCCATTCAATTAGCTAATAGAGCAACTTGCAGCCCAACCGGCGTCATTTGGCTGAATATTGGATTCCATGGAAAACGGTTCTACCATAGATTCGTTATTGTCCCTGATCTCGCTTCACCCCTTATCTTAGGGATGGATTTCATGTTAAGAGCTGCAGTCAACATTCATATTCCATCCAGGACAGTAACCTTATGTGACACCATTGCGCCAGAACCACATGAACTAGCGAGTGAATGGATGGAGACTGAAGCGGTAGGGCGCATGATGTTCATGGGTGTCCAAAAATCTGACTTAAATGAGAAAGTCGAGGAGGCATGTTTAGGACAGGGACAAAAAGCTCAGTTCCTTGCCCTGGTGGAAGATTTTTGGTGCATGTTTGATGGTCACCTGGGCCATACGTCGATGCGGAGCACGCGATTGACACCGGTGGTGCGAAGCCTGTAAATTTGCCACCTTACCGTACTTCCCCTGAGAAAAAGCAGATAATTGAAAGCCAGATAAAACAAATGCTGGGGGAAGGAATTATTGAGCCGTCATCAAGCCCGTGGGCTGCGCCGGTCGTGATCGTAAAGAAACCTTGTGGAGAACCCAGGTTCTGTGTTGATTACAGGGGTCTAAATCAGCTCACACTGAAAGATTCATATCCTCTAACCCGGGTGGATGAATCACTAGACTTTCTGTCCCGTGGTAAATTTATTACCACTCTGGATCTATCTCGGGGGTATTGGCAAGTGTCCGTTGAGGAAAAGTCTAGACCAAAAACAGCTTTTATTTCTCACTGTGGCCTATTTCAGTTCAAAGTTCTTCCCTTCGGGCTCAGCAATGCGCCCGCTACATTTCAAAGGGTCATGAACACTGTCCTCGCTGGCCTGACTTATAAATGCTGTGCAGTGTACTTGGACGACATTGTAATAGCTTCACCGACCTTTGAACAACACCTTGAAGACCTTCGGGAGGTTCTGTTAAGACTGCAGACAGCAGGTCTCTCTCTAAAGCTGAGCAAATGTCAGTTCTGTCTAAGCGAGCTCATATTCCTTGGCTACCGGGTCACACCAGAGGGTATATCACCAAACCCGGCAAAGGTAAAGGCGGTGACTGAGTTCAGAACACCAAAAGACACAAAAGATGTCAGAGGATTCCTTGGCCTTACAGGCTATTATCGACGCTTCATCCCTGGCTATGCGAGTAAGGCGGAACCACTTTTCCGTCTCACCCGGAAAGAAACACCGTTCTGCTGGGATGAAAATTGCCAGGCTGCTATGGATTTCTTGACGAAGTGTCTCACGTCAGCACCAATCTTATGTTTTCCAAATTTCACACGGCCATTCTATGTACACACAGACGCTTGCGACCTGGGTCTTGGTGCGGCCCTGATGCAAAAAGACGACATGGGACGAGAGGTTGTTGTGGCTTTTGCAAGCAGAACTCTACACAAGGCTGAGAAACCCTACTCGACGCCTGAAAAAGAATGTTTAGGAGTGATTTGGGCTCTGGAGTACTTTAGACCCTATGTAGAGGGCCTCCATGTGACAGTCTACACAGACCACAATAGCCTGAGATGGCTGATGAACCGCCCAAACCCTTCAGGACATCTAGCGAGATGGTCCTTACGCCTGCAGGACTTTGATTTTAGTATTGTGCATTAGGGCTGGGCGATATGACGATGTCTCGCAAGTATCGCGATGTCGATTTAACAGTCTGTTTCCAGACGATAATCGTCAACATAAAAAAATGACATAGGCTTATATTTCACATAGCCCTATAGTTAAACATATTTATTCACATCATCATGCAATAACATGAATGAAATATTTTTATAGGCTAGTTAGTAGGATTAAGAATAGAAAATCGATTCTTGATAGCATTCTTAAAGCGCAAGACGAAAGAGAACACGTCTGCATGCGCGCTGTTTTCTGAGCTGCGCACTCACGCAAAGAGCCGCCTCTCACATAGTGCACGGACAAATACACAGAATTATATCTCACAATTATATTTCTAGTTAATTCATAGCATCAAATAAACATCAGAAGAATTATTGTTTTTTTTTAACCGTGGAAAGACTTCAGTAGGTAGCCTACACACCTCTTTTCAAGTTCAAATATCCCCGTATACACAGCCGGTTTTGTCTTAAACGGTTGAGAAAGTAAAACAGTAGGCCTATGTCCACTGAATCAGTCCACTGACAGCCTATACTCGCTGCCACCATTAATGTTGATCAAAGAACAAAAGAAAAAGAAAATCATTCACTGAACTTTTGTAACTTTAACTTAATATTTTATTTGCCTGTTGTTCGGCGCTGACTGCTCCAACTGCAACATGAGTCTGTGCGACTTTGAGATGCGTTCCCTGTCAAACATCATTTGTCTTACTTTCGTAATTTTGTTAAACATTTTTCTTCATATAGTCAAGTAGCCTAGGCCTATTTTATTTTGTTTTACAGGCTGATAAAAGTTAATCAGAAAAACAAATGGTAGAAGTAGGCTAACTTTACCCGTTTCAGAATATTCATTCAAATGTTGCACATAATAAATAGGCCTAATCAAATAGCACAAACGTGACCGTTGTAATTAAAATAAAATTTAAAATTTCGTTATATTGCAAACGGATGAAGAAATGCGTTTGAATAGGCTATCTCATGCACGCGTTCGGAGTTTACAATGTTGGCAGCTCCCTTAGCTATATTGGGAGCGTTATACTTTGCTTTAGATTAAATAAATGAATAAATAAACAAAACAAACAAAAAAATTCCCAAATATAATTTTTAATAACTTCTGTTTCTAAATAAATAAAGCAGTCATTTTTATTTCTGAAACGGCTTAAGATGAACCTGGAACTAAAACCAAAAACGAGGAGGAAAAAACAAAACGTTTTTTTGGTCATGCAGAACGACAATTCGTTTTTAATTCCTAATTTTAGACAAATAACAAATAATATATATTATTGTTTGAATACAAGTTTAAAAACAGCGCTACACATTATTATGAAATTAAACTTATCATTAAATCAGGCGATAGGCTACCGTCAAATAAAAGGAGAAAATCGGACCTTATGAAAAACAAATAGGCAAGACTCCTAGCTATAACATCAACATGCATTCACCATTCTTACAATTACCAAATTGTGTTCTGTTCTGTTCAGTTAGGCCTATTTAACATTTCTCCTTGCGAAACGAAATTCGTTTCAAACACAGATGCAATAAGAACAGTGAGGAAATTATTAGCAACACTAACATAACAAGCAAAGCTAATGTTTTATGCTCGTTTAAGCTCAAACTAACCAAAGTAAAACCTTTAACGTTTCAATCATTAAATTAAACCAACTAAATCACAGGCTATCATTATAAAGTGCAGCCAAACTCAACATGACTTGTGTTAACGGGTATTCCGTATGTGTTGTCTCCAGCGGGGCTCGTAGGGGGCGGGGCTTGGGTAGACGATATAATCGGATATCGCGATATTTTTTAAGGTGATTATCGATAAAATATTTTTTACATATCGCCCAGCCCTATTGTGCATAAGCCAGGTGTTCAAAACAAGGTCCCTGACGCTTTGTCCCGCAACCCGATTCAATGCGAGGCTGCCCCAATAGACATTCTGCCTGATTATGCTATCATTGGGGGGATGGATCCTCAGTCGTGCTGACAGACAAGGCACAGTTGAGGCAATTACAGGAAAATGACCCAGTGGTCAATGATCTTTTATGTGCCCTTAACAGTGCCGGAAAAGAGGAGGTGGATGAAAAGTATGTCATTCACGAGGGTTTGCTGTATGTCAGAGACTCTAAAGTGACTTGTGGACTACATCCAATGAAACAGCTCAAATTGTATGCGCCTACATCCATCAGAGGTACTTTGTTGAAATACTACCATGACCACCCTACTGCTGGACATCTTGGAATTACCAAAACATTGACCAGGCTAAAGATTAGGTTCTTCTGGCCAAAAATTACAGAGGATGTGAAGAGATACGTTACCTCATGTTCCGTGTGTCAATTGACGAAACCTAGTCAAAAGAAACCAGCGGGTCTGATGGTCCCAATCAAACCACAAAAGCCCTGGGAATACACTGGAGTAGACTTTGTGGGCCCTCTCCCTCGAACGCAGACTGGAAATGAGTATATTCTTGTGTTTGTCGACTACTTCTCGAAGTGGGTAGAAGTAAATGCAGTCCGAACAGCGACAGCGCAAGTTGCTGCAAGTAAGTTCCTGAGCGAAATCTTTGCCAGACACGGTGCACCGACTTGCCTGATTTCAGACCGTGGTATGCCATTTGTGAGTAACCTTTTCGAGGATGTGGTGGCTGCCCTGGGTACAGAACACAGATTGACTACGGCATATCACCCGCAGACAAATGCTACAGAAAGGGTGAACCGTACCTTGAAGACAGCCATTCGTGGATACGTGGGGGACAAACACACCTCATGGGACAGATACATACCTCAGATATGTTTCGCTCTTCGTACTGCGCCGCATGAGAGTACAGGCCTGTCACCGTCAATGATGTTGTGTGGACGTGAGCTTGAGACTCCGCTTGATTTGGTCACACAACCGAATGTTGATGGAGTGGATGACCCGGATGTAACATACCCGGAGAATTTGAGAGCTTCCTTACAAGACGCTCATGATCACGCCAGAGTAGCTCTAGAGGAAGGACATAAACGTAGAAAACGATACTATGACCTAAAACGGCGTTCGGTTTCTTATGTTGTGGATGATCTGGTTAGAGTGAAAACACACCCAAAGTCTAATGCAATAGCAAACTTTACAGCCAAGCTGGCTCCAGTATACTCTGGTCCATACAGGGTCTCAAAAGTACTGTCTGATGTCAACTACAGGCTGGAAAAAGTCGATACTGGAGAGGATGTTGGTGTGTTTCACGTTGTGAACCTTCAGCCCTTTCACTCATGGGATACTGCTTTGTCCAAACAAAAACTCCCTGATGATTGTGACAATGGACAGTTGTGGGATGAAGGTGCCTCTATCCAAAATGGGGCTAGAGAATCTGACAATACGTATTTAGATGTTGCTGGAGACTGGTTGACCGAACTCCCCAATGACGTATCCTCAGAAAGCTTACCTAAACAGGCACTTGACGGTGCTGTTTTTACAGACACAGAGGACTCTGATATGAGACGTGACTTTGACACTCACAGATTTGACGCAAATGACCGTTCCAGGGTACTGACGTTATAACTGAGACCGAGACAGAACCCAGAATTACTTCTGATGTCGTTAATAGGTGGACTAACCATATCATACACGCAAGATTGAATTTAAGTAAGGAGAGATGAAACAATGGTTTGTTTGTCACTTGTTGTTTATTGACAAATGTTCATGGTTTGATGTTTTGAAAAAAAAAAAAAGAAAACAATGTATTCCATATGTGGGTGTTGCACACAGTTGTTTTGTTTTATTGCACTTAAGTGCAACGTGCGGATTTGTAGGACTGTACTGGTTGTGCTTTATTTTTGTTTTTCTCACCCTGTAACATCTTTTCAACTGTGGCATGTATGTATGGTTGTTAAGTGAAACAGTAAGGCTTCCTGGTTGTGTACGGCTGGGGTCAGCCTTTATTTGACAGGGGGGAATCTGTAACAAGTAGAATTAGGTACTGTACCTTTAAGATAGTACGTACTCTGTTACTCCCTGACTCCACACTCAGTGTGGCCAGTCGACATGTGAAGCGCGAGCTGTGAGCGCATGTATGCGTGTAAGCCCGTTTATCCTGCTTTTATTTCTATTTTAGTAACGCAGTTGTGGGTTAGTGGTGTGAGTTGCGAGATGCCCATATGTGTGTGGGACTGGGACGACGTTGATAATAAATCACCACGGTGGAATATCAGCTACGTCTTGAGTCTTTGCTTAACATTACACCTGACTACAACCGTTTAGTCCGGTTCATTCTGATTAAGAGCGTTACAAGTGATGCTGCACTTTTATACAATAGCCAAGCATGGCAGGACCAATGAGTCCTATAATGACTGGAAGCAGAAAGGAAACACCTTTATTAGACCACAGCTACAAAACAAAACTGTCTGTGATAACATTCGTGCTCGAGCAAAGTAAAATCATCATGAGAATTAGCTGTGTGAAGAGTTTGTTCCAGTCTTGTCTGTCGCTGTGGTGTTTCTTTATATGAGTTCTGTCAAGTGGGAAATCCAAACTCAAGAAAAGCAGCTTCACCAAGTCCAGCAGATTTTCTCATTACACAGCGCACTTCTCCTCAACAAGCTGGACAAACTGGAGGCTCATTAATACGTTACTGAGATGTTTTGCTTCAATGTTGCTATAGACTTTGAATACTTGATGAAAACAAATTCTTGCACAAGAGAAAAGCCTCAAAGTAAGAAATGAGAAGAGACCAGTGAAGAAGCCAACAAAGAAGCTGTTTCCAAACTCCGCCCTTATCAAGCAATGGACAGTGGAACTTGAGGACGAACAGAGGAAGGCTGAGGATCTCTTTCAGAAATACGGCCTTCCTCAGTGACCAGATGCTTCTGGACCGGGAGCTGCCGGACACTCGAGACCACAGGTGAGTTTCTCTCCGCCTGTTCTCCAGGAGTCCCTCTGTAATGGGAATACTTGTGTTTGGTCGTCTGTTCTTCAGTGAGATTGGGACTCTGGATGGAGGGATGCAGGTGTGTCCGGAGGAGAGAATGTTGAATTAGGAATATGAGTAAAGCACATGATTGTTCTACTGAATGTTATATTATATTCAGTGTTGATTTTGTTCAATTCTAGCAGTTTTGATTTTTGTGTTGAGAGTGAGATGTGAAAATTATTTTCTTTGTTGACACATCAGTTTCCTGCTTTAACACCCTGACATTCTTAACATGAGATCTACTGTAAATATATCAGGTGTTTGCTAATTAGACTAGTCGAACAACCAGTGTTCCTGTTCTTGTCTTCTCCTGCAGAACCATAGACAATAAATAGGATAGGATAAAATAGTCATTTAAATTCAAAGTGTACTTAGTGTAAATATGAACATGAACAAGTTCTTGATATACAGTATATGGATCGTGTTTTTATTGTTTATGGTGGTAAAGAGGTACGTCTGCAAGTACTAACAGAACTTCTACGGCAAGGGAGCCACACCAGATATCTGTTTTTATGTTCAAATATAAATGCTGTTGAACTGCAGGACACTTTGTATAAACCTCATAGACTAAACTTGGTCAAAGTAGTATGTAAAATAATACTCTCGGCATTTAGTCAGTCCTTCTGCACAATGCGCTAATTTTTTTTTTCTTCATTTTTTCTTTTTCATTTGAAACCCCCTAGTTTTATAAGGTAACTACCCAGCTAACAAAATCTGTTCTAAAAACTTTTCATTAAGTTGGGAACATGTTATTTCTGAATGTTTTCTGTACATAGACAATAAGGGAACATTTCATTTTATCATATTGCAAACATTATGGGAAGGTTAATGTTCTCTAAACATTCCGTAACATCTAAAATATGTTAGACGAACATCCAACCAAAATGGGTAACAGTAAAAGTTTATTTTGATGATCCACTTTAGACATTCTAACTAAACTGTAAGTAACTTTGCAACTATTTTAAGGATTAAGGATTTTTATTGTCATTCCAGAACATGGTACATTAGCTGGAACGAAATTAGGTACTGAGGTCCGGTTAAAACCACTCACAAAAAAATACCTAATCTATTAATAGTATAAATACAAATAACAAATTATACACACCTATATACACACACACTAAAAACCCTGAAAGATTAGCAGCATAGTAATAATGCAGTGTACCTTTAGGACAGAAAGTTCAGTTTGTTCAGTTCTGGAGTGTAGCAGAGTTGATAAGTCTGTTAGCGTCTGGAAAGAAGCTGTTCTGTAACCTGGTTGTTCTGGTTCTAATGCTGCACAGCCCCCTGCCTGAGGGGAGAGGGACAAAAAGTCTATTGGAAGGGTGGGAGAAGTCCTTAAAAATGCTGGTAGCCCTAGTCCTATTGATGTATGTGTCTCCGGTTGCTGGGAGACTGCATCCGATGATTTTCTCTGCCGTCTTCTTAACCACACGCTGCAGGGCCTTCCTATCTGTAACAGAGCAGTTTCCATACCACACTGTAACACACAAGGTGAGAATGCTCTCCACCACACACTTATAAAAAGATCCAAGGACTATAGTTCCAAACTAGCTCATTTGAGCCTCCTCAGAAAATATAGCCTTTGGTGAGCCTTTTTTTTACCAGGCTACTACAGTTGGTTTTCCAATTGAAGTTGTCGTTAATGTGTACTGTACTCCGAGGTATTTGTAGCTGGAGACAACTTCCACCTCAGCCCCCCCAATGCAGATGGAAGGGGGATGGTTCCTGTTGATTTTTCTGAAGTCCACAATTATTTCTTTCGTTTTTCCACATTAATGCAGAGCTGGTTATCCCTGCACTAGGGCTGTGTATCACCAACAATGTCACGAAACGATACGCATCACGATACTAAAGCCACGATACGATACGTATCACGATATGGATCAATTTGGAATTAAAATTTCTTTTGAGCTTTTAGTAACAATAATATCTGTTTATTGAATAACCAGTGTTATAACAGTTGTGATAACTGTAAAACAATTTAGTTTTTGTCATTAAAAAACAATGAGTTAAATAAATAAAAAAAACTTATTAGAGCCAATAAAAAAATGGCTCTTCCTTCTGCTTTTAAAGTCTGCCTCAATAACTGAAAACTGATAACTGACAATTATAGTGACACTGAAGCATATCTACACTGCTCAATGACTAAACAAAACTTAAAACATTTCATAAAAGTTTAGTTTTTATATTTTCTCAAACTCTTTTAAACACCTATTTAACTATTTGGTCTTAAGTGTTGGAATGTGCAACAAACAAAGTAATTTCTCCTACGTTGAAATCATTTAAAATGATTACATTTTCAGATTTTTATGCAGAAACAACAATTGATTGACATGATCATGGGTAAGAGAGTGATCAGAATATCTAGCTTAACTACAACCAGGGAATTGCCGTTTCTGTTAAAAACGGTTATGCTTATTTAAGACATAACCAACTGTGTTTAGAGGATACTTGCTGAGATGAATCATTTTGCGTGTTTTAGTCTGTTAAAGCGATATAATCTCGCGAGCTGTATGTAAGACGGCTTTACTATGTATGAACGCAGAGAAAAACAACTCTCAGAGCGCGCGCAAGTACTGAATAGTTTAAAATCGTTTGCATGTTTAAACTGGTAATACTTAAAGACGTACAAATGGTAAACTTTATACACGATGCAATATGCAAGTGAATATTGTGTCCCGACTCCTAAACGCGAGCGTGTAGTTTCACCAGCTGCAGCGCTTGACGCTTGCCTTGACCAGCCCGCTTTGAGAGACGAGAGAGAGAAGACGCAGCACCATTGAACTCACGCTGTTTGTGAAATTTCGTCACGCAGAACGTTTTAAAATGACTGATTTGATTTATAATCTGTGTGGATTCATTTACTAATACAACCGAACCTACATGCTAAAGTGAATCAATGTTTGCGGGAATGATTAAATTATGCGCAATAGCCTGCCGCGCAGAAATTCGAGCCCTAAATTGGCTACATTCAAAAGCACAACAGTATCGATACAGAAGCTGCTGTATCGATACGCGCATCGCCAGGATTTCATGACGATGTATCGCAGTATCGATATTTTGAGCACAGCCCTACCCTGCACCAGGCCACCATGTGTTCCACCTCTAATCTGTAAGCTGACTCGTCTTTCTGAGAAATGAGTCCCACCACAACAGTATCGTCTGCGAACTTGACAATATGGTTACTCGGATGTCTGGCGGTGCAATCATATGTCAGCAGTGTGTACAGCATCGTGCTCAGGACACATCCCTGCAGCGAGCCAGTATTGAGAACGATGGTGGTAGTATGGCCGGCATTTGATGGTCATATATTCGACAGCTTCAGAGCAATGAGTGCTAATAATGGAACAATTAGTGCACCATCCTTTGTTGAAATACACGCGAAGTCCACCTACCCGAGTCTTCCCCGACAAACCGACTCCGGTCGGCCCGGTGGAGTAGCATGCCGCTAATCTGGAGTGCTGAATCTGGTACATTGTCATTAAGCCATGTTTTCGTTAATATAAGCATGCATCAGTTCCTCATCTCCTTGTACACATTAATTTGCAGCCTTAGTAAATAAATTTTGTTGTCCAATACCCGGACATTGGCTAAAAAGAGAGATGGAATTACCAGTCTGTTGTTGTTAGCCTTTAGCTTAGCCAGCAGGCCGGCTCGCTTGCCCCTCTTCTGCTTCTGAGCACATCGCTTTCTCTTGCCTCTGAGCCGGCTTATGGTGTCCTCAGAAGCTCCATCCTGCCCAACTCTGACTTCAGGTTCAGCTGTAATTTTGCTTCATACTTGCTATTAATTTCGCAGAGTTCAAGTGGGTTGTACCTCACAAACCTTCTTGCACACATACACTCGCTATTCCTTACTTTAGCCAGCGAATCCGGCAAAACACTAAGAGTTGAACCGGGAGCTCGAGAAGCCGCACTACTGCGCCTTGCTATAACATCATAACTAGACAGAAACTGACCATATATGTCAACTAACTCTCATTGAAGTATTAGAAGACTGTTAGGGTTAGTAGAATAAGTTGACATGCTGCAAAGTTACTTCTAGTCAGTGGAATACCTAAAGTGGACTCGAAATAAAGTGTAACCCTAAAACGATGTATAAATGTTTTTGTGCTCACGTTTTGAGAAAATTATAAAAGATTATACTTTTCGAACTTTGAACGAACGTTCTATTAACAGTACTGGAAGAAAGTTTGTTCATAGCTTTGTGAGAACCAGGGGCGTCACTAGGCCTTTTTTAGGGGGGCTTCAGCCCCCCTAAACTTCTGCCCAGCCCCCCTAAAAATATTTGATTAATACATTTTTGATCGCTTCAGTCCCCTTTAAAAAACCCATTTGAAACGGCGGCAAACTGCGTCAAGTTTCGGCTCCTCCCCTTATCTGAGTCTGCTTGGATTTTAGCGCATTTTTCAATCTGATTCTGCACTGGGCGCCGAGCAGAGCGAACATCAGAGAGTACAAGGTGTGTCGTGAGTGCATTTATTGATAGATTGCTATGATAATACATCTGCATCGGTGCAGTTCTCTTTGTCATAAATGCATTGCCGTGCACCGCTCAGCACGACCGTCATCCAGCACGAAACACACGCAGAGTGAGAACCATAGGCGTCACTTGGCCCATTTTAAACTTCTTCCTAGCCCCCCTAAACATTTGTGATTAAGTGTAGGCTACACAAAGATTTTGGCAGCACGACTGTTTAGTGTTCAGTTTACGATCAAGTACGAGTTAAGATGTTAGTAGCTAAACTAAACATTTTATATTTTACGTTTTTTTTGTTCATAAATGTTAAACGAATGACAAAAATAATTAGAAAACTAATATGTCTAATTTTGAAAAAGAAAAAGAGTGTGATGCTGATGAGGTGAGAAAAAAACAGCTGCCCGCACATGGTTTTAAAGCTATTGTTATCCTTTTTTTTGGCCTTCAAAACATCTTAAAATGCACATATGCAGATCAGAGAAATCAAAATTTTCTAGGGAGCATGTCCCCCAACCCCCCTAAATACCTCTCATTCGGTACCTCAGTAATTATAAAACCGTGCCATATGCATGTTACTGGATGAATGAATGAAACTAGTTAATAATGAGCATTAGATCATAATCTAACTTCTTTTTTTTATACCAAATCCTCATTGGGGGCTGAGCCCCCCTAAAATGAAAATCCTAGAATCGCCCCTGGTGAGAACCTTGCCAGAATGTTAGCCAAAGGTCTGAAAACGTTTCCTGTTAGCTCGGTAATAATAATAAGAAAATACAGTCCTCTCCTCTTCTGTTTGTCATGGTTATGAATTATCTGCTACGAACTTATTCCACTTTTCCTGCCATATTGTCAAAGCTGTATCCTGTAGTTGTGGTGACAAGGAACTGTACCTGTTAAAAAGGGGGAAAATGCGACCTTAAATTAATCTTCTACATAACTGAAATTATTTCTCAAATGAAAGAATAAATGTAGCACCTGATTGAATTCATCGCTAGCTCCTTCAGAGTGCCCAGGTTTGCACTTAGCCCTCCAATACCCACAAAGGCCTGGTAGAAATCATAGGAGAGCCCAGTTGTCCCGAATAAGGTGGGATCATCAGAACTAACCACTATGGGATGACCCTCTGACATTAGAGCTGCAGCGGGGTGGTTTCGCAGATCCGAGACTAGCTTTAGCACCTGGAGAAAACAAAACACTGTTTATTCAACCAGTAACACTATAATTCTGTCCAAGTACAACACATTTTTTTGAAGGAATATACCTGGTTGGAAATGGGACACAACTCCACTGCCACCCCTCTTGTCCTGGAGAGCTGCTTGGCCAGAGGATGATGTACCAGCGCAAAGCCATGTCCAATGCGGCTGGTGTTAAACAACAAAGCGTCTAAAACGTTCCTGTCCACATCCGTACCATCCAAATCTAAAAGCAAACACCCATAGTCGAATGTGGCGAACTCAGAGACGAGGGAGAGATGGATCCAAATACAGATGTTTTATTAGAGTAATATCAAAATAGTGATGGGCGCTTTCGAAACCTTTGCGAATAATTTCTTTCAAAATTCGAACGAGTGATTCGGAGCGAGTATTTGTGTATGTGATTTTGAAAAGCTTAGTTTCTCCCATCACTATATCAAAATACAATTAACTCAGAAACTGGAAAACGGAACACAACTGAACTGAACTGAGAACAACAACATACATCCATAGAAAGACAAGAGCTGGCAAACAACATGGGAAACACAAGGGCTATACTGTATATACAGACATGCTAACAAGGTAACAAGACACACTCACACACATGTGAATACAATCAAGGTAAACCAATGAAACAAAAGGAGTACAAAGGGATTGTAAATATAGACTCAGAAAACTAGAAATATAACATATATTCTAAACAAACAGGGAACATGTAATACAGTAAGCATATTCCAATCCAGCTGTTATTGTACAACTACCCAGCTAAAACATTCTAGTAAGGTTCTCTCAAATTTATGAACAAAAGTTCTTTTAGTAACATTAACGTACATTTTTTTTTCAAAAACATTTAGTTGGATGTTCGTCTAAAATTATTTAAACATGTTTAAAAGTGTTCCCATAAAATTATAAAATGGAACATTCCATTAATGTTTTCTCTTACATTCACGCAACCAAGAAAACGTTTGAACGTTCAGAGAACATTTAGAAATAAAGTTTCCAGAACTCAATGAGAACGTTGGCGAATGGTTCTTAGAACATATTTTTGTGAGCTGGGTAACTAACTGAAAATGAAGTGAGCTACACATACTGACCTGTTTCTCCAGCATGGAAAAAGAAAGGTAGTTGTGTTTCCATCTCTGAAATGAGTGACAAGGCTTCTCGAAAGTACCAGATAGATCTTCCAGTGTCTTCACGACCTACCTGCAGCAATGAATTGATCAAATCAGAGAAAAGTAATACTATTGTTACGTGGAGGGTCCTGATCAAGACCAATTTCCTTGTGAAAAATAACTTAGTTCCCTTTATTATTCTCTTCTGGTGGCATGGCTATGGGTTGTAGCCTAATTTAGGTCAAGGGTGAGATTACCAGGTCAAATCCAACGACGATGTCTGGATATTTTCGCTGCATTTCAATGGCCTCTTGCACTGCCCCCTTCACTTGATATACATAAAGATTCCTGTGTGTGCATTCAGATCAGCAGAAAAGAATATTAATCCTCCTGTCAAAACAAAATCCTAGACAATATAATTCATCTATTTGAACTGAGGGTTCACTAAAGTGTTCCTTCTTACTTTACAAAAGCAAAGAAACCTATCCCATAAATTAATGCAATCTCAAGTTGATGTTTTAAGGAAGCATTATTATACATAATCTCATCCATAATCAGAAATTTCACCCCTTTAGTCTAGTGCCATCATAATGGAAAAAAAATTAAATGCCATTTCTTTTTTGTTTTTAAAAACGGTAATCATTAAAGTGACTGAAATAAATTAACCAAAAAGGTACACTCTTGAAAAACACAGTATAAAATGCCATTTGGCTTAAAGGCTGTAATTCTTTAATGGTTGTAAAAAAAAACAACAAAAAAAAAACATTTTACAACATAAAACTGAACATACACATTTCATTAGTATTACAACCCTTGATAATAATACAGATATAAAAAATCTTTACATCAGAAGTAGCCTAATATTTATTATTATTTTGGAATGGTTGGTAAATGTATTTGGATTATTTAATCTGTTCATGGGAGAAAGCAGGCAAGGGAACAACAGAGCATAAGAGTTTAATGTGATGTAGTTTTACCTGTGGACAGTGAAGATTTTAACGAGTTCCTATGAAGTCTGGATGATTTGCTCTGAACTGCTCAGTGATGTTTCTGTAGACCTCCACTGACCACGCTTTGTCATGAGTAGTGCCATCCAGTTCATATGCCTAAACATAAAAAATTTGACAATATAGTTCGTTTTCAGGACAATATAAAATAAACATGGTTTTCATATAAAAAGTGCCAAGCGCCAACGCTCCACTGTTTGAGCTACAGGGAAGCCTGTAACAAATTTCCCTATGATTTTCATTGGCTGCCGTGATTAACGTCTACTTTGACCCGCCCTCAGACACTGTAGTTGCAGCTGAAGCCTGGAAGTGTTTGGTTCATGTTCATGTTGAGATCTTTGCATGCTCTTCCAAACGATGAGGACTTGCACTGGAATGGATAGGGTAAAACTGACTCCATCGTTACTGTCGCATCACTGTGTATCAAGTGCTGAGGAAGATCTGGAGCTTAAATTCAGATATAGTAATGGCCGTCTTGTTTCCGACACACGCTATAAGCAGTAGACCAATCACAATAGACTGGGCCGTATGACCAATCAGAGCAATCAAAACGCTATCAAAACGTTGAAACTTACTCAGTGACCGATAAAAAAAATATGATCTACAGTATATAGTATGAATGTGTGTATTATGAATGAAACTCTGACTTCTTGCCATTGTCATGTGACACACAGCATTAGTTGCATCGGTTCACTTCCATTCACATATCCATTCTTCTCCTGTGGCCTCATAGGATAGTAAAATCCATCGAATGCACACTTCAGAATCTCGCCAGAAGTAGTAGGTCATCTGGGTACTTTTCGCCTAGTCTTGAATGCTATGAATTTGGACATACTCACATACTGTTTTTCATATACTGTATGGAAGTCTGAAGTAGGCATATTTGTGCTTAGCATGAGTCCTTTATCGAGGCGAGGTGATGCTGCAATGTATATTTTGAGAAAATTAAAGCCTTTTTTGGCATGTTGTATATAGGAGACCTCCAAATTAAATTAGGAACCTTTAAAATAGCAAAATAGAGGCACTTTAAGGTAAAACATGCAATCTGTTCACAAATTATTGTTGAATTTTTCATCCAACAGCACAAACTTAATATTGTAATGTGGTTTAAAAGTCGCAAACCTTGGACTGTCCGACCCTCAGCTCCACGTACATGATGTTGTCTTTGTAAAGCTCCGTCAGAGCCTCGTAAATGTAGTCCTTAAAAACAGGTGCATAGTTGATCAACCCAGACAGAGCCATAAAAATCTTCTCGAACCTGTCCCATGCTGCATCTTGTGTTGGATAAGACGTCTCCGGGTCTTCCGTGAAGAGTGTAAGATTCCGCATTAAACTGAGAAGTTAAATTCATGTAATTAGTCTATTTTCAGTTTGTTCGTTTTGGAAGTGGTTGTAATTAAATATGAATATATTAGCACACACACACACACACACACACACACACACACACACACACACACACACACACACACACACACACACACACACACACACCACACACACACACACACACACACACTGCTGCTGTTGTTTATTGCTGTTGTTGTTGTAGATTAATGCTGCTGCTGCCAATACATACACTGATGTGAGCATGTAAGGCACACTGCTTCAGAACAAATATAGCATATCTAAAAGCAGATCTACGTAGGTGAAGCTGGGGAACTGGGAAGATGGAGGGTTTCAGAGGAACTCTGATAGAGTGCAGTGCTAACTGCTATAGTAAATTCTAATCAACTATTTAAATGCTAACAGCAAGTTCATTAGCTGCAAATGTGACATGAACCAATCAGCTTGTGGCAAGTTAACAATATAAATATCAGCAGTTACATTAAAGCCCCACTAGGTAGGATTTCCATTTTGGTCAAACAACGACCCCTAGAGTCGCTGTGGACTACTTGTATTTAACGTTACTGTCGTAAATACCACTCACGCAGAGCAGTCTCTTCACTCACGGCCTGATCCCCTCCACCCTGTATACCGGTCCCTGTTCAGTTGGGTGGAAGTTGTAACGAGTGAAAATAAGGTGTGTCCCCTTTAAGAGCTGCGCGCAGCCTGTTAATAACTGTCGGCAGTCTGTATTGTATGTGCGCCTCACACCCCGTAAGCGAGTTGTTTCTGTTTGATGCTCCTATTTTTGTCTATCAAGTAATGCTGTGGACGGTAGAACGTGTGACAGACAGTTACACGAGTTCGATTGGGGAATAAACACAACGCGGTACAAATCGTCGGACATCGAACAAGCACAGCTAGCCTCCGAAGATGTTTAAGTTACTGAGGTAACTTGAGGCAAGTTGACTTGTTCATCAACAAGAACGCCAGGTGCTTTTTAGCTCACATCAACGAGTGAAAGCTTGTCCGAGTGATATACAATATAAGCAATATACTTACAAGCAGGGACGGAGCCAGACGATGTAAACATTCGGGGCTTAGCCCAAACCAAGGGCATATCTATTTTTATTATGTGGGGTTGCTCTCCCTAGGGGGGTCCGGGGGTATGCCCCCCCCGAGAATTTTTTTTGAAAAATAAACCATTAAATGTCACTTTCTGGAGAGTTTTGTGCAAAGAAATTGATAAATTGAGTATTATATGAAATGTGAAAAACTGTAAGGTTAAGAGCATTGTTGCATAGTTGTAGAAGATTTAGCGTTTACATTACTGTTAATCAGTCATCACTTGATGACATATTGTATTACCATGTTATATAGTGACCCATACAATGTGCCAAACATGTGCCACATGAAGAGAGATACACACTAGCAAGTCTTATATTTCTGTAATTCACACAGATCAAACACAAATATGCTGACTGAATAGATTGCTAGTTTATTTTGCAGGTCCGTAGCCAGCCAATTAAAGGGGGGGGGGGGGGGGGGGGTTCTTTTTTTTTTCAAAAAGTGGACCTTTTTGCTGTTTTTTTCCTCCTTTTGTATTTAATTATGAGGTTCAAATACTTCATTTTGGTGACCTTTTATGCACCAATTTGTGCTTCTGCTGGTTAATGAGCATGCTTTTTGATGCACCTAAAATATTTTATTACTATAATTACGCTATGTTTATATGGCTATTATATTGTAGACTATTGAGTGGATAAAATATATAAATCCTTTTAATTAAAAAAAAGATCTCTCCCCCAGGTGAGAAGGATATTACCCCTCTAGGGGGGTCCGGGGGCATGCTCCCCCGTGAGAAAATTTTAAATATTCCATATTTTAAAGCATCAATCTGATGCATTTTGAGATGCATTTTTTTTGCCATCTATCTATACAATAGTTTATTGAGCCTTTTCTTTTAACAGTTTTAAATTTCAGTTACTGTGCGCGTGAAGAATGATAGTGCTCTCCTCTGTTGTGATCTAACAGACACACGGTAGAAAGGAATGGTTAAGATACAGCAATAAAGTCCAGCAATATAGTCATTTTATGCGAAACCATAGAGCTTTATCTACTGATCAAGTATAATAATATTAACATTGAATCATATTGGAGAGAGTTTCATCATGACTTGTACCCGAACGCGACGCGCTGTTTGATGCTGAATGGAGAATGACTGACAGCCGCAGCGGAGGGAAAAGTTTACGTGAACTTGAATTTAATGACTTAAAAATTAATTTGATTGTTTTTGTCGTTCGAACCACCCGACACCCAGACAAAATAGACATGCCATTTTAAAAAATCTTTCATTTATTGTCAGAAATATGTTTTCAAAAGCATCACTTTAATCAAATTTTATGTGACATAATTTCCAGTAGGCAACTGACTTCAAACGTGCCGTGGCTGAGCCAGTGAGCTCGCTAGGACGCCGGTCACGGTGTGAAACCTTTCTTTTACTGTCTATGGGTGAAACCAGGGTGAAACATACAACAGCCCGCCAACGGCAAGCCCCTGATGACAACGACGTACGACGACGAAGAAGACGATTTATATTCTTCTTCATTAGTTTTTTATTGGCAGTTGGCATACAAGCTGAGTGATGCGCGATGCATTACCGTCCGCCACCACGCACGGTAGAGCTTTTGTTTGATTTTTTGCCGCTCCAGTCAGAAAGACTGAGAGGAAATTAAACAAAGTTGAAGTCATTTTAAAAAACCTAAAAGATTCGGGGCTTTTGACAAAACATTCGGGGCTTAAGCCCCATTAGCCACCCCCCCGCTCCGCCCCTGCTTACAAGTCCAACAGCATGTGAGGACGTGTTGGGGGAAGTGAGGTAGCCTATGCCGTAAAGCAGTCGAATTTTGTAGTTCTTTTTGTGCTCGGGTTACTACCCGAACCCCGAAGTTTAAAAGTACGATTAAAAACGCTACAGACCCCATTATGCTATGGCAGACGTGTCATTCAACCTATTGTAAGTCGATGTACCATCACAAGAGACTTGGAAATATATTATGAAGGTTGAAAAGTTACCTAGTGTTAATTTAAGGACCCATCAGCCTGCGCCATCTAGAGTTTCATGACAGAACTTGGTATATATATCTATATCTGTCAAACTGCCACTAAAGCCATACTTACAGTAAAAATGTGTTTGTGGCATTAGCAAACAAATGATGCTTTTCAGTGCAATAACATATCCCGAATGGCCACTATCATTTTTGTACCAGTGGTTATTTAGTGCCTGATGTTGAAATAAGTTTGATCACCTGTTATCAAAGGCAGTGACATCACTGAGGCTGGCCCTCAGCAGGTCTAGCCGTTTCCAGACAAAGCATCCAAAACGTGGAAAGGGCATAATAGTAGAGAAAAGGAACTTCAGTGACCCGTCCCACGTGAAGCAGATGTAACAATGAGGCCTGTATGTTGCATTCAGCACCAGCCATTCCACACTCACCATAGCGGAGCTGTGGATGTGAAGGGCAGCACCTGTAAAGCACAGAGTAATTTTGTCATCTGAAGGACAGATGGGCCCCAATCTTTTTTTTTTTTTTTTTTAGACCATTTCAGCACACACTTTCAGAGATTTCATTTGTCAAGTCAGTCACAGACTCAGTGCTGATTGCCTATACAATGTTACAACAAATCGTAACCCCTAACCCTACCCTACACCTTAACCTTAAAGGGGTCCTATCTGATTTTTACATTTCTCAAATTTCTTTAGTTTGTAATGCTGCTATTTAAACATGAAAAGGTCTGCCAAGTTTGAAAGCACAAAGTCACACCAAAGGGAGTTCTTCTCTATATCAGTGCACACTTGTAAACACCTCATAAAATCCCCACCCAAGAATAAAAAAAAATAATTTTATTAAAGGTTATTTTGTCATTTAACATTGAAGTCCGATGCCCCTCCCCCTCCGCTATATAATGTAAGCTGCGACAGTTGAATACATGATATATCCTGGGAAGAGAGGTGCTGCGACAATGTAAAATATATTAAAAATAATGAATTATTTTTACATTCAAGCATGGAAAACCTATTCTCTGACTTTGTAAAAGGGCATAATACATCCCTTTTAATCAATGAAATTGCCTTGGTGTGATTTGCGGGGGGGGGGGGGGGGGGGGGGGGAGTGGGGGGGTTAGGGGGGGAAATCACATGTCCCAAACATATAACCATTTTTTTACCTTTTGGCATTTTCTGTAGTAGTTTGAAGACAGGGCTTTTTTGCACAATGTGCCGCACTTTGAAGAAGTGATTGGCAGGTGGGAAAGGTGAATAAACCATTTCCTTCAGCTTTAGCTGGTGTAGGATTGAATCCAACTGCAGTTCAGCCGGAGTGAGCTCCACTCTGCCCCCTACTTGCTGGGAGATGTCCTGCTTCAGCATCAGATCCCTCTGATGGGGGTCTGGCATTGGATTACACTCTCTGATACACAGTAATATCAGCATGATCAGAGCTGCCCTGCTAAAGATACACCAGAAGATACACCTCATGCTCCTACAGAGATCCTGAGACAAGAGAGAGTGATATTCCTATGCTTGTTAGTTTTTTTAAAAAGTGATTTGTCTTTATCAAATGTGTCTGAAGGTTCTACATTCTTTTGTACAGTGCAATTTGCACCTAAACCACATTTCACTTTGCATTGTATATGATTGTGTTAATACAAAATTAAACGCTGACTAAACTAAAAGCTGAAAGTCTCAAGTTCAAAGCTGACAATCTGGAGATTCTCTTATGCGTCTTGCTAAACATCTAAATCAAATTGTTTTCTTGTTTACAGGAATGGTTTAGTTGCAAATATTAACTTGTCTATTTTTTGTCCTTTTCCTAGTTTAACGTCTTTATCAGATCTATCCCTTGTTAAAGGTCAGGACCATAGTCTAATGTCAACTTAATTTGTCATTCTGTGAAATGCTCGCTTTGTTCAAAACCAATCTTTGAACATCAATTTTATTACTAGATTTTACTATGTACATGATCAAAATGTAACCTACATCATAATTATCATTATATTCAACACAGGTTATGTTAGATCTCACTATTTCCTTAGAATGGTTAATATTATTTTAATATGGTTGCTTGACCCGTAGCCTTTGCAATAATCAAATAATTGACATTTCTAACAATCTAATAAAGAAAACCTCAGCAATAAGAAAACAGCATACCTTAAAATATTACTATTGATTATAAATAAAAGAACTCCTTACCTTCAAGTTTATTTGACTCATTACTCCCTTTTTGTTCCCTGCTATTTGTCTTACATTCAGACAGCATGTATTTCAGCTGCCTTTTTTCTGCATGGTAAGTTCCTTATTCTGAAGGACAGCACATGTTGAGAATGTGATGACAATAGAGCATGTGACAAACTGTGAAATCTTAAATGACTAGTAGAATAAGAGCCTTCAGCAAACCCTTCTCATTATGACATTCCCCAAATGACTGACATTTACCCATTTACCATCCACACTATATACTCAGTAAGAACACAATGGGAGAAGATCTGGTCTATATTGTTCATTATTCACATCAATATATAATCTTTGCAGTGTTAACAGACACGTTTGGTTCTGATATACAAGTCATGCTCTGCACCACAGTAAAGGACAGCAAATTAAAATTCAACTGAACAGATTGTAATAGTCAGGTCTGTATCACCATTTTGAGGGATGTTCAAGATGTAGCTGTTGTCTAAATGGTTATCAGGTTCAGTTTGCAAACTAATGAGAGCTTTGGAATTTCTACATCAGTTTAAGTTTTTACGTTTCTGTAAACATAAACATGTTATATTCCAGCTGCATTCGGAATCAAACAAGGTGTTCAGGACTGGAGATCCAGCAGCCAATCAAAACACTATTTTTTACAGCAATAATGAATCACCACATACAGAACACACACATACACATGATATTTTCTTAAATACAGACAGACAGAGGAATGGAGTCATTAACATCAGAATGAAAATAAAATACAACATCAAACAATGGCGTTCCGCCGTGGTCCTAAAAGGTTTCATCTGTGAATGAGAATCAGTCCATGAACTTGCGATTCTGGTTTGCACCAAACAGGACAACTCGGACTTCAGGCATCATCTGAAAAAAAATCAAAATCAAATCAAAATTCTAGCATTTATTTAACACCGCTTCTCAGTGTTGGTGGTAACCAGTTAAGTAATCAGATTAAAGTTTTTCAAGTAACTAGTAAAGTAATGCATAAGTTACTTTTTCAAATAAGTAACGCAAGTTACTTTATTTTCACATTTATTTTCTGACACCTCTTCCTGTCCCCATGTTGAGAGAAATCGGGAGTAAAATGCAGAGGTGTTGTGCGGGCACTTTGAATTACCACTGTGTATGAAATGTGCTATATAAATTCAACCATAAGCAATATTGACTTTAGTTAAACATCACATTTGTGTTTAATTTTTTGGTTTTTATTGTTGAAGTAAGTAACTTTCTTCTCCTGCATCATTTCATTTTGGTGTGAAAGGCCTTGACGTTTGCCAAAAATATAACTTTTTTTGTTTGTTATTAAAAACCAAAAAACAAGCCCAGCCCAGGTGAGAAAAAGTAATGCAAAAGCAACGTAACATTACTTTCCAATAATAGTAACCAAGTAACGAAATTAGTTACTTTTTTAGGGAGTAACAATATTATAACACATTACTTTTAAAAGTAACATTTCCCAACACTGTTCATAATCTTCTCAGCCCAAATGCTGTACCTGTTGTGCCATGAGGTCCAGCCTGCTCTCCAGAGTGTTGGACACTTTGATCTTCCCATCAGCATTATACAGCTCAATACCACCAGAGCTACACAGAAAACACACAAACTTTCATTACAAAGATAAAAAAAGAGCTACCATTATTTAGGCTAATTTTATAAATGAGGAACTGCTTAGGAAGCGTGGATGCTCACAGTTCTGGAGAGAGGAAGTGGTCCTGGTCAATGCGCACTTCAAGAGTGTCCTTCACAGCTGCCTTGTAGATGGGGATGTTTCTCTGCACAGCAGCCTAATAAAACAATTTTAAGTCGCTTTGAAATAAAAGTGTCTGCTAAATGAATAAATCAATGTAAATGAAATGTAACAAATTTTGCTAAAGTCAGCATTTCTTTTATATCAGTAGCTGTGTTTCCATCCAAAGTTGCAAATTTAACTTGAGCGCAAAATTATGATATCACAGAAAACATTCTATTTAGTTTTTAATAATGTTTATTTGTATTTTAATTATTTAATTCATCAAGCTAAACTAAATGAAAATTAGAAATGTTGTCTTGGCAACTAACTAGAATAAGTTTGAATTTTTTTTATTTTTGTTTCAGATAAAGTTTATTTTACTTCAGATTTTTTTAATAGGTTTCAGTTATCATTGAATATACATCCACAGACCTGCACTATGCCCACGTCCTGTTTGCGGCAACGGATGGTCACTTTGGGTTCCAGGAGTTGGTAAAAACCCTGAAACATGAGAATATTAGAGCATAAGACTCACAGAAAGTCTTTGACAGAACTGATTTGCTACACTATGTATTATATATTGCTCACCTGCAGGATGAGTCCGTCCATCAAAGAAGCGTATCTGGATGGATCTCTGGCTACATTCGCTAGTCGCTGACGTGCGTCGTTTAGCAAATCCTAAAGAGCACAGAATTAAAACTGCTGCATAAACAGACAACAGAATCTCCCACCCAATATTTTGTTTGATGTGCCAGAAAAGAGAACATGAACTAACCGAAATCATGTCATCGCGGGCCTTCAGGACCTTCAGTCTGGCCTGGTTCATTAGGTTGGACATTTGACTGTGAAGAAAAAGCAAACAATTTTAACACTATTAGGGGCAAAGAATTCACAATCAGATAATTTCATAAATAATTATATGATTTGAAACCGCTTTACAACATGAAACGCTTGTTTGAGTAACAGATTTTGAGGAAACTGGGAATTTCCACAGTAATGATTTGGCCGTGTAATGGCTTAGGTCAGAGGAAGTCACACTCACATTTTCTTCTGCTGTTCGATCTGCTTCTCCTTCTTCTCATAATACTCCATAATCTTCAGACGCTGGGTCTGAACCAGCCGACCTTTCTCAATGTTGAACTCCTCCTCTGCCTGCAGGGGGTGTCACTTATCATATCAGTATATTTCCACCATTTAATTGTTCTAATGGAATAATTTAAAGCTAAACAAAAATGACCTTTGCATCAATCTCCTCCGCTTTTTCATTGGCTTCCTGCTCAATGAAAGCCATCATGTGCTTGATCTGGAAGAAATGGTAAACGATAGGAGAGCAATTTAATATCAATGGGGAAAAGGCTTTAAAATCAGTGCAAATCAGAATTAAACTGTAAATACAGTGTGGTGGAAAATTTAAACTGAATATTAAGCTAAACATGTTTTACCATTTGACCTTATTTGACCTGCTAAATCTCTGAAACAATGTTCTAAGACATTCTGTATTTTAGGTGAATGTGTGTGTGTGTCGAACCCATGACTATGTGTAAAAATAACAAATATGGGAAATGAGACTAGACAGAGATGACTAGTTAGAACTTGTGATAAATGAAGTAATGGTTAAAACAAATTATTCTCTACCCAGTAACAGAAGAGACTGAAAATGAATAACCAATCAAATTAATGTCATTATGCCATACCTCCCTATTGTATAAAAACTGTGGTTTCCGTGTTTTCGGTGGGATTCTCAATGGAAATTGTCTGAGATCCACCGGCCTTGTTTTTACTTGGGAGATTCTCTGAGTAGGCCTATTGCTCGAGAACTCTCCTGCCCGTTAATTAAAAAGCATTTGAGGGATAATTACTGAAGTCTGTCTGTCATTTAAAAGCTGCGCAGCTGGAGAAGTTAGGATTAGAGAAAACTCGAAGCTAAAGATGTCGACGGACACTTTGGGAGCTTGAGTAGAGTAGTTCAGAAAACTCGAAGCTAAAGATGTCGATGGACACTTTGGGAGCTTGAGTAGAGTAGTTCAGAAAACTCGAAGCTAAAGATGTCGATGGACACTTTGGGAGCTTGAGTAGAGTAGTTCAGAAAACTCGAAGCTAAAGATGTCGGTAGACACTTTGGGAGCTTGAGTAGTGTAGGATTGAAAAATCAGCATTTGTCTGAAGTATCGTTAAGAGAAGACTTATAGGAAAGCAGATAGTCAGATTTTAGGTTAGATTTTAGGGAAAGAAAATCCATCACAACAGGCACATGCATTTTCTTTATCAAAACAAATAAATACGTTACAGTAGCAATAAGAGCTGCTTCTTGTGGCCCCATCACATGGATGTGGAATGTGTCTGTCTAGTCTAGTGTGTGTGTTTAGTAGGTTTAATGAATGCCATTACTATGCAGAACATCCTACATCTTCATATTTTGCATCATCTGCATTCTATTGTACATATTTGATATTATTCATCATGCACCGCTTTGATGCATTTGGCTTTGGGATTATTGATTTAATTTTACATTATTGATCCATTATGCACATGTGCGTGTTTCCATATACAACAATTCACTATAATACACCCATTTAAATGTATTCATATAAATTGACTGTTATCTATAGTAGACAGGTCTCGTGATGCTAGCGCGTGTCTAATGAATAAATGACGAACAACCTTGAAGGCCACATCGTCTTGTTATATCACGATCAGGCTCGTCAAAAAACAATGCATTTAGCAAAGCACTGGATGATTAATCTGTCTATAGTGTTATGCTGTAATGAAGATTAAATGATGCATTTGAACGCGTTTTCACCTGCTTCTGGACGTCGGCATCGCTGAGCGCCATGACTGCTGCTGCTGTAAGAGGATTTTACACTCCACCGACAGAAAAAGCTCGTGTCGCGGCAAAGGAAAGACGTCTTATATTGATGAAGACGTTAGAATATTTTTGGAAAAGCCTAATGATTCAAAAACGCACAAAATGTCATGAAAGTGGTCGATCGTGACAGTGTCAGAGTCGTGAAAATAGACTGGAAGGATCAGCTGATTCTCAGTCAATGATGACACATACGTCACATGACGCGTGTTTCCTCTCCAAGGAACCAATCAAATCTCAGTGCGCGTGTAGGGCTTTTTATTTTGAACCTTATACAATAATTAATAATAAAATCAAACCATTTCACCCAAAAGTTTTAAATGATAAAATAGCACACATAAGATGAAATGGAAAATGGACAATTAAAAAATGAAATATTTGAACACATTCTGGGAATCGATTTCATAAATCATTTATAAGTGATGAAATTCTTCTTAAGGTCATTGTTAAAGTTTAATTAAGAAAAACGAACTAGTTTAATTAAGAAAATAACAGTAAAATTTATCATTCACAAGGTGAAAATAGACGCTAACTTTGTTAAACAAACACATGTCAAGCAAACAGGACTATGTCCTTGAAAGTAGGACAGATCAATGTGTCATGGACCAGAATAAAGGTAAGTGGGCCGATATGAGTTTTTACCGCTTTATCATGTCCCCATGAGTAAGACAGATGTAATGGGATAGGGGGTGAGGTAGGGGACAGGCAAAGGGAGGCGCTGAATAGCATTCTGTTGCAGTAAAGCACATAAGCTCCAGTGACCCCTCCCCTGTATTTATTCAAGCCTCAGTCTGCATTCATTTCCTGACTAAACCCTATGCTCAGACGAGGTAAGATCTGTTTTCAATAGCTCTTACAGAATATCAAATGACATATATAGGCTACAGGTTATGATTGGGTGTAGTATCTGTTTTTAGAAAAGTGAATGACAAAGCCAGAATTTACTGTCTTCTGATCTTAAATAAAGTCCATTTTATTTGTTGCTTAATATCAATTATATTAATTTCCTGTATGGGTAGTATGAGAATGTAAGCTTGGACAGTTTATTTATTTATTATTATTTCAAATTACTCCCTTTCCTAACATCTGCAATGCTATAAGTTGCTATAGCATCTGTTCTATCAAAGTTTGTTTTATATGAGGTAGTATCATATAGCCTCATAGCATTATTGCCTAAGCCATTTTTATTTGAAATATGTCTTAGGCAATTATGCTATGAGGCTAACGTGTGGAAATAAAAGGACCTATTCATATGGCAAGCCGTTTTTATGGCAAGCCGTTTTAGCTTAAATTGACCCAGCCTTACTCGTCGTAATTGCATTTTTACTAGTAAGAATTGAATTAGAGAGCTCTAAAATTCAATTCTTACTAGTAGCAATTATAATTAGAGAGCTCTACAATTCAATTCTTACTAGTAACAATTATTATTAGAGAGCTCTCTAATTCAATTATTACTTGTAAGAATTACAATTACAGAGCTCTCTAATGCAATTCTTACTAGTAACAATTGCAATTAGAGAGCTCTACAAATTAATTTTTACTAGTCAGATGTCTCCATTGACTTCCATTCATTTTTAATTAGAGAGCTCTACAATTGAATTGTTACTAGTAAGAACTACAATTAGAGAGCTCTACAACTGAATTGTTACTAGTAAGAATTACAATTAGAGAGCTCTCTAATTCAATTATTACTAGTAAGAATTACAATTAGAGAGCTCTCTAATCCAATTATTACTAGTAACAATTATAATTAGAGAGCTCTCTAATTTAGTTGTTACTAGTGAGAATGCAATTGCAGAGCTCTCTATTTTAATTTTTACTAGTAAAAAAATGAATTAAAGATATGTATAATTGCAGAGCTCTGTAATTGAATTAAAGAGCTCTGCAAATGCATTCTTACTAGTAACAACTGAGTTAGAGAGCTCTCTAATTATAATTGTTACTAGTAATAATTGGATTAGAGAGCTCTCTAATTTTAGTTCTTACTAGTAGTAATTGGATTAGAGAGCTCTCTAATTGTAGTTCTTACTAGTAATAATTGAATTAGAGAGCTCTCTAATTGTAATTCTTACTAGTAACAATTAAATTGTAGAGCTCTCTAATTGTAATTCTTACTAGTAACAATTCAATTGTAGAGCTCCGTAATTAAAAATGAATGGAAGTCAATGGAGACATATGACTAGTAAAAATTAATTTGTAGAGCTCTCTAATTGCAATTGTTACTAGTAAGAATTGAATTAGAGAGCTCTGTAATTGTAATTCTTACTAGTAATAATTGAATTAGAGAGCTCTCTAATAATAATTGTTACCAGTAAAAATTTAATTAGTGAGCTCTCTAATTTTAATTGCTACTAGTAAGAATTGAATTGTAGAGCTCTCTAATTGTAATTGCTACTAATTAGAATTGATTTGTAGAGTTCTCTAATTGAATTCTTACTAGTAAAAATGCAATTATGACGAATATCGCTGGGAACAATTTAAGCTAAAACGTTATGGCAAGCCTTTTTAGCGTTTTAGCTTAAATTGTTCCCAGCGATATTCGTCATAATTGCATTTTTACTAGTAAGAATTCAATTAGAGAACTCTACAAATCAATTCTAATTAGTAGCAATTACAATTAGAGAGCTCTACAATTCAATTCTTACTAGTAGCAATTAAAATTAGAGAGCTCACTAATTAAATTTTTACTGGTAACAATTATTATTAGAGAGCTCTCTAATTCAATTATTACTAGTAAGAATTACAATTACAGAGCTCTCTAATTCAATTCTTACTAGTAACAATTGCAATTAGAGAGCTCTACAAATTAATTTTTACTAGTCATATGTCTCCATTGACTTCCATTCATTTTTAATTACGGAGCTCTACAATTGAATTGTTACTAGTAAGAATTACAATTAGAGAGCTCTACAATTTAATTGTTACTAGTAAGAATTACAATTAGAGAGCTCTCTAATTCAATTATTACTAGTAAGAACTACAATTAGAGAGCTCTCTAATCCAATTACTACTAGTAAGAACTAAAATTAGAGAGCTCTCTAATCCAATTATTACTAGTAACAATTATAATTAGAGAGCTCTCTAACTCAGTTGTTACTAGTAAGAATGCATTTGCAGAGCTCTTTAATTCAATTACAGAGCTCTGCAATTATACATATCTTTAATTCATTTTTTTACTAGTAAAAATTAAAATAGAGAGCTCTGCAATTGCATTCTCACTAGTAACAACTAAATTAGAGAGCTCTCTAATTATAATTGTTACTAGTAATAATTGGATTAGAGAGCTCTCTAATTGTAATTCTTACTAGTAATAATTGAATTAGAGAGCTCTCTAATTGTAATTCTTACTAGTAACAATTCAGTTGTAGAGCTCTCTAATTGTAGTTCTTACTAGTAACAATTCAATTGTAGAGCTCTCTAATTAAAAATGAATGGAAGTCAATGGAGACATCTGACTAGTAAAAATTAATTTGTAGAGCTCTCTAATTGCAATTGTTACTAGTAAGAATTGCATTAGAGAGCTCTGTAATTGTAATTCTTACAAGTAATAATTGAATTAGAGAGCTCTCTAATAATAATTGTTACTAGTAAGAATTGAATTGTAGAGCTCTCTAATTATAATTGCTACTAGTAAGAATTGAATTTTAGAGCTCTCTAATTCAATTCTTACTAGTAAAAATGCAATTACGACGAGTAAGGCTGGGTCAATTTAAGCTAAAACGGCTTGCCATATATTCAGCCACACTTAACTAAATATTCCTGCTGGTAGAAGAGGTTTATCCTAAAGTATAACCTGTGTCATCGTCCTCTCTGTTTCTCATTCTGTCCACTGGGTCACATTCAACCATCTCTGCTGCCTCTGTCAGACGTCAAAGTTAAAATGCTACACCATGTATTTCTTGCACATCTGATCCCTTTAAGCACGTTGACCTTTGATCTTGCCACTGGGGTTTAGTTTACTCTCTCTTCACAATCCGACTGTTGACGCTGCAGATGTTTTCACTGTGCCGTGACTGAAGCGGCGCTGGTGCAAACTCAAACTGCTGTTACCATCATATGTACTTCATGAAGGGGATTGAACACTAATTGAATGGCAGTAGTGCATCTTCAGCATGTCAGCAGGAGATTTATGAATTTAGGCATGGATTAATCTGACAAAGAAAATCAAATTTGGTCATAAAAGAGTATGATATGTCAACTGAGATCCTGTCAAGCCATGTGAAATATCTGACATGTGAACAGATGGAGATATAAATAGATGCATATGTCAGATATGCGCTTACTGGCCTATACATAGATCAGAACATGACAACAGATAAGGATGTTTGTAATACTTTGTAATTTGTCATGGACACAAATACTGAGGTCAGATTTGGTAAATACTCCTGGCCCACATTTATTTTTATTTATTTATTTGCTCATCGAATATCATGTTTTGTTCAATTTGGTTGGGTCTCTTTCTCACAACAAATTCTGTACAGTATGTGACTGAATTCATTCTGTCTATCATCTTTAGGACTCACTGAAGACAGAACCTGTGAACATTAGTCAGATTTTCAGAGGGGAGACAAAGATCTTCCATCCTGTCTGAGGACAGGCAGTTTGCGGGACCCGACCCTCCCCGGGATCTAACCTCCAGCCTGGAGGAGAGCAGCAGTGGTTCGGGCCGCTGGCAGACCGCAGGTTTGGCTGAGTCCTGGGCGTCTGTTAGCGACATGGAGACAGAGCTCAGAAGTCTAGAAACCAGTGAGATGGTTCTAGTTCAAGAGGACCACAGCGAGAACAACTCCTCCACCTCTGACATCATCCATTTAGAGGCGGAGCTCCACGAGAGGGCGGAGTCAGATGATGAAGAAGACCTTCAGAGCAGCGTGCTGAGCATGATCTGCAGTGATAGTGGATCTGCTGCAGAATCAGATCTCAAGCCTCCACACACAGGGGAACTTCTGATGTGTGTGGAGGAGCCAGTTGTGGAGGAAATTGAGACCGAGGTGGATTCTGAGCCATTTTTCACTCACACCCCTCTTCTGTCCGAACCGTTAGATTTCACCCTGGCTTCTGTTCCCATACCTGAAATCATCTCACAGGTTATAGATCATCTCCCACACTCTGCAGTCCCACAGTCAGAGGAGTCTCATACGTCTGAATCTAGCGTGTCTCAAGACCACACAACGTCATCTTCGGAAGAGGCTGTTAGAAAGGCGGGCCCGCTTCCCACCTCGCCCTTTGAACTCCCTGTGCTGCTAGTTGGTGTCGCCGCCCTGGTGGCGGTAGTGGGAGTACTTACTTATAAATTGAGTAGAAAGTAGCAGGACTGTGTAGCTTATCTCTTTAATAGCTTCAACATTGTACAACAATTCAACAAATTGTATTATTGATTACGTGATATAACAAATACAGTGTTTTTAAATATTATAGTTTGTCTTCTTTTGTTTTATCACACACATACAAATACATAACCCTGTCCTGCTGTTACACATCTGGAACATCATCCTGATTATCAAAAGAAAAATACATTACGGTGTTTGATGTAGGCTACTGTCTTAAATGTATGCTTTTGATGAAAATAATTGTTGGAGAGTAAATAAAATAATAATAAAAGTATTACAGATAATTATGTATTGTCACGATTATTCAGGATTATCAGCTTAATGTGTGCTGATTTTACTTACAGTATTTATTTATGCATATTTATTTAGATTTTGAGAAAAATGTTTTTTCTAAATACCAATGTCCATCGCATTTGAGGTTTGATATCTAAACATTTTAAATTTTCTTCTTCTCACAAACATTTGGATATTAAAATTGAATTAAACGCCAACAATAATAACAGCTAGGTTAGTTGATTGCCTTACAATTCTATAGATATCTGCGTCAGTTCTTCACTTTCTCCTAATGCGATGAGACCTGTTTTACTGTTTGTTCAGCGAATGTGTGGATTGCTTTGTCCAATATGAAATGTCACCTCTCCGACAGCAGATGGCAGTATGAATATCGTGATAGACAAAGAGCGACAAGCAAGAGAGTGATGAGTAAAAGATTTGTGTGCGGAAGTATTGCCTACTATTCGCATGGTTTCTCCTCACTAAATTCTTCAGACCTTCCAAAATGAGTAAATCAAGGACGACGAAGAAAGAGAAAATAAGTGTGGCAAGCGAGGTAATGCACGTTTATGCCATGTCATGTGTAACGTTATGAAACTATAGATATGCATAGCCATAGGTCAATAATTCTTTATGTATATCTTTGAATGAAACAGCTGACAGATTTTGGAATGATGACGCTACATTTATGTCCAGATATAATTTATTGAAAAAAGTTGAATGTCTGTGCTATCACGTATTAACTGATAAGCCCTATATGAACATATGTTTTCATATTGAAATTAATGTTTTTTTGCTCTCTTTAGATTGACCGAATTGAAGAGCGCAAATCAAACTGTAAAAACAACCTGGAGAGGTCAGAGTTCAGACAGAGAAAAGAACAACTCTCGGACAGTGAAAGGTGGTTATGACAATATGATGATAAACATCGCTGTGCTGCAGACAAAGGCTTTTTTGCTGCATTATCTATTGTAGAAACGTAGCAAACTAGTATTTTCATGTACTGTCAGGCTCGCCCTCGAAGATGAGATGGCCATAATGAATATCAGAATACAGAAATATGGTGAGTCACTTTTATGGACAGATTAGTCCAGTCTGACAGTGAAAATTTAGTCCATGGGTTATGGAATTTAAAGTAGCCGTGAAATCGAAATGAACAATTATTGTTTTTTTTTTAAAGGAATATTTCAGTTTTTCTTTAAAATTATTAATTTACATGATTTATCCATGCACATATTTTGGGGGACACAACCTGTCAAAAAATATTTCAGTTTTTCTTTAAAATTATTAATTTACATGATTTATCCATGCACATATTTTGGGGGGACACAACCTGTCACTCAAACGAGCTTAACCAAACCACAACCATTCAAACAATTCTTAATGAACTAAATCAAGTCCCACCCTCATTTTTTTTCTTGTTTCGCTTGGATACACATCACAATAGGACATAAATCACAAACATTTCTTGATGCATTGCGTCATTTGTTATTGAAACAAGTTTTGGGTAGAGCAATTCTGTATGATGATGTCTTTTTTGTTTTTTTCTTCAGAAAAGGAGCTGCAGGTACTGAGAGGAGAGAATAGGAAGAACATGATGCTGTCCGTCGCTCTGTTAGCCATCAGTGCTCTTTTCTACTACACATTCATATATTAAAGAGGTATTTTCATGCCTAACACGGACTGAGAAAGAGCTATGGGGAGACTGATATAAATCCATACCATCAGTGTCCACACATTGGTTTGTTCAGTGGTTGTGGATCTCTGTCAGTGTCGCTTTAGCCATGAATACATTGTGCCATCTTCATATTGGCTTCGGCATCCTGGATTGTCTGAACACTGCTTTATGTTTGCTGTGTAACAGCGTGACATTAGATGCATGCACACCTGAGAGAGAGGGGGATTGGTGATTAAATGTATGTTTATATGATTTACATTTTTGGAAGCTCGAACTTTACAAAATCACAAATTCAGTGTGAGCATATACATTTACCCAATAATGACACATGGCGTTTCTCTCCAGATCACTGTTTATTGCATTTCAACAGGACTAACATGCACAAAGGTGGGAGGGGTAAAGGGTGTTATTCCATCCAAAAATAAAATTTATCAACAAAATGTTCAATTGAAATAAAAAACAGCCATCAATAAAATGCAATACTGTCCCATTAAACTGCTGTTTGTCCCTTTGATATCCTTGATACTTGCAGCAAACACTCACTTGCAAAGTTGCAAAACAACAAAGCACCAGGCAGCCAGTTCTATTCAGTCCTGTTTGGAGACTGGCTGATGAACTTGCTGCTGATTTAATCTGATCTGGCTCAATGACGTCCCCTTTACACAACAAAGGAATTACATGCTGTGATATTATATTGTACGTACAAGCAGGACTCGATCGGCTCAGACGGTGTCTTTTGATGGACACAGACCTTTGTACAAATGGGATTCACTAACTAGCCATGTAATTTGCAAAGTAAACTTCTGACATAACTAAAATATATTCAACCTTTTTATCTCAAAATAAAGACTAAGGATATTCAAAACAATCTGTAATTTAAAATTGTCTAAAATGCATATTTATTTTCATTAAATGGTCACATGTTGCATGTAACTCACAATCAATATAGATACGAAAAAAAAAAAGATAAAATCAGGGCATTAATAAAAAGAAACAGTGCGTGAGACACTACCTTAACTCGTAATACGTTGATATTGTTCCCACAGAAGTTATTCCATGGTCAAAAGATGACTAATACTCGACTGATGATGACACATACAGGCCCAGTGATATTTACCACAGCAAAAAAACATTTTCCACAGAAAACGTCACACATTTGATTTGATTTCCCACGGAAAGCGAGCCAGGAAAAATGAATGTACATCTATCATAAGAGACCCGCAGATGCACGTTCAAGAATGCATCGCCCATTACTCTTCATAGTACTTTTTTTTTTAAATATATAGATCTGAAGTAACTGAGAACATTGAAATACAAACACACGTACACACATGTACTGAGTCACATTCACGGTTTGTGCTACAACAACAGACAGGGAAAGAGAGAGAGAGAGAGAGAAGGAGGGACTGGAGGCCCTGAATGTGATGAACGGAAGAGAGTACACACGTCTGATTCATCAGGGCTGCACAATAAGTGTGGTAACTGCAACAGAGAAAAAAGAAAGAGGTTTTAGTATTTTATATACATATGTATTTGTGTTTGTATATATTATATATATATATATATATATATATATATACATACACATGATTATTTGAGTAATCTGATAATATTTTTAGTAAAAAATAGATCTACGTGAACAATAGCCTTTGTTTCAAATAAGGTATCAAAAGCAGGAAATGTTATGGTTTTATTGAACAACTATTAAAATACATATTGCAATATACAAAATGCGAACAATCAACTTCTGTACATTATGCCTGCAGAGGGCGCCAACAGTCTGGTGATTGTAGGTGTTGCACTTTAAATCCTTGTGTTAACCTTGAAATTCTTTCAAATGTCTGCCAAATCTTTAATATTTGGCCACTTCCTTATGATAGAAATGCTACAGCCACCGTAGTTTCTTGAACAAGAACATGTGGACATCAAATCATTCAAACTCAGATCGAGGGTTTTTTACTTTGAAATCGCGATGAACAACAATTAGCATATTTAACATAATTGATGTATTCTCCTGTGTCAGCGTAGGTTTATAAATGATCTACGTTACAAATCTGGTCAAAAGACGCATATTACGTTCCCAGATGCAACAATTCGCTATGAAACAAATGCAGATTATTGGAAACCCACTCTAAACAGCACATGCAGAGATTGAGTTTGTGTGGAGCCTCTTTTACCTGGAAGCAACCTGCATGCATGTCAATAATCAAAGCGTTGAGCTTCACTCTGAAACCTGCTGTGCATTGCATATATTTATTTAATTAAATCTCAGCATTTGTGATTTCAATTACACTATGATTTTAAATGGTTTTAATATATCGTGCAGCAACCTTAGAAATGGTCTAATAATGCGGTCAATATAATGCAAGCACTGTAAAAGGTTTGGCCACAAACTCAACGACACGTTTTAATATCGCTCCTTACATCCCTAATATACAGTATATATTAATAAATATTGGTTGATCACTATATATTAATTAAATTTTGATCCGTGTTCCCCTGATGGTTACGGCCCCAGATGACACTATTTTCATGTAACTCATGTTTTTTTAACTACATTCTTTAAATATATTAAACAGGAGATGCATCAGATGCAGAACATAATTTCCGCTTGTGTCTCATTGTGTTTCCTGTCGTCAGATTTCACATCTGCTGTAGCTGTAGTTAAACTTACACCAGCTGCTCATCTACATGAAGTCTTTGATATTGAGGTCAGCGAGAGGATCTTTAGAAGGTGGAGGCTTCCTGGGACTCTGGGCCATTCCCGGAGACATCTGTGGAGGAAACGGACACATGACAGGAGCGATAATTAAGTACGTGGGTCAGCATTTCTTGTCTAAATTACTATTATAAATGCCTAAGTGAAAAATTCAACTAAAATACCGGTTGTCCAGGGCCTCCGGCTGCCGGAAACTGTGGCCTCATCATTGGTTGTTGGGAGGCCATCATCGGTGAGCCAGGCATCATGGGAGAAGCTCCTGCTCCAGGCTGTGAATCACAGAGAGACACAGTAAGAGAAACAAACACAAACCCCTTCACACACACACACACACACACATACATACACATAGACACACACTCTTACCATGCCAAATGGTGATGGGGATCCCATGACAGGACAGACCCCAAGAGGGGGATTCTAATTGGGTGGGAGGGATGGGGGGAAAGGTTAACATCAAACAACACAGAACAGGACAACACCTGAACAAAATGACTATACGACACACAGACGCGCACAAGGGAATCTGCACAGTGCACAAAATGGGATGGTGGTTAACCGTTTGATTTAAGTGTGAATTTAAATGTTTCAAGGGGGAGTACATGCATATTTTCTAATATTATAATAAAAATACAAACAAAACAAAGAGAAGAGAAGGAAGCGGCTGTCAAGCCAAAACAGGTCTGAAGCTCTAAAGCGAGACTGAATCTGAAGCTACTGTTTGGCTTTTTCACACTGTACACAAACGATTAAGATTATGAATGTAAAGTTTCATACATCCTTTTGTAAATATATAATTCTATAATAACCATTGAAAAGGTAACAATTAGCCTTTTCTGTTACAGTATTTATTCATCTATGTTAACATTAGTTAACAATAAACTAGTAATAACAATGTAATAATAACAGATACAACTTTTGATTTAATAATGTATTAGTACATTTTTAAACTAACATGAACTAAGATGGATAAATGCTTCAAAGGTATGTTTCATTGTTAGTTTAATGTTATATAATGTAGTAAACGTTAACAAATGGAACCTTATTGTAAAGTGCTACCAGTGCAGTTTATTAGAAGTTGAAATAAGAAATGTACAGTTGATATTTCAAGAGTTTCAATATTTCAACCCTAAGTTACATATATGAGAAAGCTCCGCCTCTTTAGTCCTGCTCATTCAGCTGATAGGAGCCAAGAGAGAGGCGGGAAGAAGGGGAAGCTCGTGATTGGCTCCACGCCATGCTGCTCAAAGCCATGCTCCACCCCATGCTCCACATCTACAGAACAACACAACATTTACCATAGCAACGCCCCAGCTAGGGGTGGGTACCTGCGCTTGCCAGTTCGCCCCTCCAGCTGTTTCACCCCTGAGACAGAGAGACAGAAAAGGAACAGATACACAAATATGTATTTAAGGGGGCAAGAAAATATGGTGAAATCGAGAGTAGGACATTACTGTATCTTACGGTTTCTGGTTCCCCATTGTCAAATCTGAAAGCACAGACAGAGAGATATACAATTTTAGATTCTTATAATTGTTAGCTCTTACACTCTTAAAAATAAAGGTTCCAAAAGGTTTTTTTTCGCATTTAAACCTTTCAATGAACAGTTCCTTAAAGAACCATTTTATTATTCTAAAGAAGCTTTTCCACTATAAAAAAACCTTTTGTTTAATAGAAAGGTTCTATGAATGTTAAAGTTTCACACTCTTAAAAATAAAGGTTCCAAAAGTTTTTTTTTCACAGCAATGTCATAGAAGAACCATTGGGGTTCCGTTCAGTGAGTATGAGTATTCCGTATGAAGTATGAAGAACACGAAGAATTCATGTTTCCACTATACCCCAATGGTTCTTCTATGACATCGCTGCGAAACAAAACCCTTTGTAACCTTTATTTTCTAGGGTTCTATGGAATTTTAAGGTTCTATGAATGCTAAAGGTTCTCAGTCTTAAAAACAAAGGTTCTTTATTTGCCTTCCATAATGGTTCCATAAAGACAGCCATGGAACCTTTCCATTGCACAAAAGTTTCTTTAAGTAGAAAAACATTCTTTATATTATTAAAATGCTCTTTACACTGAGAAAAAAGGTTATTTTAAGAACTGTTCACTGAAAGGTTGTTTGGGCAACCAAAAATGGTTCTTCTATGGCATCGCTGGGAGAACCTTTATTGTTAAGAATGTGAGACCATAGATGCCATTAAAGACACTTTATTATTTATTGTATTTTGGCTATGATTTTGGAGAACACCAAATAAAAAATGGATGGGAACGTACTGCTGGCCATGTTGGCCATAGCTGAGTCCAGGTTTCCTCCCATAGGTTTGACCGGTGAGTTGGTCATGGGTGACGCCCCTGATGCCTGGGGAGCCATAGCTGGCATGAGCATATCCCCCATTCCATCAAAAGCTTAAGGGGGAGTGAAGAGTAAGACAAACATAGTAAGCTTGTTTTTCAGTAATAGTAAGGAAAGGGGAGCTAAACTGAATGCTAACAACCCTCATGCAGGGTATATCGCTATGGCAACCAGTACAAGAAAAGTCTTAACCCTTTGTCTACACCAGACACGAGCGGCGCAATGCGACATTATAATCAGGGATGTTGTCTACACTGGATGTGGCGCGACACGACAAATTCCTGATGGTAAACTGATGCCTTATTCTATTCTGACGTACTTCAAGTGCTCTCGCTTCTTCTGATATGAAGAACAAATGGATTTGCAATGGTCGCTTTGTCACATCCAGTGTGGACAGCTTCTGCCTGTGTCCGAAATTGCCCCCTATACCCTTAAATAGGGCACTATTTGAGGAAACAGCCATTTGTAGTGGTGTCCGAAACCATAGTGGATGTTATTAAGTGCACTAGATCCCATAATTCACCGCAATAACTAAGTCTACACTCAACAGCTAGAGAACACCCATAATGCACTGTGAGGGTCAGGGCGAATGAATTCCTGCGTCTCACCAGAAGATGGCGCCCGCATCCATTTTCCAAACCGCTGGTCAAATGTGGCTACATAATATCATACAGGTATAAATTACTTTTGAATTGATTATCACATTTTTAATTAAGGTTTATACATACTAGTTTCCATGACAGAGTTCAAGATAAATCTTTCAGATAAAGTTTCAAATGATTATTAAATGGCAAGTGCAAACTATGCAAAAGTGGCAGGCCTTCCGACACACTCAGTGTCGTTTTCATTTACTCCTTCAAGTGGAGTATATATTAGTTGAGATATATTAGTGGAGAAATGCAGGGACTAGTGAATGAGGGTACAGGGGGTGATTTCGAACACAACTATGGTGTAAGAATGAGAGCAGGAAGAAAGAGAGCTGAGCGCTATCAAGACACACCATGACTACACACACACACACACACACACACACACACACACACACACACACACACACACTGACACATTAAACATTCATTCAATCATAACATTTAACAGCTTTGAAACACCTGTAGTGTTAGACTTGTTTCACACAGCATGCATAAGCAGCACTTACTACTACGACAAGCTTGCTGTGCTTTTATATTGACACTACAAACTACAGCTCAATACTGAAAATAATATTTTCTTCTCACAGGTTTTTATCGTAAAAAAATGCTTTTTGTGCATGTAGCTGCATGTGGAGTCAAGTTTTCATCTTTTTTTCAAAAAATGGGTGATTAATTCCCTCCATTATTTTATGCTGCTATATTGCAAAAGGTTGTGTTGATGAATAGGTTTATATTGCATTTTCAACATATTTTCTGCCCATTAAACACAGCAAAAATAGGCTCAGCTTCGTAACCTTTTAATATGGGAGAGAGAGAGTATTGAGGGCGGCTTCTGTCAAATTGAGTGATTTATTGCCATCATAAAGCCCCTCCCCTACCCATTTATGGCCTGCGTGGGATTTTCCCACGTTAGCCCCGCCCCTTTCCCCGCCCACTTCCGGGTATGTCATGTGACCGTGGGAATTCCCTAGACTCAGCCCCTCATCCCCCCAACCCCTCCCTTAGGGGTGTGAACATCTGTAGAGTTGTGGGGTGGGGGTGTCACCATAGACATAATATAATACATAGACGCCCTATTGGCCGCTTTGGAACGTTGCTGCGATACGTCAACGGGTCCGCCATTTTGCGGAGGGCAAGACTGCACTGTAATCAAGGGTGAGCTGCGTTTTTTTCTGGATAAAAACAAAAACTGTTTTTATATTTATCAACCGATTTCAGTGGTTTGTATGTGGTGTACAAAAAGTTCCATCTCTAGTTATTTAAAATCTCAATAGTTACACTTGTAAAATATTTGTTTTAATAAAGAATGGTCAAAGCTCAGACTTGTCATGTATCTGGCTTTTTATTCTTGGATAAGAATGATGAAGACCCCCATACTGAGATATAATTTAAGTTTTCTTATTGTGGAAAAAGCATTTTCTGTGATTGACCAGATTTGAGCAATAACAAAGATAACTGATGGATCCATGCTAATACATATGTTATGGTACAACTAACATTTGTGAGAAGTAGTAAATAGTTTAGTCAATAACATAAACAAATAGTATACAGCAAATAAAATAGTAATGAATAGTATAATTATATAATATCATACAATAATACAATCACAAAAATATTGATAATAGCATATGGTTTATTAATAATACTATAATAATAGCAATAGAATAAGAAATATCAATTACAGAATATACACAATAAAAAATAAGTTAAATAGTGACTTATATTTAATATTTAACTCTTTTTGTTAAATTTCAGTTGTATTGATCAGTAATAGCCATTATAACAGAAGTAGCTTCAGTCAAACATACAGCAGGATACAACGTTAAAAAAGCCTAAATATAAAGTTATGAAACTTCACTTTGCCCTCAGCCAAAACGATTTACCAGGGAACCATTTATAGATTAATGAGACCAAAGATCGCCCGTTAGATATACACAAGACGAATAATATCTCATGTTTAATCACTAGACTAGAGACATCCGAGCCGGCGGCACACTTCAGACGCTCTGGCCGAGGTAAGGCTGTCCTCTGCGGGCTTAATGAGCGCCGAGCGCCCGGTGATCGCGTCGTACAACTCCGAAAACGTCAGATCAAATTTTTAAATAGGCGCTATCTTTATAAACAAACCACATATTTAAGCTTTAAACAACTACATTGTCGACTGAAAAACTATTAAAACTACATTTTGTGACACAATAACAGTAGTATTTTTTAATTTATCCTCTGAACGTTACTATTACTAATTAAATAATGACCAAATACAACCAAAAACAAACGTTCAGTCTTGCCTGTGAAAGATAATTCCTCGAAAGCTTTTTTCAATCGTGTGGCGACTTGTACAGCCCCAAGCAGCGCACAAAACAGGCATTTTTCTCATTCCCAGTATGAGAGGTATGGGAAAGTTGCCATCCCCAATATGGCGGCGCCGTTGACGTGCGCTCCAGCGGCCAATAGGGCGTCTATGTATTATATTATGTCTATGGGTGTCACCCCCACGATTACTAGCTCTTAATGTGAAAATGTTCAAAAATGATAAAAAACATTCAAAACAATCTTTTTTAAGAAGGATGACAGAGTCAGAGATGAGTTTAGTGTTTTTTATTAAAGACTTTTTCATACACTTTAAAACAATGTGTTAAAAAGTATATTTTTTCTTAAAGTACTCAAAAAATGTGTTAGTGTTATTACATCAAATAGTTGTGCTTTGTAACATGGTTAAATGTTAAATGTCATTTAAAAACGTTTTTCAGTAAAACAAGAGTTTTTTTTTTTTACCTTAAAATGGTTAAAACTGTTTCAAACACAGCATAATATTTAAACTATGTGTTTAAAAGCATTTTCAGTAAAACAAGTTAAAGAGTTTTTTTTTACCTTAAAATTGTTAAAACTGTTTCAAACACAGCATAATATTCAAACTATATGTAACCATATTAAAAAAAAGACCTTACGTTTTTACAAACCGTTTTGTTGAAAAAATAACACGAGTTAACCAGTTCGCTGTTTAAAGATGTGTAAAAGTGAACAGAGTGCATCTTCTCCAAAGTTGAGAGATTTTCAAGTAATCTCCGGGGGAGCATAGCGAAAACACATCTGCTTACATGAAAGATCTGCCCAGAAATGACGATCTGAAAGAGTGTTCTGAGCCACACGCAGACTCCTCCCACGACACGCCTTCCACAGCGTAAGTGTGGGAAATACAACACGCGTCACACATACGTCACACTCACGCACACACATAATGAAAGAGTCTCCACCTCCTTATCATGCCGCGGTCTATTTAAAAAGGAGCGCGCGTTCTGTGGGGGATACTTGGAATTTATACGCTACTGTAGACCCACAGACTCCCGAGAGATGCCTTGATGAAGCTATGATGGATTTAACTTTAGCTCTGCGAAAATTACAAGGATTGTGATTAACAAAATGAACCAGCGGAACGTGTGGAATATATTTTTCACTTGTCTGGAGGACGTGCGTGTATGATTTTGACAAGGATTACGTGAAGGCAGATTGACCAGTGTGGATATAACGATAGAAGATTTACATGGAATACGACAGAAAGACCCCCGATTTGGTTTTCACATAGCGAGATATTGGATTTTATTTTTTACCACGTTATGGATTGGTGGAGACGGATTAACAAATGGGAATATACAGACTGCTCACGGACCACGTTAATAAATACCCACGTATTAAATAAATGTATTTAATGTAATAAATAATAAATATACTTCCTTTGCATATCCTTTGCATCCTTCCTATTGCTTTAACCGGACATCCTGTACCCATTTAATTACACTGAAGCAGAAAAGTTAAGTGAACAAATGTTCCCTGAGACACAGTCGAAGTCTACACGACATGCACGACATAACATTACATACTGTAGATAAATAACACGGGATCATGCGTCAGCTAGGTGGTAATAATATAAAGTGCAAACATAATTAACATTGTAAACATTTAGACGGAATGCCTCATGGTCTAAATTCTCTCTTATGAACGTATTTTACAATAAAACATGCACATGTGTTTACAATTAGTTTCACGCACACACATATTCCTTAGTTAACAACGATTGATTTTAACTATTATTTACATAACAAGCGCATCTGCAAATTCTCTCTCCATTAGGCGTTTTCAAACACCACGGAAAGTTTTAGAACAGTCCACATCGCGAGCAGAGTTGGGGGGTGTTTGGAAGAGTCCATTTCCAAAGGGGCTTTTTTACTGTTTTATAACAAATAACATGTCGCAGGAGAAGTTCGCGCACGCACACACACACACACACACACACACACACACACACACACACACACACACACACACACACACACACACACACACACACACACACACACACACACACGCACACACGCACACACCCCACACACACACACACACACACACACAAAACAACGTGCTTTAAATTTTTGATTGTGATGCAATGTATTGGGTAATTGTTATCTGAAGAAAGTTAGTATATGGTCACATAGGCCTACAGATTTAAAAATCATTCAAAACAACATCCCGATGTGCAATCATTTAAAACAAGTTTTAAAAAAATAAAGAATAGGCTACATTAAACAAAGGCTCGAGGTCTCTAGACCTATGCTACTAAAGTTTAGTTTTAAGTTCCGTATGATACATCACTCATCGACGGTAGAAATTTCATGAAGCAGGTTCTCAGTGTGTGAAGCCGAGTCTCCGACCACCTAACACTAGATTTATTTATAATTAGGCCTGTACTAAATAACATTTATAAAAATAATAGTTGCTTAAAAAAATTAACTATCTTACTGATTTATTCACTCTTCGATATGATAATCCACCTCACCCAATGGAGAAATCTGATCATTGTTTGAGAATGCGTTTTTGGAGTAAAAAATTATAAATCCGTTCAAAACTTTGTGCTTTAAACTTTTAAAAAAGTGAAATGTAAGCGGTAGGCAAACAGACATGTAGCCTACACTTTCACATACAACTTTAATAACTTTTTAAATGATACAGACCTTTAAAATACAAATGTTTATAGGCTAAAACGTATAGGCATCAGAACAATTTAAAACAGGTTAGAATGTTTTCCTTCACACAGCCTACAGATTTTAAAACCAGCTAAAAACAAAAAAAGTCAACGTTAAATCTTTTAAAACAAGAATGTCTTTCACGAACAACTTTTAAAGATAGGCCTACCAGAAAAATAGTAAATTGTTTTAAACAATGTTTCAAACGTGAACATTTAACATATCAACAGTTAAAAAATACATAAAACGAATAGTTTTTAAGCAAATCTTTTTAACATTTCAATTCACTACTAAACTTGTTTAGTTCTTAGCTAAAAATATATCTTTCACTGTCCCGCAAAGCAACCTCACGGCTCGCGCTCCGAAAGCAAAACATGAATCAGAAATAGACGGTCTGTGAGTCTCCGCCCACCTACAACTCCGACAACGCATGAGAATATGTAGGCTATGTGCAGAGGTATACCTACAGATTTCAATATTGGTAAAAAGACTTAAAACAACGTTTATATTTTATTTTATTTAGTTATTAATTCACTATTATATCTTTCTGGCCTAATATTTTCAAGTGGGCCTCTAGCACAGCGCCCCCAACACACGCACGCACACTTTACATTTACATTTTACATATGGATGAGCGTCTTTACATTTAACTACATCATGGAGAGAGAGAGAGAGCATCACTTTGTACCATGACATGTTATGCCTAGAAAACGAGAAATGATCTCTTGTCAACTCTGAATGGTATTGTGAGCTTTGGGTGATATAGGCTACTGTAAACTTTTGGTTTTCTCAAAAATAGATTGATGAAAGCTATTTTTAAAGTCGACATGAAATCAAAATGTACCCTATTTACTTTGTTAGCCCATATTGCTAGTCTTGTGGTGACCAATTAATCAGTGCATGTTAATACACAGGAAAAAAAAAAATGGCTTGGTAATCTTTAATCAAAATCTGAAAAGCTACTTCTGGTCATGATGTGGCATTCCTTTTTGATGACGTCAGCTTGACGGGTTGGGTTGAAAACGTTTAACCACTCCCCTCAAGTCTGAGCAGAGATGGAGAGGAGGAGTGCTAGAATAAAACCCTCGCTCTGTTCAATATTCCCTTACACTGGGAAATCGTCACAACACTGGAGAAAAGTTGTTTTGGAACTTCCGGTTCACAGGGACTTTTAAAAACATTAATACAACTCTTTGCTTTACAAAAACTGTTATTACACTAAAACAAGACACAAAATAGGATATTTAATTTACCCCTACAGCTAGTCATATAGTTAATTCTTTTTTTTATTCTGTATTTTTACAGACCTAAAACCATGATTAGAAGTAGTCAAAGACACAAACGATTTTGAACATTTATATACATTTGTGTGTTGCAAAAGCAGAAGGCTATCTTCTTTAAATAAAGATTTACCTCTATTCATGCCTTAACTTCTTTAAAATAACCAGGTGACCTGCGTTATCTCTGTGATTACTTGATTAGTAATATTGCGAGAGGTTTCCTCACACGAGTAAAAGCACTTTAGATGTGTTTGTGGCAAACACATTGTATTTACTTAGACTTTTTAAATGTATTTAACATTTTAAATGTTTTTCTTCTGTCCAACTTACATTTCATATATGAATTACCTGAGACGTTTAACAACCACATATATAGGGAATGCATGTTGATTAGTACACTGTACCTCTACCATCACTGTATATTCTGAGGAAATATCAGTTACTTACTTGGGATAATCTCATTAAATTCAAAAACATTTGTTTAATTTATAAAATCAGACATGGTCTAGCACCTCATGCTTTCTGTGTGCGTTTAAACATTATATATTTATTTTATATGAATTGTATTTCTTAACCATAATGTAATTTTATTTTTGTGGTTTTATACCTGCGGTTATCTGTAAGGTTGCCTTTTATTACACCCGGCTGAGGGACTAACGATGAAAATTAGCACTTTTGAGCTAACTTGGGTACATTCACATTGTTTTAATGCTGATTAATGTAACAAAGCCATATGAGAATGTTCTCTAACACCAAATAAACAGATAATGGAATGTTTGCAATCTACAATATGTTAGACATTACTCAGTATACATGTGTGTAAATAATTGTGCTTGAATCTTTGGGCGTATTTTACACACATCAACATATTTTGTCTGAAAATGTTCCACAGTCTTGTAAAGCCTATGGACTAACTTTAAAACATAATCTTTATACAGAAATCACACGTGCCCAAAACAAACATACAAGATTCAAAAAGACCAAATCAAAGAGGGATGAAAAGCATTTGTTTATAAGAAATACACAAAAGTTTGCAAATGACGGTTTATCATTAGTTTTTAGTCATCTTATGCTCAGATAGCAGATGACAGCGTTCACATCTAGTTTCTCGGATTGTATGTGTTTTAGGTGAAGACTTTTCTTTATAGAATTTATAGTCTTTCTGTTTGAGAATCTATCTATGATGCTGAATCACACAAAGTATTAACACGAAAAGTAAGTGCATGCTGTTTTACACTTAAACTATTACCACAGAATCACTTGAGTTAAATTAAAGCTTGAGTTAAGTTACAACCAAACTTATCGTCATACCTGTTGTACCAGACACAAATTGTTCTAACAAATCTTTTTTTGTTTTATAAATACACTTTTCTTAGTTCTAAAAATATCGGGGCTATATGAAGTTAATACACAATGAAACGAAAATAATGCTACCAAATATGTCTGACACAATGTTTTTAAGAAAAGGCAGTGTTTTGAAATACAGATGTTTTTTCTATTGACAAACCTATGCAATTCCAATGATCTCACCCCAGTGGTGTTTAACATCCAAGAACTGAAGAAGCAGTTCTTTATGCAAAAAAGCTAATTAATTAAAAAATAACAACACTACAAATACTTTAAGTTATAGTAAACATTTACAATGTGTAATTCTGTCAGTTTGACATGCCGTATACCTGTACCACATTATTGTAATGCAAACACATTTGAGGGTTAACGTTACCTGTCCTTGTAAAGGATGTGGATAAAATTCAAGTATAATCTTTATGCAGCAATCACGCATCCACAATTTACTAGAAAAGTGTGCACTGTGTATAAGAAAATACATGTAAACTCAATTTAAACAGCTTGTCTATTATTGAAAAGATGCCGTGTAACACAGATATGGATATAATACGAACCATTTGTCCATTTTTTAAATGCTGCTAAACAAAAGAATCCTAATGGTCTGGATTAGGGTTGCATGGTGTAGGCCTATAGATTTTTTATGATCTCAGACATGACCACAAAATATTTTTAAAAACAATTTATTTAAACAATATATTGAGAGATAAACAGTATATTCATACATTGAAACGTCATACAATATATTCATACATTGAAATGTTAAAAAGTAAAAGTAAAACAATAGTAATGACATTAAAGTTTGTCTAACCAGGAAATAAATTTTTTGCAGGCTGTGTTATCTCGCTCTAGGATGTAGCTGAGTAGAGTTTGTACGATTTCGCAGACGGCACAGAGTTTCTCATTTTTTGAAAACAGTGACGCACATAGATCTGTTACAAACGTACACATACAGAGAACTTCAAACTCGTCCCTACAATCAAACACCACACCCAGAACTTTTCTGAGAATTACACAGATCGGCTCGTTGGCATTAAGACACACGATCGTAACATCACGCCATGAATTTGTTAGGCCTCTTACAATCATTTCATTTTTGAGTTTTGTTACACGACTGGTATCTCCCGCACAGTCTTTATTCGAATCACACGCTGCATCGATGATCTTATGCATCAAGTCAATCATCTGGCCTCTAAAATAATCTTCAAACATACAGTCTATGGTATCTCTTAAACGACACTCTTTGCTCATGGCACAGTCAAACACCGTAGGCTTGTGCGCAGCGTCTTCAGAACTCAAAGGGGAGTTATGCTCCATCATGCTTTTAGTCCGAAGTTTTTAGATTTTTAGAACAAAACTTCATGGATGGTGTAAACTTTGTCCCCTATCCGATGTTGAAAGATTCGGATAGTTCCTGGAATGTCATGTGATTGAGTCGTTGCAGCACGATCACCCAAGTCTTGTGCATTAACACTCTGAAGTTGTGGGTTATGGGTCAGATCCTCCATAGTGATGTCAGAAACACAATACGTGTCATGCTCAGGTATATAAGAATGTTGAAGCGTTCTTTGGTTGTCCATGTAACAATCAGACAATGTTCATTCAACCTTTGATCGCTGAGATGTTGTAGTAGTAGAGCCGTCTACGTTGGAACTCGTACTGTCCTGTTAGGTCAGCTCTGTCAGGAGGTCACCAGCTCTGTGTCTCTCTGTGAGATTATCAGGGTGGGTATATAACCCCACTGGAGGGGGTTGTATAGGGGTGTAGCCGTCATGACGTCGTAAACAGTGGGTGTAACTGTTGTTTAGTGACTTTTAGTGACTTAGTGATTTTAACTCCAATTACAAAATTTTGATTTAACATTACAAGGTCAAAACATATGTACGGGTGGATTGTTCGCAATAAGAGTTGTAACAAGTATTAATAAAGTAGATAGGAAGTAAAAGAAAAACATTTACCAAATATTAAAGTAACACTATGTAGTTTTTTCAACCTTCATAATATATTTCCAAGACCCTTGTGATGGTACAGCGACTTAAAATAAGTTAAATGACCGTCCTTCTACACGACTTCTACATTTCTTTTACAACATATTTATTTGACAACATATTTCTGCTATCTCTACGAAACATCGAGATGAAAGATGAGTATTGCTGTTTTTCTGTTACCTAAAAAACTATTACACATCAAACCTGTCTATTACACTTAAAGATGTGCATTTCACAGCACAATCATTTATACACAGTTATGTTATGTGTGTCACTAAACAACAGTTAAGATAATGAAATCTAAATGATACTTATTTTTAAGTGAAAGGTGGGATAATTAATTTTTATTCTTTCCATCTAACATCGCCATTCTCAATCTATTGCATCGTGTCTATTTCCCTTACGCTTTGAAAAACAAACTTTGAAAACAACTATGCTTTCTTAGAATGTCATCAACCGTAGAAATGTCTTGCGTATGTCTCTCTCTCTCACAACTATCGCCGGAGTTTCCTACATCATCTAATGTACCACTAAATAAAGCATTTACAAGAGTTGTGAAATGTGCGTTAAATTGAAATCTATAAGTGACCCTCAAATTCTGTGCATTCAACAAAGCACAGTGCAGCAGTGCACGATGATTTATCATAAAATTACTTCTGTCACATTGTCTGAAGAAAAAAACTTTAATCAGTTGGTGCTTAATAACTATTGAAGTTATTAAACAATGAATTCGGTAATTACATGTTTCATGTGATATATCTTGTTTAAATTTTAACTAAATACATTTGAAAGCTCTAAAGGTTTATAACTGAACTTTAACATCTTAAAGTAACACTAAGTAAATTTTCCTCTTCGGTCGCCCTACTGGTTGGAAACGAAATTGTCCATTGCCGCTGTCGTAAATAATTGAGCCTAGCGTCGCACGCACGCTCTCTGTTTATCCAGCACCGGCTTCAGAATGAACGACGTCCACAGACAAGGTAGAGTATGTTACATGATTTCATGAAAGGATGATGTATTGCAACATCAGAAACGAAGAAAAACGAAATAATGACTATTGTAGCGCTTGACGTAAAGCAGTCGAATTTTGTAGTTGTTTTTCAGAATCAGAAATCAGAATCAGAATCAGAAAGAGCTTTATTGCCAAGTGTGCTTGCACACACAAGGAATTTTCTTTAGTACTGAAGCTTCCAGTGCACATATACAGATACAAATACAACAAGAAACAGTAATACAAAATCTTAAAATAAAATTATAAAAAATATGAAAATACTATAAATATAGAATAAAAAATAAAATAAAATAAAATATAAGGCCACAGTTGGGTTTAGTCAGAATAAACATTTACGGATTATGAACATATTTACAGTATTTGAGTAGTATGAATACATATAAATAAAATCACCTGAGTTTAGGAGATATTGCACTAAACAGTGGAAGTATTGCACTTGGGGGGAGTATTGCACTTACAGGCATATGCCTTGGGAGATATGTTAACTGTTCAGAAGGGAAATGGCCTGTGGGAAGAAACTGTTCCTGTGCCGAGATGTTCTTGTGGCCAGTGATCTGAGTCTCCGTCTTGACGGTAACGGTTCAAACAGGTGGTGTCCAGGGTGAGTGGAGTCTGTGATGATTTTACCTGCTCTCTTCTTCACTCTTGAAGAGTACAGGTCCTGGAGGGTTGGCAGGGGGGCACCAATGATCCTCTCTGCAGTCCGGACACAAAATTCTCTTTTGTGCACGGGTTCCTACCCGAACCCCGAAGTTACATAGTGCCATTAAAAGCGACACCGTCAGGCGATGGCAGACGTGTCATTTAACTTATTTTAAGTCGCTGTACCATCACAAGGGTCTTGGAAATATATTATGAAGGTTGAAAAAACTACATAGTGTTACTTTAATATTTGGTAAATGTTTTTCTTTTACTTCCTATCTACTTTATTAATACTTGTTACAACTCTTATTGCGAACAATCCACCCGTACATATGTTTTGACCTTGTAATGTTAAATCAAAATTTTGTAATTGGAGTTAAAATCACTAAGTCACTAAAAGTCACTAAACAACAGTTACACCCACTGTTTACGACGTCATGACGGCTACACCCCTATACAACCCCCTCCAGTGGGGTTATATACCCACCCTGATAATCTCACAGAGAGACACAGAGCTGGTGACCTCCTGACAGAGCTGACCTAACAGGACAGTACGAGTTCCAACGTAGACGGCTCTACTACTACAACATCTCAGCGATCAAAGGTTGAATGAACATTGTCTGATTGTTACATGGACAACCAAAGAACGCTTCAACATTCTTATATACCTGAGCATGACACGTATTGTGTTTCTGACATCACTATGGAGGATCTGACCCATAACCCACAACTTCAGAGTGTTAATGCACAAGACTTGGATGATCGTGCTGCAACGACTCAATCACATGACATTCCAGGAACTATCCGAATCTTTCAACATCGGATAGGGGACAAAGTTTACACCATCCATGAAGTTTTGTTCTAAAAATCTAAAAACTTCGGACTAAAAGCATGATGGAGCATAACTCCCCTTTGAGTTCTGAAGACGCTGCGCACAAGCCTACGGTGTTTGACTGTGCCATGAGCAAAGAGTGTCGTTTAAGAGATACCATAGACTGTATGTTTGAAGATTATTTTAGAGGCCAGATGATTGACTTGATGCATAAGATCATCGATGCAGCGTGTGATTCGAATAAAGACTGTGCGGGAGATACCAGTCGTGTAACAAAACTCAAAAATGAAATGATTGTAAGAGGCCTAACAAATTCATGGCGTGATGTTACGATCGTGTGTCTTAATGCCAACGAGCCGATCTGTGTAATTCTCAGAAAAGTTCTGGGTGTGGTGTTTGATTGTAGGGACGAGTTTGAAGTTCTCTGTATGTGTACGTTTGTAACAGATCTATGTGCGTCACTGTTTTCAAAAAATGAGAAACTCTGTGCCGTCTGCGAAATCGTACAAACTCTACTCAGCTACATCCTAGAGCGAGATAACACAGCCTGCAAAAAATTTATTTCCTGGTTAGACAAACTTTAATGTCATTACTATTGTTTTACTTTTACTTTTTAACATTTCAATGTATGAATATATTGTATGACGTTTCAATGTATGAATATACTGTTTATCTCTCAATATATTGTTTAAATAAATTGTTTTTAAAAATATTTTGTGGTCATGTCTGAGATCATAAAAAATCTATAGGCCTACACCATGCAACCCTAATCCAGACCATTAGGATTCTTTTGTTTAGCAGCATTTAAAAAATGGACAAATGGTTCGTATTATATCCATATCTGTGTTACACGGCATCTTTTCAATAATAGACAAGCTGTTTAAATTGAGTTTACATGTATTTTCTTATACACAGTGCACACTTTTCTAGTAAATTGTGGATGCGTGATTGCTGCATAAAGATTATACTTGAATTTTATCCACATCCTTTACAAGGACAGGTAACGTTAACCCTCAAATGTGTTTGCATTACAATAATGTGGTACAGGTATACGGCATGTCAAACTGACAGAATTACACATTGTAAATGTTTACTATAACTTAAAGTATTTGTAGTGTTGTTATTTTTTAATTAATTAGCTTTTTTGCATAAAGAACTGCTTCTTCAGTTCTTGGATGTTAAACACCACTGGGGTGAGATCATTGGAATTGCATAGGTTTGTCAATAGAAAAAACATCTGTATTTCAAAACACTGCCTTTTCTTAAAAACATTGTGTCAGACATATTTGGTAGCATTATTTTCGTTTCATTGTGTATTAACTTCATATAGCCCCGATATTTTTAGAACTAAGAAAAGTGTATTTATAAAACAAAAAAAGATTTGTTAGAACAATTTGTGTCTGGTACAACAGGTATGACGATAAGTTTGGTTGTAACTTAACTCAAGCTTTAATTTAACTCAAGTGATTCTGTGGTAATAGTTTAAGTGTAAAACAGCATGCACTTACTTTTCGTGTTAATACTTTGTGTGATTCAGCATCATAGATAGATTCTCAAACAGAAAGACTATAAATTCTATAAAGAAAAGTCTTCACCTAAAACACATACAATCCGAGAAACTAGATGTGAACGCTGTCATCTGCTATCTGAGCATAAGATGACTAAAAACTAATGATAAACCGTCATTTGCAAACTTTTGTGTATTTCTTATAAACAAATGCTTTTCATCCCTCTTTGATTTGGTCTTTTTGAATCTTGTATGTTTGTTTTGGGCACGTGTGATTTCTGTATAAAGATTATGTTTTAAAGTTAGTCCATAGGCTTTACAAGACTGTGGAACATTTTCAGACAAAATATGTTGATGTGTGTAAAATACGCCCAAAGATTCAAGCACAATTATTTACACACATGTATACTGAGTAATGTCTAACATATTGTAGATTGCAAACATTCCATTATCTGTTTATTTGGTGTTATACCATGGTCTGGGTGAATACTCGATTCTGATTGGCTGCAGGGTGTCCGTTAAAAAGTGATAGAGGACACCTAGTAAAGAAGTTCTGGTGAAACTGCCTGTTTACCATTCGAAATTAATAAATAAATGCGCTGCCTACAACAGCTGTGAGTAACCATAGCAACAGGCAGTCCACACAGGGCGCGCGCTCGTTCAGGGTCCTGGGTTGTGCGATGATGCAATCGGCTGTTCTGGGACTAATACAACAATGAGCGACTTCGTTATTTCATCTTCAGTCTCTCACACTGCTCTCACGGACTGACGGAGCCCAGTAAGCCCGCAGACTGCTCTCGCATCGATGGCCTGTCACAGACATTATTTGACGGCTCTCCAGTCCAGCATCGGAGAGTCGACCTAACGTTACAGCGGTGCTTCGGAGGTTGTGGTTAGTGTAGACAAGTGTAACACATAGTGTTTTATGTGTAATAAAAAAAAAATAACTATGCCTTTGTGTTTCATGAACTAAAAATGCATTTTTGAACCTGGTTCTACAAGCTGAGCGGACTATGAATATCTCCGGTTGCTAAATAAACCGTCAGGCAAGTTATTATTTGTAAAAACTAGAGATTTAGCCTAATTAAAATATAAACTAATGTTTTAAAAATGTTTTATTTGGCAAGTGACCATGGTATAAGCGGGTTAATGCCCTTCGAGGTGTCCGTTGTAAGGTTTTAATGGACTTCGGCGGAGGCAACCGTCCTCCGCTGCGCGTCGGCCGGTTTACACCTCGCCGTCGTCCATTAAAACCTTACAACGGACACCTCGTCGGGCATTAACCCTTACTTAGAGAACATTCTCATATGGCTTTGTTACATTAATCAGCATTAAAACAATGTGAATGTACCCAAGTTAGCTCAAAAGTGCTAATTTTCATCGTTAGTCCCTCAGCCGGGTGTAATAAAAGGCAACCTTACAGATAACCGCAGGTATAAAACCACAAAAATAAAATTACATTATGGTTAAGAAATACAATTCATATAAAATAAATATATAATGTTTAAACGCACACAGAAAGCATGAGGTGCTAGACCATGTCTGATTTTATAAATTAAACAAATGTTTTTGAATTTAATGAGATTATCCCAAGTAAGTAACTGATATTTCCTCAGAATATACAGTGATGGTAGAGGTACAGTGTACTAATCAACATGCATTCCCTATATATGTGGTTGTTAAACGTCTCAGGTAATTCATATATGAAATGTAAGTTGGACAGAAGAAAAACATTTAAAATGTTAAATACATTTAAAAAGTCTAAGTAAATACAATGTGTTTGCCACAAACACATCTAAAGTGCTTTTACTCGTGTGAGGAAACCTCTCGCAATATTACTAATCAAGTAATCACAGAGATAACGCAGGTCACCTGGTTATTTTAAAGAAGTTAAGGCATGAATAGAGGTAAATCTTTATTTAAAGAAGATAGCCTTCTGCTTTTGCAACACACAAATGTATATAAATGTTCAAAATCGTTTGTGTCTTTGACTACTTCTAATCATGGTTTTAGGTCTGTAAAAATACAGAATAAAAAAAAGAATTAACTATATGACTAGCTGTAGGGGTAAATTAAATATCCTATTTTGTGTCTTGTTTTAGTGTAATAACAGTTTTTGTAAAGCAAAGAGTTGTATTAATGTTTTTAAAAGTCCCTGTGAACCGGAAGTTCCAAAACAACTTTTCTCCAGTGTTGTGACGATTTCCCAGTGTAAGGGAATATTGAACAGAGCGAGGGTTTTATTCTAGCACTCCTCCTCTCCATCTCTGCTCAGACTTGAGGGGAGTGGTTAAACGTTTTCAACCCAACCCGTCAAGCTGACGTCATCAAAAAGGAATGCCACATCATGACCAGAAGTAGCTTTTCAGATTTTGATTAAAGATTACCAAGCCATTTTTTTTTTCCTGTGTATTAACATGCACTGATTAATTGGTCACCACAAGACTAGCAATATGGGCTAACAAAGTAAATAGGGTACATTTTGATTTCATGTCGACTTTAAAAATAGCTTTCATCAATCTATTTTTGAGAAAACCAAAAGTTTACAGTAGCCTATATCACCCAAAGCTCACAATACCATTCAGAGTTGACAAGAGATCATTTCTCGTTTTCTAGGCATAACATGTCATGGTACAAAGTGATGCTCTCTCTCTCTCTCCATGATGTAGTTAAATGTAAAGACGCTCATCCATATGTAAAATGTAAATGTAAAGTGTGCGTGCGTGTGTTGGGGGCGCTGTGCTAGAGGCCCACTTGAAAATATTAGGCCAGAAAGATATAATAGTGAATTAATAACTAAATAAAATAAAATATAAACGTTGTTTTAAGTCTTTTTACCAATATTGAAATCTGTAGGTATACCTCTGCACATAGCCTACATATTCTCATGCGTTGTCGGAGTTGTAGGTGGGCGGAGACTCACAGACCGTCTATTTCTCATTCATGTTTTGCTTTCGGAGCGCGAGCCGTGAGGTTGCTTTGCGGGACAGTGAAAGATATATTTTTAGCTAAGAACTAAACAAGTTTAGTAGTGAATTGAAATGTTAAAAAGATTTGCTTAAAAACTATTCGTTTTATGTATTTTTTAACTGTTGATATGTTAAATGTTCACGTTTGAAACATTGTTTAAAACAATTTACTATTTTTCTGGTAGGCCTATCTTTAAAAGTTGTTCGTGAAAGACATTCTTGTTTTAAAAGATTTAACGTTGACTTTTTTTGTTTTTAGCTGGTTTTAAAATCTGTAGGCTGTGTGAAGGAAAACATTCTAACCTGTTTTAAATTGTTCTGATGCCTATACGTTTTAGCCTATAAACATTTGTATTTTAAAGGTCTGTATCATTTAAAAAGTTATTAAAGTTGTATGTGAAAGTGTAGGCTACATGTCTGTTTGCCTACCGCTTACATTTCACTTTTTTAAAAGTTTAAAGCACAAAGTTTTGAACGGATTTATAATTTTTTACTCCAAAAACGCATTCTCAAACAATGATCAGATTTCTCCATTGGGTGAGGTGGATTATCATATCGAAGAGTGAATAAATCAGTAAGATAGTTAATTTTTTTAAGCAACTATTATTTTTATAAATGTTATTTAGTACAGGCCTAATTATAAATAAATCTAGTGTTAGGTGGTCGGAGACTCGGCTTCACACACTGAGAACCTGCTTCATGAAATTTCTACCGTCGATGAGTGATGTATCATACGGAACTTAAAACTAAACTTTAGTAGCATAGGTCTAGAGACCTCGAGCCTTTGTTTAATGTAGCCTATTCTTTATTTTTTTTTAAACTTGTTTTAAATGATTGCACATCGGGATGTTGTTTTGAATGATTTTTAAATCTGTAGGCCTATGTGACCATATACTAACTTTCTTCAGATAACAATTACCCAATACATTGCATCACAATCAAAAATTTAAAGCACGTTGTTTTGTGTGTGTGTGTGTGTGTGTGTGCGTGTGTGCGTGTGTGCGTGTGTGTGTGTGTGTGTGTGTGTGTGTGTGTGTGTGTGTGTGTGTGTGTGTGTGTGTGTGTGTGTGTGTGTGTGTGTGTGTGTGTGTGTGTGTGTGCGTGCGCGAACTTCTCCTGCGACATGTTATTTGTTATAAAACAGTAAAAAAGCCCCTTTGGAAATGGACTCTTCCAAACACCCCCCAACTCTGCTCGCGATGTGGACTGTTCTAAAACTTTCCGTGGTGTTTGAAAACGCCTAATGGAGAGAGAATTTGCAGATGCGCTTGTTATGTAAATAATAGTTAAAATCAATCGTTGTTAACTAAGGAATATGTGTGTGCGTGAAACTAATTGTAAACACATGTGCATGTTTTATTGTAAAATACGTTCATAAGGAGAATTTAGACCATGAGGCATTCCGTCTAAATGTTTACAATGTTAATTATGTTTGCACTTTATATTATTACCACCTAGCTGACGCATGATCCCGTGTTATTTATCTACAGTATGTAATGTTATGTCGTGCATGTCGTGTAGACTTCGACTGTGTCTCAGGAGACATTTGTTCACTTAACTTTTCTGCTTCAGTGTAATTAAATGGGTACAGGATGTCCGGTTAAAGCAATAGGAAGGATGCAAAGGATATGCAAAGGAAGTATATTTATTATTTATTACATTAAATACATTTATTTAATACGTGGGTATTTATTAACGTGGTCCGTGAGCAGTCTGTATATTCCCATTTGTTAATCCGTCTCCACCAATCCATAACGTGGTAAAAAATAAAATCCAATATCTCGCTATGTGAAAACCAAATCGGGGGTCTTTCTGTCGTATTCCATGTAAATCTTCTATCGTTATATCCACACTGGTCAATCTGCCTTCACGTAATCCTTGTCAAAATCATACACGCACGTCCTCCAGACAAGTGAAAAATATATTCCACACGTTCCGCTGGTTCATTTTGTTAATCACAATCCTTGTAATTTTCGCAGAGCTAAAGTTAAATCCATCATAGCTTCATCAAGGCATCTCTCGGGAGTCTGTGGGTCTACAGTAGCGTATAAATTCCAAGTATCCCCCACAGAACGCGCGCTCCTTTTTAAATAGACCGCGGCATGATAAGGAGGTGGAGACTCTTTCATTATGTGTGTGCGTGAGTGTGACGTATGTGTGACGCGTGTTGTATTTACTTACTTACGCTGTGGAAGGCGTGTCGTGGGAGGAGTCTGCGTGTGGCTCAGAACACTCTTTCAGATCGTCATTTCTGGGCAGATCTTTCATGTAAGCAGATGTGTTTTCGCTATGCTCCCCCGGAGATTACTTGAAAATCTCTCAACTTTGGAGAAGATGCACTCTGTTCACTTTTACACATCTTTAAACAGCGAACTGGTTAACTCGTGTTATTTTTTCAACAAAACGGTTTGTAAAAACGTAAGGTCTTTTTTTTAATATGGTTACATATAGTTTGAATATTATGCTGTGTTTGAAACAGTTTTAACAATTTTAAGGTAAAAAAAAACTCTTTAACTTGTTTTACTGAAAATGCTTTTAAACACATAGTTTAAATATTATGCTGTGTTTGAAACAGTTTTAACCATTTTAAGGTAAAAAAAAAAAACTCTTGTTTTACTGAAAAACGTTTTTAAATGACATTTAACATTTAACCATGTTACAAAGCACAACTATTTGATGTAATAACACTAACACATTTTTTGAGTACTTTAAGAAAAAATATACTTTTTAACACATTGTTTTAAAGTGTATGAAAAAGTCTTTAATAAAAAACACTAAACTCATCTCTGACTCTGTCATCCTTCTTAAAAAAGATTGTTTTGAATGTTTTTTATCATTTTTGAACATTTTCACATTAAGAGCTAGTAATCGTGGGGGTGACACCCCCACCCCACAACTCTACAGATGTTCACACCCCTAAGGGAGGGGTTGGGGGGATGAGGGGCTGAGTCTAGGGAATTCCCACGGTCACATGACATACCCGGAAGTGGGCGGGGAAAGGGGCGGGGCTAACGTGGGAAAATCCCACGCAGGCCATAAATGGGTAGGGGAGGGGCTTTATGATGGCAATAAATCACTCAATTTGACAGAAGCCGCCCTCAATACTCTCTTATGGGCACCGGTAACAGGATGCGCCACTGCTTACGCATGTGTTGTGAAACAAGCCTAAAATAACCTACATTACTGTACAGCTTTTACTAAGTACTAATTTTTCATAAACCCTCAACCATTAGTTTCTATTATAGCATGTTAATGCACAGGATCTAACACATGGAGATCTTTGCAAAACATCCGAACTTTCATTCATTCATCCATCCATCTTATACTTTTCCTATAGCTTGGTAGCAGTCTTTCAGTTTTCACTGAAGCCCTATTTTGCAATGCAGCAATGCATTGTGGGATTGCAGCTGGTGTAGGAGCATCAGAACTCACCAGTAGCACAGGAGGAAGCAAGCAATGACCCAAGAGCCAGATGGATGGGAAGAGATATGGAAAATGAAGAAAAAAAATAATAAAAAGAGGGAATTTGAAACATTGGAAGAAGTAATAGAAGAACATATGAAAGAGAACATGATCAGGAAGAGGAAAGTGTCGTCAAGCAGAAGAAACATCAGATGAGCACAAAAGAGAGTGAGTGAGTGAATGAGAGAAAAGAGAGAGCAGAATTAAGCAGCAAGGCATTGGGAAGAAGGCTTTCTCAGTCCACGTAGAGCTGAGATGAACATAAACGCCACGCATGAGCGAAACAGATGGAAACACGGATCTCATCTCAACATGTCAGTATCACCACAACACAACTGAGATTTAACTCAATATACACCAGGCACACACACATCACTAAACTGACATCAACACACTTAAAAACACCTCTGCTGTTAAAATGACCAACGCATCCTCATCCCAAGGCGTCATATTCTGGCACTTTGACAAAGCGTCTAAATCGAACGCACATGAAACCCTTTAGCGTCAATATAATACGCCAAGATATGGGTAGGTTTAGGTATGGTGTAGGGTTAGGGTTAGACCGCTAGGAGGCGCCTTCTGCCCCATATCTCATATTGACGCTAAAGGGTGCCATGTGCGTTCTATTTAGACGCTTTGGCAAAAGCGTCAGTATATTACGCCAAAATGTTGCTATATATAAACAAATAAATCATAGCTTAATTTGAGTTCTCAGTTATGGTTCATTGAAAAAAAAATGTGCATTACATAAATATATTGCAGACTTTGGTATTTTGGCAAATCTGAGCACTTCTGAAACTCGTGAGATTACAAAGGTTTTCGGGTTTTTTTTACGAATAAAAATCAGATAGGAGATTTTAAGTCACAATGAAACAGAAGTAGCGGCAGATCTTTTCTTCTGTATCATGACATAATCCGAGTGTAACGAATTATTGAAAAAGAGAAAAAAAAGAGAAAAAAGTCAGGCATCAGTTGTTGATTGGATGTTGATTGAGATGTGGGCGTGACTTAAAAGTGGACGAATGTGAGTTTTCAAGAGTGAGGTTTAAGCGACTAAATGATTGGAGAAGTCCTGAATACACCAGAGAGAAGTCTTCACCAGTTATGAGATTAAAATTAAACATCCTGTATGCATGGATGAATTGATCACAATAAAATCTATAACGTATTTAGAAAGTAGGATTTCCATTTTAATGCTGACTTTAGATGCATGATTTGCTCCCCATCCCCTGAGATCTGATTTAGGATTTGTCTTTCCTAAGGGTATGAAAACATGCGGCAGTTTCCATGCTATGGACTATGAAGATTGTAAACGTGACTGTTTTGAACACCAGACAAACCATGAAAATGACATTTCATGAGGAAGAAGTCATGAGGGCTGCAGGTGACGTACCCGACATGAAATCTCCACCTGTGGTTGCTGTGACTGGTTTTGCCTCACCAGCACCCGCCGATTCTGATCCGTCCATGCAGCATGAGGGTAAAAAAGTGAGCAGGTGAGTGATCCAAAGCCATTACACTGAGAGTCAAGCCCAAAGAGAGAGAAAGAGAGAGATTGTTATCACCCAGCTAACAGAAATTATGCACAAACATTCTTCTAGTAACGTTAATAGAATGTTATCTGGTCTTTAATATCATTCTCAAACCATTAGCCCAAAAATATTATTTATACATCATTTTTTTACATTTTAGTTGGACATTCATCTAAAGTTTTTTAAATGTTACTACTTATTAGTTGCAGATGGTTCAGAGAACATTCAATAGTAACGTTTCCATAATGTTTGCAGAATTATAAAACGAAACATTCCCTTAATGTTGTCTCTAACGTTCACATAACCAAGAAAAAGTAAAAATATTTAAAGGGGCTATATAAAGAATTGAGCATAGAAGTGAGCATAAAGTGAACTGCGGCCACAACTTATTGCTGGTGCTCGCAATTGAGCAAAAGCAACGTACAAAAGATTGAACGTGATTTAAGGCCCGACATACTCACTAATCTTTGCTTAGAACTAAAAAGAAGTGGGAAATACCAGCAAAATTACACTGTCATGATAGTTTGATTATAAAGTATATTTGAGACTATATATCTGTCTATGAGAGACTATAGTTTGAATGAATCCCTTTCTTTGCATGACACATTGACATTACAGTACAGTACAGAATAGCTTTTTCTGCATTATCCTGAACATAAGTATAATGTATTAGCATTAATTTAGTGTCATAGAACAGAAGGCTCTTGGCAGCGCACGTAAATGTCACATCATTTGAACGTCTTGAGTCCTTTACATAAAAATCAGTCTACAGGCATTCATAGACAACCTAGGAAGTCTCGTTTTTTAAAATGTTTTGTAACAAGCTGTTCACACACATTGGCAATAAAAAAAATCAATTAATACATTTCTTACATATAGCCCCTTTAAAAAAACTGCAATGTCTAGAGAACATTCAACGTTTTCATTCACTTAATGGGAATGTTTGCAAAACGTTCTTAGAACATTTGTGTTAGCTGGGCACACAAATACAACCCACAAATGTGTTAAGAACCACAAAAGCACACACATACACCTTATTAAAGTCTTTTCACTTCTTCCTGTCAGGTCAGGGAATCTCTCACAACTGCTGTCTGGTGTCCATCAACCATCAAAACAGCTTTATTTCCCAATAACAGAATCCATAGCAACCATCTGAGCGAAACATGCAAATCAAACCATTGCAAATCATGCACACTGGGGTTGTTACCAACCCCCAAACAGGTCCAGATTTGCCCCACTGTCTGGCCAGCTCATGGGGGCAGATAGAGCAGCGGCAGGCGGATGAAACACATCTGGAGCACAGGAACGAGTTTAGTTGACATCTGAAGTCTTACTCATTTAACATCCATTATTTGAAGAGTAACTGCATCAATCTATATGTAAGGAACACTAAAATATCACAACTAAACCCATAAGGAGCATCAGTTTTAGGTCAGAACCTGTTTACTTCATCGATAAAGACAGGTGAATGAGATAAAGCCCAAGGGCGCAGGTGAAAATAAAAACGTCTCTAAGTTGGGAAATGTACCTAGTGGATCTTGGAGACATTTCAAGAAAAGCACAGACAGAGAGATTGGGAAAGAAAAAGGAGTGAATGAATGCCTAAGGGAGTGAGGGAGTGTGTCGACTGCCCTAGGAGAGAAGCATATTTGGCTCACCTTGAGCAGTCAAGGACAGAATGGAGAAAAAACAATGTACAAGCAAGGCAAGGAATGAGTGGATGGATGTACTGTGTGTACCTGTTGAAAACAGGTCTAAACTGGTGTTAGGGTCTGTTTTGGGAACAGATGAATCTGGCATGGGATGAAAAAAACCTAAAGACAAGAGGACATTTATAAAGACAAAACATAAACTAATAATATTAATAATACACAACACAAATCAAACCAATCAAAATGAAGGGGGAAAAAAACGTAAAAGGAGAGGATAAGATTTTCATGGGACATGGTACATTTCTGGCCTAAGGGGTTTACCAGCAAACAGGTCTATCGTCGGTGCTGGGGAAGCAGTGTGGGCTACATCGCTAGTGGTGGTAGAGACAGATCCCGGGCCAGTAGTGGGCGCCACTGAGCTAAAGAGAGCGTTACTGTCATCTACTGGCTGCATGGAGAACAGGTCCAACTGAAGGGAGTTATCAGCAGAACCAGCCGCTGGAGCGAAGGGATCTATACCGGGAGAAGAGGGTGAACGAAAAACACTGGAAGCCTTGCACATTCAAGTTACAAATACAATAGCCGCACCTGCTCTTACATTACAATAAGATGGATAAAGTCAACCTGAGGATGAATCTTCAGAGAAGGAAGAATGAGAAAGAAAAATAGAAGAACTCTCCTCTCTGTGGAAGTTAGAGCTGATTATTCTGAGTGTTGAGCGCCTAACAAGTCGACATCTGCTTCTGCCCCCAGAGAACCGAACTTCAATGTTCAAAGACTATTGCCCTAGCAACACAGATAGCAATCTCCACGGCAACACCGATGCCAGTTCAGAAAACTCAAGATTGACCAGAGGAGGCTTCATTAGGGAAGAGCCTGCAGAAGAGGCTCTATGTGGTTCTTAAAAGCGGTAAATAAAAAACAATCACAAGCAAACACACTCTCTCTCTCACCCATTCTATACCGGCATTCTCACATACACACATATGCGCTTGAACTGTTGTCACCCACCAGTCGCCGCGGTGCCATCGGCAGCAGAAGTGGGCGTGGCTGCTGTGGCCCCGCCCTCTGCAGCAGCAGCTGTTTCAGCCGCAGGGGCCGCAAACACATCTGGAGTACCGCACACAAGGGCCAAAGGGTTGACGTATAATAGCCAAAGAAAAGGATGAGAGAGGAAGAGGAAATAGAGAGAGTAGATAGCATAGAGAGAAAGAAACGACAAGACTTCAGTGTCATGCAAAGTTCGGAAAAAAGACGTTTGCATTTGAAATATTTTAAATGATAATAGTAATAGTATTTAAGTATTTATACTTAAAATAACATGCACTCTTAAAAATAAAGGCAGAACCTTTAAAATCCATGGAACATTTCCATTGCACAAAATGGAAAAAGGTTATTTAGATTATTAAAATATTCTTCACACTAAGAAAATAACGTTTTTTAAAGTTTCTTTGAGAAACCAAAAATGGTTCTCCTATGCCAACGCTCTGTAAACAACACCCTTTTGGAACCTTTATTTTCAAGAGTGCACTATATAATAATTCTGACCAATTTTGTTAATATTAAATATTCGTAATCCATTTTACTTTTAGTAACATGACATGATTTTCAGGAGATTCAACCATACGATAGTAGGATTGAACCTGATCTTATAATTAAATCATTATTACATTTGTAAGATTTTAGAATGGCTGCATTACTCACAAAATATTTACTAAATGTCTGTTGATCTGATCTTTAACTAATAGCCCATTCAGCCATGCAACCATAAATTAGAGCTATTTTAGAGGTTGTTTTCTTTTTAACTCTTTCCCCGCCATTGGCAGAATTTCCCGGCTTTCCGGTGTTTTCACTGTTATAAGGTAGGGGGCGCTATTACTCATCTTCTGAAAGAGTACCGCATCTCCAGATCAAAACACAGATAAAAAAGGAGCAGAAACAAGTGATAAAAGCATTTCTTATGCACGTTGTAGTTTTTGAAAATTTTCTTAGCTTTTTGTTAAAAATGTTGCTACCCACGTTCAATTGTTGTTAAAAAAAGAACACATGAAGCTAGAACTGCTTTTAAATAACATTGGATTTTTATTTAAAAGCAGAGGCTCTGTTATTTCTTTCTTCCTATTCAGGTATTCATACAATAAAATAATGGGGGCCATGAAAGTTTTGTGAAAATTATCAAAAATGCAGGCCGTGGCTGGCAACTTTTTTAGAAAACGCTGGCGTGGAAAGAGTTAACAACTTTTTCTTTGAGCATGTATTAGAAAGCAAAATGTGTCAGTTTTGATTTCATGCTCACTTTAAAACGTTTTGCATTCTCTGAATGTAAAACTGCAACTGAAAACCTGATTAAACTTACTGTGCAGTCTGCAAATGCAGCTACACATAAGAATAATCAAATGATTATAATTCATATGTGTAATTTTAATACACAAGATCTTGTGGAGCATTGATGGCAAACGAATGTCAAATAAAAACTGCAGCATGGAAGATATAAAGCAGAAAAGGAAATGAGAAGCTCTAGATTTCTACTGCAGACAGAAATGGAGCAGTGATGACTACAGACTTCACAAATCACAAATGAAACACCGCAAACTGTGATTTTGATCTGATCTTTAATCTCTATGCTGGGATGTTCCTCTGTTTCAGAATGTGGCACAGCCTTTACATCTTCTTAAGGAAGAAACCTAACTACTGACCTCCGAGGAGATCGGCTGAGCCGGAGGATGCAGCGGAGGGAGGAGGAGCCAATGAAACGGCTGCCTCAGCGGCTGTGGGCGTGGCTGAGGAGTTGGAGTCTACGGCAAGGGTTGGGTCAGGAAGGAGAGTCTCTGAAGTAAGGGAACCCATTTCTGCATAGCCACGCCCCCAGCGGACCAATATAAACACAACGTAAATAAACAGATAACCAGGAAAGGAACCAAAGAAGAGGGCAAGATCATAAGAGAGAGAGAGAGAGAGAGAGAGAGAGAGAGAGAGAGAGAGAGAGAGAGAGAGAGAGAGAGAGAGAGAGAGAGAGAGAGAGAGAGAGAGAGAGAGTCTACTGAGCAAAGACTGAGGGATTGACACAGAGATGTAAAATGGATTCTCACTCTAAAAGGGCTTCGGGAGACTAGGTTTGTCATATATAGGACTGTCATATGGTCATTTTTAATTTCCCAGATGAGCTATGATGTTCAAAATGTTTAATAAAATGCATGAGACATTTAACACATCAAATCACATGAAAACACATCTAACATAAAAAATGAAAAGCCAACGACGCTTACCTGACCCCAGCAGATCTGATGTGACAGCGGCCCATCAGAGACAGATAGAAAAAGAGAGTCATGCATTCATTAAGCGTTTATAATGAGAAATGTAAAACAGGCTCTATAAAGTAGGAAGTTTGTGTGTTAAAGGTCTGGTTTTGGGTTTTGTTCTGGGCAGTCTGTCATTATTTTAGGCTTGCGACAATTTTGGTTTTGTCATGGAGCATTATGAAGTTAAAATAGCTGCTGTCATTGAGACCACATTCATGGTTTTATCAGTCAGCCTGACGGTTTTCTTGCTGGATGACCTGTTTTACTCTAAAATATGTCACATTATGGAAGTGAAATGGGTTGTGAATGCTTTTTCATGTTGATAAGATCAATTATGATCATAAATATTTTATGGTTTCATTTTAAAGTAACCCAATTTGAGCACGCTGGCACATGTACTCCAACATTGAGTCAGGCGGGTCTTTTCGGGTTTTGGTTTGGTCTGGAAATTGACATGTTCACATGCTGAGTATGTGTGTGTGTGTGTGTGGTGTGTGTGTGTGTGTGTGTGTGTGTGTGTGTGTGTGTGTGTGTGTGTGTGTGTGTGTGTGTGTGTGTTTGAACTGTACCTCCCCAAGATGTGGGAGCAGCTGATGCTCCTCCTGCAGAAGGTCCAGAGGAAGACAACGGGTCCAGATCCAGAAGAGAACTACGGTAAGATAGAGACACACACTTTTATAAACATATGAAAACTGTACGGTCAGATATTATCTTGTGTTCTGATTAGCATTTTATCCGACAGGAAGTGAGGTTACATGGTTCACTCACTCGGTGGCAGTTTCGGCAGCTGGCGTGGCCTCAGAGCGTGGTGGCTCCAAAGTGGGGACGGCACCAGCAGATTTGGCGGGAGTGGAGGTTGGAGACACGTTATTGGTGGGTGATCCCTAAAACATAACACAGAGCTAAAGGTTAAGCATATGAATGTGAGATCCATGAACAAAATCAAAACGATAATCAAATGAAGTGCCCACTTACCTTTGTGGGTGACCTGAAGGACACAAACAGAGACATTGAGATGATTTTATATAAAAAGAACAAAACTGATAAAAATTTCAATGAGATTATTTAAAACATACTCACCCTTCCCTGAACAAACCATTGCAGGAGGACGAAAAGAACATCAATTAGTATTCATATTTACTTAGTTAGAGGCCTTCTATTTCTTATCCAAAGAGAGCAGAGACAAGTCAAATATTTTCCTATAGATCAATATTCCAATCAACCAATCAGATATAAGGGACATTTTTTACAGTTTATGTCAAATTTAGACATTTTCTACATTAGTAACATGAATCTCCATCAGTGTTGTTCACCTATCATTTCACCATGATTTTAGGTATATTTTAGGCAAAATCATGCTTTTCTATCAAATCTAGCATGCAGCATTTGATTTACAAGTTCAGAGTTACTTTCTATCAGACATTTAAAGAGAATGAGTTCAGGGGTACCCTTTCTTCCCTTCTAGACTGTTCATATGTGTCTCCAGAGATTCCAGAATACTGGTGGGAGCCTGAGAACAGCAAAATAAAACACACACACACACACACACACACACACACACACACACACACACACACACACACACACACACACACACACACACACACACACACACACACACACACACACACACACACACACACATGATGAGCAGTACAAAAACCATCAGAGCACATTTGATGTCAATATCTCTCAAGGTTTCACAGCAAATTCAAACCATAAAACACCACATCAAAACCAGCTGGGAACCTTTACTCAAACCACTCCTCACAGCACTGCAAAATCAGCTCACTGCACAAACTGTGCGACGGAACTGGACTTCAGTGCATTGCTTTACCCAGCTTCTGAACAAAAAGGCTAATCGCAATATGACCTTTTCATTTTTCAGAGAAAGGAAAGCCACATTTATTTATGTAGCACTTTATACAATACAGAAAGCAGTTTCACAGAAATAAACAGAAAAATAACTTAATTTAGCAAAATTCATCAGTTTTGAAAACTTTAATTACAGCTAAAAAGAAGCTCTATGGAAGACAATAGTGTCATTATCCAGCTCTTTTCTGCTAGTTTTAGTATGGTCAGATCAATAGTATTTTATAGATATTATTTGCCTTTTAAGGACACCTTTTTGGATAGGAAAGGCAGAAACGCTTCTTATATGAGTTCTTTTTTTTTTTTAAACCACAATACAAAGAAATCCACTGTGTACAAATATGCTTACTTCTGTACTATATAGTAGGCAAAAAACAGTATGTGAGCTGAGTCCAAATACATAGTATTCATAAAAAAGCAGGCGAAAAGTAGACCTACTACTTCCGAAGTGCTCATTCGATGGACACTTTACTATCCCATGCGGCCATGGTAAAAGCAATGCACTGAGATGCATAATGCGTCCCATATCAGTCAACATTGTTACCGGCTCTTCATTGAAGCCGTCTTTAAAGGGACAGTCTTCATTGTCTGAATCTGCCATGTCGGCAACTACGCCTGGATGCAGACACTGAAATTCCCATGGGAGAGCGATTTAATAATGATGCTTGGTTACGATAGATGAAAAGCTCTTTCACACTCACACCAGCTTTACTTCATTATTTTAAAAGGAAAACAACCAGTGCTCTAAAGTTTTCACAATTCATTGACATCGAGGAATCAATACTTGACCTCATTCTAATATAAATTAAGAGCTACACTGTAGTGACACGCCAATAAATGTGCATACATGAAAGGACGAATCTTTGGGAATATGACAGTCACTGAGTACAATAGTAACTTACATAAGAGATGTCAGGGATGTCATTCTTATCCACTCCTATTTGCTGCAACAGGAACGCAACAATCATATTATAAGTGAATTGGTATTCTGTAAATATATTTGACTTTAAATATCTCTTCTTCTGGCCTTACCTCAGCAATTTTCATGAACTCTGCAATTTTGGTCACCCGGGTCAGAAATTTCTTATAAATCTCCAGAGAATCCTTGCATTCAGACTTCTTCATTTTGAAATATTTCTCTGTAGAACCAAAAAAAACAAAGCCCATTGTTTCAGGATGATTTGGTTAACACTTTACTTAAGGCTTTAGTTTATATATAATCAATGTTGGGTAAGTTATTAATTAATTACTAGCTACTAATTACATCTTAAATAGTGTAATTACTACTTACTCTCTCAAAAAAGTATTGTATTACTTATTACTAATTACTTGAAATCTAATATCAACCTTGACCAGTTGAACAATACAAGGATAGACATTAAACTGCTCTTTTAATTCTATTCAAATAAATAATATAAAATTGCATAAATTAATATTTCTGCATAATTAAGCCTTGTAATGCAACTTATAATGAATTGTATTGTCATGAATAATTGTAATACAGTTCTAATGTATTATAATACTTTAGAAAATATAATGCATTAAAACACACGACAAACAACCAATTGTAAATGTAACCAGATGTAACAAAGAATCTGCACATATTATAATGCATTTTAACTTTAAGGCTTTAAGAATTATTTAAAATGTAGTAAGATGTATTATAGTTCAGAGATTGAGATCATCTATATTAAATCACATGCCTAATAAATTGATGATGCCGTCATTGTAGGAGGCGAAGAGCTTTATCAGATCCTTAAAGAGAAGCAAGAATGCTGCGTTTATGATGCCGTTGTTCAAGTCTTTAGGATGAACCTGAGAGGGAGCATTTAAAACATTATTGTGAAGAATGGAGTTTAAAAAAACCGAATAATGATAAAGTACAAGAACAATCATTGAAATAAATACAATCTCAGTTAATGGGACGGCTTCACAGAAGGTCCCAGATGTTACTCACGTCAAACTCCAGCAGTGTGTCCACTTGAGTCTGCAGGGCAGGCATTGCCTTCAAGAGCTTGTCAGGAGCCATAGTCCTCATCACACCCTCAGCTCTGAGCGCACACACACAGACACACACACACACACACACACACACACACACACACACACACACACACACACACACACACACACACACACAGAGGAGTAACAGTTCAGTGCATGCATTTGCTGATTTCTGAGAAACCATCCCTTCTTTCGCTCTAACTCAGAGATGACATTCCCTTTGTGATCTGTAAATGTAACAACTCCGGGAGTAAAGTCTGAAGCGTTTCTGACAACATCATGCTATCTAAAATGTACTCTGATGTAATATTGAATAACATTGTGGCCTTCTATTCCCAGAATCAATCGACATACCCCTTTTTAACTCGAGTGAAGTCGAAGGCCATCGCGCGGTAAGCATATGCCTTCTCATTCAAGTAGCGTGCATATCGCCTGATGAATGTCGACATGTCATAGCCTTGGAGACAGAAAAGATATGAACAGCCTTAGTTGATCACATTAATATCACATTTAATGGATCACACTTCAGATCACACTTCATGGAATTAGTAAACAAGTTAAATGGCATTTGATAGACGTTTATGTGACTTTATTATCTAACTCGCACACAAATGTATACAAACTCACCATGGGAGCCTGTTTTGTCAATAAAGTTGCTGAGATTAAACAGGGAAGTTCGGGAGGCCAAATACTGGATGAATCTCTGCAGGGATTTAATAAGGACAAATCTTGAAACACACAGTATTTATTTTAATTTTATTTTTTTATTTCACCAAAATGGCTTATGAACTCTGAACTTAAAGGATTAGTTCACTTTTAAAAAAACTTTTGCTGATAATTTACTCACCCTCATGTCATCCAAGATGTCCATGTCTTTCTTTCTTCAGTCGAAAAGAAATTAAGGTTTTTGATGAAAACATTCTAGGATTTTTCTCCATATAATGTTCTTTACTGGTAGCCAAATGGTTCAAGGTCCAAATAACAGTTTCAGTGCAGCTTCAAATGGCTTTAAATGACACTAAATGATGCATAAGGGTCTTATCTTGCGAAACGATCGGTCATTTTTAATAATCTAAAAAAAAAGTTTTATGCCTTACTCTGTTCCGTAATGCGCGGGTCGTGACTCTCCTGTTCGAACTCGTTCATCAAAATGAACGAGTCTTTTTTCGAGTCATTTTGTTTGTTGAATGAACGAAATGACTCGAAAAAAGACTCGTTCATTTTGATTGATATTTGATATTAAAAATGACCGATCGTTTCGCAAGATAAGACCCTTATGCATCGTCTGGTGTCATTTAAAGCCATTTGAAGCTGCACTGAAACTGTTATTTGGACCTTGAACCGTTTGGCTACCAGTAAAGAACATTATATGGAGAAAAATCCTAGAATGTTTTCATCAAAAACCTTAATTTCTTTTCGACTGAAGAAAGAAAGACATGGACATCTTGGATGACATGGGGGTGAGTAAATTATCAGCAAAAGTTTTTTTTAAAAGTGAACTAATCCTTTAATAAAAGCGAATGCAATACTGCATGCAGTTTTCTATGGAGCCCCTAAAGGGACATGGTGGTGAAAAGAATATAGGATGGGACATGGGAGAAAAAAACATATTTCAATGCTTTTGCGTTCTCTCGCAAACGTTTTGCATTCCCCCAAGAAAGTTTGCGTTTTGCTTGTGAAACTTGGAGTGCGTCTCAATCAGCTCCACAGTTCAGTGGACAGGGCACTGATCAGGTAGTCAGCCATTTTAAGGGCTGTCTCAATCCAAAAAAATCCTTACAGGGCACTGAAACGTGACTACTGAACTAGGGAGCTGATTGAGACACACCCTTAGTTTTATAGTAAATCAGTCATGTATCCCTCTCCTCATTGCCATCGATGCAGATGTGGTGCATTTTATTGCATTTTTACAGCATATTCTCAAAACGTCTAATGAACTCTGAACTTGATCAAAGCAAATGCAGTCCTGCATGGAGTTTTCTTCTCTTATGTCAAATGAAACTAGTAAATACATCTGTAAGATTGAGTTTAAGTTTGATAAAAATAAACTAAAAGGAATAAAGTTTAAAACAGTAATTTATTGCTTCACCTCATTGCCGTAGATGCTGATGTGGTGAGTCGTGGTTAGAGCTTTGAACACGACAATCCAGCTGGCATTAGTGGATCTCTCGAAGAGTGTGTCAGCCATCTGAGGGATGTTCACGTTTGTCTCGTTGGTGGCTGAGATCAGATCTGCACACAAAACACACGCATATTTACCACCACAGCGTTGCGTACTGCAATGTGGATGAAGAGTTTTATGATTATTAATATCAGCGGAGCGGACAGATTCTTTAAGGGGGAAAATTCATAACATGCAATTGCATTTAGAAGCAAGAAACAGCCCCCACAGAGACAAACAACATTATGCCTGTGCATTTTTCCTGCATGTAACAACATACTGCCATCAGCTATCACCCTGTAGCTCAAGATAGGTTGCCCACTGAAGTCAAGCAGGGTTGAGCCTGGTCAGTACCTGGATGGGAGACCTCCTGGGAAAACTAGGTTGCTGCTGGAAGTCCAGCAGGGGGTGCTGCTCACACTGTGGTCTGTGTGGGTCCTAACATAGACTGCAAAAAAAATATGGACGTAGTGTCCAGCATTTTTGAAGCCCAAAGTTGGCGGAGCTCAGTCGTTGCCATCTTGGCAGGGCGTCACTCTCGGATAACAGAAAATGGGCAAAGAGGCGAAACGTGGGTGGAGCTGAGGTGCCTGGTTGCCAGCAAACAAATGGCCAGTAGTGACAGCAGTGACAATCCACCTGCCACGCCCCTTAATTATGCAGACCTTTTAGGCTTAATATAATTTAAATGGATTAGTTATAAAAAAATTCACCCCCCTCACAGTTGTCATGAAGGGCAAAATTAGCTACATAGACCAAAACCAATTTTTGTACCAGGCTGTAAACAAATTTTTTTCTGCTGCAAAGTTGGGCATGTTAATATGGGGGATATATGGAATTGACTCCCTTTTGGAGCCTGTCTCTAGAGGCCAGTCGATAAATTGCAGTTTAAGTCAGAGACCAAGAGGGGGTTGCTCGTTCCTAACGCCCCAGTATATTGACGGGGACACTATACTGTCAAAAAAAGCACCATCCTTCGGATGAGAATTTTAACCAAGGTGTCCAGTTCACGTTCATACAGACAGTATTTGAAACGCTACTGTAAATTGCTGATTGAACGGGACATTTCGAGACTTGCACCTTATTGTCAATCGCAAAAACTGACAGAGTGAGCGTTGCGTAATTTCCAACCACACAAAGTAGAACTTTAAAATTAACTTCTTTCAGACTGAATATCAGTTTTCAGTCTCGAGCAACTACTGAAAAAGTAGCAAATTTTACCCTCAAAACCAAAGACATAAAATAAACGTTTTTATAAAAAAATAAAACTTATTTTGGTACCATTAAGATTTCTTGCATTATGACATTGTCCCTAAATACTTTATACTCATTTTACTTATTACTCAGTGATAATTCTCATTAGATTCTCAATACTGTAATGTAGAGGTGTAACAATATATCGTGCCACAATATATCGCAATACAAAAATGCAACAATACGTATCGTGGATAGTGACATTATGTATTGTGGATAGTGTCCCCCCCCCACCCACCCCAAATTACTGTGTGAGAAAAAATTCTAGTTTTCAGAGTTCTAGTGTCAGTAATGCAATGAAAACTGGAATCAGCATGAATTAAAGGGTAAATGTGTTTAACATGTCATGAAAATAATGTAACAAATGCAAAACAATCCCAATAGTCCTAAAACAGGATTGATTTTCTCTAAACAAAATTTAGGTTATTTGGGAGTGCAATATGTCCCTGGCATTTTCTTGACAGACTTCCCGACAGGAGATCGTCTTAAATTCCATATAACGTTGTGCTCAGGGTGCCAGTATGTTAGTCATGGCTGCTAGAGAGCACACTGCAGTGGAGTTAAGAAGCCAAGAATAGTCCAGATTAGAACACACTGTAGAGATACAGTGTAAATTGCGTTACCACTAGTGCAATTTGTTGCTATGTAACGCCACTATATATTGAAGTAGGGTGGCATAGCAGTCCCTGTTTTGGGAGTCTGTACATATAGCTTCTGGATATGTGAGCAGGTGCAGCTCATTGGGATTATGGAATTGCTCATGTGACTGGATTACAGACGGTGTAAATACAGACGCATTGCAAACACACACACATGCACCATATGTGTGAACACATGACTAAACTCTGCCAATCAGTTGCTTTGGTCTCTTAACTACATGATGCAAGATCATACAAATCAATCCAAACAAATGCATCTAAAAAAGACAGTGATAGCTTTAATATTTAAATAATATTCTATGAAGCAGCACAACAACATTGACAGAAAAGACCACATTAAACTAACAATCTGTGACTTTTTTGCTGTCTTGCTACAATTCAAAGCAAATGCTGCCTCTGTATTGGTATGAAGACCATATACTGATACTGATAACATGTCATCATGATGTCACGGACTCACCCCTCCCCCTTCCCCAATAATCTACTTCAGTTTCCATGACAACCTCACCACCACCCCTCACGCCTTCCAATTCAACAGACAAATGGCTGGAGTTACGAGATAAAAACTCAACAAACACATTTCTTGTCACAAAACACCTGATACTACAAAAGTAAAACAAGTTTGTGTCTGTAGACAGGCCAACAATGCTAGCCTAAACCTTGCCAAGACAAAGCGGATTTATGAATCTATGGATTTTGGGAGTGCCTGTGAAATCACACATGTGATTCCCTGATGAAGGGATTGCTGATATTAACACACAACAAGATTCCCCAGCTTGCATACCAGTGTCCTCACCTTTGGCTTTGTAAATAATACATGCATGCTTTGGCTGATCGATTTATAATTCAGAAGGCCTTCTCCTGCAGGACACAGAGCTCGAGGGCGACACGAAGATGCTTTTGTAGCCTCTCCGTCTTGTCTAAATGCAGTTGATTTTCTTCTGTCTTCTCTTTTACTGTCTCTCCCTCTCAGTTCCAGACCACACCACCCACATAAAGACACTTCACAGGCTGTCAGTTAAATGCAATCAGCTACACACACTGACACGCTTCTTAGAATATAAGCTCCTTATATTACATGCACCCTAAAAGGCAGGTTTTCCATTGACAGAATTGCAACTAGTAGCAAACAACCTCATTGAGTACAAGCCATGCGTACACACAGCTTCTTTATTCTACGCATTGGACTGTGCTGTGGTGCTGAAGTGGACAGCGCCAGGTCTGAGTGAGACTGAACGCGTTGAGGAATGAGGGTGAGTCAAAAAACGTCTCACTTACAATCCAGGTGCTTCTTTTTGGGCGCCATCACCTCGTGCGTGGTGGCTTTGCAAACGGCACGAGCCACCTCGGATCCGGTGAGCTGGTACTGCGCCGCGGCGATGCGATCCGTCAGAGTCTGTCCCGACATTTTCTCCCGGTAGCGTCGACAACCACCTCAAGAATCAACTTCAGGGGGAAGGACAGTCGAAATGCATATGATATTCGCCGACAAAAAATGGGACGGAATCCAAGGTGGCTCTACAGAAACTGGCAATGTCGATTTCTCCTTTTGGTTTCCAACCAGAGCGCCTGAAATGACGTATTCAAAAGCACAACAATATATGTTTGAAGCTTATTTCTATAAAATGTGGTCGATGTAGTAGGCGTCTATGCATGGGTTGGTTTCAGCACCATGGATAACGCTCCTATTACGTAACGCTCTACGCCGAGCTATTTTCTGACTCTTGTGGGAAATATATAATCAAATTAATACGGTAAACTGTCACCTTTGATTAGTATTAAAAAAAACATCAAACCGAAATGACGGGGCGTTTTACGTTGAACCGGTTTTTAATACGATGAAATGAATTAAATAAACGCATAAAAACGAGTTGAAAAAACGTTCCGTTGATTAATCCTCTAGCTACTATAAACCTGTTCGGGATTCCGGAGCCTCGGTATTATTCGGTCAAAGCCCGTGTGTCCTTCCCGTCCTGTCGGATGATGATGGTGATGATGACGTGTCTTTTTCAAGGGCGAGAGTATGAAGACAAGCAATTGTTCACGTTTCAGTGATATATCGTGTAGATCTTGGATATTTAGTTGCTTATTTTTCTGGTAATGCAGGTTAAGGTCCTGCCTTTTCGGTTGTCGGTGGACCTGGTCAGGTGACGCATAACGGGCTCTTAAAGGGAAGCGGCGTCAAGCTGTCACGCGCCTTTAAGGGGTCTGTGCGCGTTCACGGTTCATCTGTCTGCATTCTGCTCCCTGAGCACAGAGGTACATTCTCTGTCACGAGCTTTAAGTGAAATTAGCTGAATGGAGGAGAGTCACACACTTAGGCTATTTAATGTTTGGACTTTCTTGTGTTATTATTTTTATATGTGCTCTGTGAACAGGGCCGGCAACGCATAAGCTATATTTCTTTCCTATATTTAGTCAAGCTACTACACCTAGTGACTGAATGCAATAAAAAGCAGCTTTATCATTCAAACACTAGGTGGAGACACTTCAACACTATAGATTCCCCCCATGATTCCCCCACACCCAACAAAGGTTTTCAACTTTTCAACTGCCACAATAATTTAGTTTATCTACTATTGTACTTATTGACCAAGTAGACAATAGTGTTAGGGAAAAGCATGACTGATATAAAATTATTTCCACTGTTAGACTGTTAAACAATCCTTTGAGTATTTTTATTTTTAAAAATGTAATTGCTTTTAGCTAGGCTATATATTGAACAACTAGTTTAACATTTTAGCGTTTTAATCATGATTTGATTGCAAATTATTATAAAAGCATGATTGACATTTAAAGCTGACAGGGAAGGTTCTCAGAACTTTGACTAACTTTCTAAGGTTCTCTGAAAGTAATGAACAAACCTTCTTTCAGGAATATTTCAAAAGTGAAAATTTTGTTATCATTTACTTACCCTCAAGTTGTTCCAAAAACAAAAGAAGATATTTTGAAGATTGTCGGTAACTAGACAGTTGATGGCACCCGTTGACTGGGACATTTTAGTTCTGAATTATTTTTCTGTTAGAGAGAAAAATGCACATCTTCTTTTCAGACTTTAAAGGCACCATGAAATCAAAATGGACAGTTCTCTTTTTTTTGTGTGTGGAATATTGTTGTATTTATTTATAAATGATTTATCAGTGTACATAATTGTTTTAAATTCATGTGCCCTCATAATCTTTATTCAAAATATCTTCCCCTCCCTCTTGCAGCATGCAACATCTCTTCTCTGATGACATAGTTAATTGGCGTGAGGGCGGGACAACCTGTCACTCACATGAGATCGACCAATAGCAAATCCAATAAATTCCTGATGGAAAAAAGCTCCTAAATTTTTTCTTGTTCGAAAAGTTATTTCACTCAAATATATGTCACAATCGGGAAGAAAAGACTTCCGTTTCGTGTGAAGTTATAGTCATGACCCATTTTAACCAATATGTTTATTTTTTGCACATTTTTTATCATTTCAGTCCTGCAAAGCCCCATTCACTTTTCATCTGAGCAACCCCTTTCCTCACTTTCTGCTGACGCAGTTGCTTCAGAAGGTCGGCTGGGGTCACGTGTCTCTTTACTTCTGTCCTTCAGTTCCTCAAACATTCTACTACAATGCCTGATGCTTTGCTTCAGCTCCCGCAATTCTTTTTGAACTCCCTCCAGGATGTCAAGTTTTGACAGTTTTCTGTCAATTGAGGCCAGATGTCCCTGATCGTTCTCATTGATGCCTGAACTCTCACAGTTGATTGTAGTCATGCTGCTGCATTTCTCTTGCCACACCATCTCAAAATAAGAATCTATGAATGCCTCCAGCTCCTCAATGTTACTTTCACCCCATTGGTCAATTAGGTTCTGCAGGCTCTCTGATTGGACAAAATCCATAAAGGCTCTTTCTTTTGCAGTTTGAGCTGTGCAAGGTGCATTGCTGTGGTAATATGGAAGGGCTGGCCCACAAAACCTTTCAACCTGTGATTCATTCCTGAATAATTGTTGTACATTCATTGGTTGCTCAGTTGGTGAAACATGGCGCACTTCAAGATAGCCTGTTTCAGGTCCATCTGTCCTATTCACACCAATCCATGATTCATTCGGGTGAAACCATTCTGAGCTGCTGAGCACCACTACTAGTCCCCGATGAAAGTTTCTGGGTAACGCGGTCCGACATAATCGGACACTCCTGCAGGCCAGTGATTCATTTTCATTTTGCGAAGGGCAGGAATCGGTGACGGTAATTCTCGGATCACGGGATGTAGAGATCCCAAACATTTGATGCTCTCTTGGAATGTCAGTGTTACCTGATTCAAAAAGAGTTACAAACACTTTAAACATACAATACCGGAATCAAGCAAGTATATACACCTAAATTACCTAAATGCAGTAATACTATATGCAAAAAACTATGGAAACTTGAAGACATTTTTTTCCGAGGTGTTAACTCAAAATTGTGAGATATAAACTTTCGATTGCAAGTTATAAAAGTCAGAATTGAGAGATATAAACTCGTAATTGTGAGAAAACGAGCCACACTTGTGAGATTAAAGTCGTAATTACTTTTTTCCCAGTGGTGAAAACAAGCTTCCATGTTAAACTAAGGAGAAAAATTTAGGAAAAAAAATAACTCACCATGGATGTCTGTAGAGCTTCTAAGAAATGTTTGCGCTTCCCCAATCTGTATCCTTCCTCTGAACCTCAATTCATCATGTACTAGAGGTTGTTTAATGTTCCCTTGATTTTCTGCACTGTTTAGCACCTGCTCTAACACCATCTCCTCTATCTTCTGCATCAGTTCTGCGACCTGAGTGCCATTGTCTTTGATCTTGTTGTTGAAAACCTGGTATATATTTCCGCATTTCTCCACCAGTGTCCGAAGTGCATCTCCTTCACTTTCAATGTACTGCTCCACGCTAACATCACAGAGCCAGTCTCCATTCGTGAACAACACAATAGTGCTGCTCCATGCTTTCCCTCCCAGAACATGCAGATGGTCCTGAGCTGCTTTCAGGTTCTTTAGCGTAAATGAGGAACTGGCATTGACAACCAGCAGCAGTATGCAGATCCCACTGGCTGAACCAGAAACCCAGTCATGGAGAAGTTTCCTGCTGAACTCTGCATTATCTGGATACTCAGTTGTCCAGCCTGTTGTGTCAATGACCTCAATCTTTGTCTCGTTGTACATAACCGTACCTCTAATGGGTTTTTGGCTGTCAGCCTCTTGTCCATCATTACCCAAAATGCAGCATGCAGATGATGTCTTACCAGAGTGCTTGCCGCCCAGGAGGAAAACTCTTATGACTGAGGGCAATCGCACCTGATCTGTTAAGAGAAAGAAAGCTAATCTTAAAGAGTTAGTTCTGTCATCATTTACTCACCCTCATGTTGTTCCAAACCCATAAGACATAGAAATATATTTTTAATGAAATTAGATTCTCAAATCATTCGCATATGATCTACTGTGATAGGTAATTTCATTATAAGTTGTTGCACTTTGATGGAATTTATTTTCAAAGAAGTACCATGCTAATAATGGGTATAACTTCTTCAGCTAGTTAGCTTGAGGTCCATCTAACACAGTCACAGAGAGCCGAAGCACAACCAGAACAATGTTCTTTTGCAAAATGCCTGCTGGGACCAAAGTTGCATATAGTGTACCTTTGATTCATGCTCAAATTTTGTATCACAGTCTAATTTATTAGATGATTCTGGAAGAAAAGGTTCTTGACTTACTCTTAAAAGCTCTCAAGCTTTCTCTCCGTCTCAGCACATTTTCACGCCGCAACTTTGCCTTGTCTTCCTGTACTTTCTGTTTTCTCTCAATCTCTTTAAAAAGACTCTCATCTGTTTGAAAGTGTCTCATATTTCCCGCTGTCATCTCCTTTATCTTCTCCAGTAGCTCTGTTGTCTGGAACTTATTCCCAAGGCTTTTGTTGTTTAGCACATGGTAGCGGTCCCCACATCTCTCCACGAGCCACTGGAGGGCCTTTCCTTCGCTTTCAATGTACTGCTCAATGGTTGTGTCACCAAGCCAGTCACCAAAGGTGAACAGCACTATAGAGTGATTCCAGACGTCCTTACCAACAAGCTCTACATGCTCTTCAATGGCTCTCCTGTAGATCTCCGTGAATGACCTATCCAACCGCACCACCAAAAGGAAAGCATTGGGACCGGGTGGACACAAATAAACACTGGTGACAATTTCTTGTTTGTCAAAAGCTGAAGAATCCTGGGTAAAGTAGTTCATCCACCAACCAGGTGTGTCCACCACTGTGACCTCTCTTTCCAACATTGTGAACGTTTTCTTTATGCACCGCGTGGTCCGCTTCTTTGCTGTAAAACTTAGGTCACTTCCTGCTGCTAGAATGCTGTTTCCTGTCAAGCTCTTCCCTGAGCCCTTTGCTCCAAGCAGGACGAGTCTTATGTTATGGTGATGAGATGAGTGCACTGAAGGGAGGAAGAAAAACAGTTAAAGGGATAGTTCACTTTGAAATTAATTTTTGGTATGTTTTAGCTTACCTCAAGGGCATCCAAGATGTAGGTGTCTTTGTTTCCGCAGTATTTTCAATTTTTATATTTTTAGGTCAAACCGATCTTGTCTGTCAGTCATATAATGCAGGTCTATGGGGTCCACCTCAAAGAGCATACACAGAGAAGTCCAAATTAAACATGATTTAATGACTCGTAAATGTAATTGATGGCCTAAGACACGAAACGAGCGGGTTGTGTGAGAAAACGAACAGTATTTATATTGTTTTTACCTCTTGTAAACACAGCCACGTCCAAGTGATCTGAGGTCGCAGGCGCTTCGGTCTTTTCCAGAAAGCGCCGGAAGTGATCTCTCGCGCGTGTACGTCACTCATTGTTTACACAGAACAGAGATTGTATGTGGCTAATTAAAAGGGTACTAATTTGCGCTTATCCGGGATGTTTAAACCGTCGTAAAAGAAAACAATTAAAAATTTTTTTTTAAATAAAACAATTGTTGAGTGACGTACACGCGCGAGGTTTCACTTCCGGCGCTTTCCCGGAAAAGACAGAAGCGCTCGCGACCTCAGATCACTTGGACGTGGCTGTGTTTACAAGAGGTTAAAACGATATAAATACTGTTAGTTTTCTCACATAAACCGCACATTTCGTGTCTTAGACCATCAATGTGTACTTATATTTACGAGTCATTAAATCATGTTTAATTTGGACTTCTCTGTGCATGCTCTTTGAGGTGGACCCCATAGACCTGCATTATATGACTGACAGACAAGAACGGTTTGACCTAAAAATATCAAAATTTAAAATACTGTGGAAACAAAGACACCTACATCTTGGATGCCCTTGAGGTAAGCTAAGACATATAAAAAATTAATTTCAAAGTGAACTATCCCTTTAAGTTTTACAATAAAATGCATATGATAAAATAGTGTAAAGTCACATTTATTTGATGTTGTAAATACAATTTGAAAGGTTCTCTCAAAGTTATGAACATTCAAAAATAACATTTTTTAATAACTTAAATAACCATTAGCGAAACGTTCTTAGAACATGTTTTAAATATGTTAGCTTGGTTGCAAAGTTATTGTCATTACCCAGCTCAGTTTAGTTTCCTACATCCTACAGTGTCAGACATGTCAGCATTTAAATCAATAATACGGAATTGTCTTTTGATGGCACATTTATTGTTTTAGTGTTCCTTATTTTTAAACTCACCCTTCAGAGTAGATCTCTGTTTCTGTATCTTCATCAGTCTCTGATGAGCCTTGAGCTCCACTTCCCTCTTCCTATCCTCTATCTCCTGTAAAGCCTTTACATCCATTTCAAAATGTTGTCTTTCATTTTCTGCAACCATCTTGTCAATTTTCCCCATCAGTTCCATTACTTGGGTGGCATTGCATGTTTTCTGGGCATCGAGAACATGAAACCTGCCACTGCATTTCTTCAGGAGCCACTGGAGGGGTTTACCTGATGCCTGAACATGATCCTCAAATGATTTATTTTCTGAGTTTTTGCTTTTTGTGAAGAGCACCAGAACGTGACTCCAAACCTTTTCTCTGAAGAGCTCAAGATGCTTTTCTACGGCTCTCCTCCGCTTTTCTATGAACACAGAGTCTGTTTTCACCACCAGGAGAAAGACATGAGGCCCTGGGAGACTCAGACAGACGCTGTGTCTGATTTCTCTCCTGACCAGCTCTGGTGTGTCTTGTGCTGAGAAGTCACACCACCAACTTGGAGTATCCACCACCGTCACACTTCTCCCTTGTACTTCGGCTTTTCTTTTTAGGCAAGTGGTCCGTTCCTGGAGGACAAACTCTTCTTGGTTTAAGATAGCATTTCCCACTAAGCTCTTTCCAGAATTTCGCCCTCCAAGTAGGATGATCCTCAACTCAAACATATGCTGCACATTCCCTTGATTAAGAGACAAGTGTTATATATTTTCAATGTTTTAGCTTAGAAGACATTATTTTATTCAGAGCTCAGGTTAATACCCAGCTAACAGGGATGTTCTTAGAACTTTAGCTAACATTCTGGCGAGGTCCTCTTAAAGGTCATGAACAAACATTCTTCAAATAACTTTAATAGAATGTTTGGTCAGAGTTATCTGATCTTTAAAAACTTTCTCAAAACGTTAGCACAAAAACGTTATTTTTGAAAATTCAGAAATAGCGTTTTTATAACTTAATGGGAGCGATAGCAAAACATTTTTGGAACATATTTTTGTCATGCCAGTACTGGCATCTTCCAAAATGCACGTTATACAGTGCCTCTATTGTCCTCAAGTCTTTGCAGATTAATAATTTAAAAAAAGACAAGACTGTGAGACATGAAGTTAAAATATAACCTGCAATTACACATTGAGCAAAGTTTATAAGATTATACCCAATATGACCCACAGCTGTAACTTGCACTTCTAAATCACAGCTAAAATACTGACTCAAATGGTGAGTACTTACACACGTTATAAATATAAAAACCTGTGTGGTACATGAATCAATCCCACCCCCAATAACCGTTACTGATTGTGAACATTGTCAGTGATTTGTAAATAAATATTAAGAAATTTAAAACAAAGCTTACTTTGATCCTGTGAAGTTCCTTTTAGAGCCATAATAGGTCATGAAGGTGTTTTATATATTTAAAAACACAATTCATCTGTATTGGCTCGCAATAGGATGTTTCAAATTCCTGTATTTTTTATTGTAGTTTTCCAGTGGAAATGGACAACACAAGTGAATCATCGTTAGGTGTGTTTTGGAACAAGTGTAATGTCAACCTTTTCCATGGGTCCAAAGTTTATACTGTAATAAACCAAACCCTAAAGTGAAATACCAAAATGCCACTCCCTCATACACAACAGAGCCATATACTTTTGAGGTTATGCTTAGTTTCTGTTTAATCAGATCTCTCCCCAATATGTTTTTCTTGCTCTTTAATATTAAAATGGGTGATGAAAAAAAGAAATATTAAATCTATTCCATTGTAGAATTACTATTGCATTTATTATTGTTACTGTCAGGATTTCATGATATCATGGATTTATCGAACTGTAGTTTTATCTTTGTTATGTTACATTTTTGTCGTTGCTTGTGATTGTTTCAGAGAGACTGATCACAGAGAGAAGGGCAACGTTCACAACAGTTAAAGCTTAAACCAAATACCACAAACAATCAGCAAATTGGAATGTCTTCCTCAAGCGAGTGGCGAAATAATACAAACAGGAAAACACAGATAAGCAGCTTGATCATGCACATGAGACAAGAGGTCAAGAAACTGAGGGAAAGCAACACAAAATCAGAGGTAATGAAGACAGGACATATTCATTTGAAGAGACCAGGAAAGGCCGCAAGGGATATAACCAAACTTGGGGGGAGAATCAGAGAGGAAAGCAGGAGTAGCTCATGGTGCATCTACAAAAAACAAAACACTGGTGACGGTGAGACAAGGTTTAAACTACAGAGATTTTCATTCATCAACATGCATGCTGACTTATTGTGTAGACAGTTTTGTTTAAAAAACAAACAAACATTTGTCTCTTTCCTCAATGACCCCATGAAAGACCAATAGGCTAGTTAAACCATGATGTGCTACTAGCTAGTCAGACATTCTCATAAAGAGCATTTTATTGGACAATAATCTAGTGCAGGATAAGTTTCAACATTTTTGGTCCATTTTTTGGTACACTATATAGCATGGCATCTTTTTTGTATTCCTTTCTGAGCATAAAATATAGCCTACTTTATCATTTTTTCGAAGATAATTTTAAACCATATTTAAACCTATATTCTGTGAATCACATTTTATCCCGTTTTATCAAATTAAGTGATTAAGTTGAATTGTACATACATATGGATATAAGTTTGCTTCTAATGTAATAGCAAACTACATGAAAATATAGATAATGTCCGGATTTTTCTAGTTATCAATATCATCCATAACATAATTTCAAATCTTCTAACGAGCCATTCCCTCTCCTCTTCGCGCCATCAGCACACCGGAAATTGTCATCGCCCCATTTCCCCGTGGTGACTGTCACTTCCGTATGATCGTGTTAAGCAACACGCCGCTGCGCGACATACTCACGTACACACACAATAAAGTCCAAACTGCTCTTAAAAACCGGATTTACCACAACGAAATGCATATCAAAACAGGTAAGTGTCGTCTTTAAATTGTATTTTGCTTGATTTGGATGTTAAATTACGGGAGTGCTTTGCAATATCAAGTTATGTTGTGTGTGCTCGAGCGGGATGGAATGAGCTCTCGAGACTTATGAAACTTTTGTGTCTGGATCTTTCCGAGGTCACTAACTTCTTTCTTTGTTGTCGTTTAGATTTTTAATGATCTGAAATAACAAACAGTGGCTGTTATTTAATCTGACGCTTCGGGTTTGTTCTGCTGAAGGCGGTTGTTATGGGCGCTAAACATCCAAACATAAGCGGCCCACTGTTAGCGTTAGCAATGTCGACACACTTAAACATTCAAACGTTTTAATGATATTTTGACAAATATTTAACGATATAAAGTGGGTTAGACTTACAAACGCGTTTATTTAGTTCATTTAGACTATATCAAATGTGTGCTAATGTCTGGTGTTTGTGTCATTTCCAAACCAGTGCTGTAAAAAAATCGTGTATCCAAAACGTCACTATTATCTGTAATGAGATGTTATTAATAAACGTTTAGTAGGATATATTTTACTGAGCTGTCCCAGTTTCTCCGGTTAGTCCTCTCCGAGTTTGCAGATGTGTGAAGGCGGCGACGGATAGAAATTTCCAGTTACTTCTTGCTACGGCTCACTGATTCAAGACTCATTACTTTGCTTGGGGCATTTGTTTGCATTCCTCACATGCATTGTTTTTAAGATTTATATATTACACCATAACTCAGTTATTAATGTAATGGAATATTATAATTTAATGTAAATGGTTAGGGTTTGATCTGGTCAAATTAACCTTAGATTAAAACTCAAGATTTTGGATAACTGAATGTTTCATGATTAAATAATTGGATTTGATTTACTCTTTAGGTACTTGGGAGTCAAACAATGCAGTGTGCGAGTCCGACCCCTTGTGTGATCCGGCTGTCCTAGTGTCACCTCCTAAATCAGAACCACAGATCCGAAACCGTCGCCTCTCTCCCGGCTCTGGCAGCTGCGGTGGGGGAGGAGGGGGCTGTTCCTCTGGGATGGATAAACGTCAAGCCTCACCAAGTAGCCTGGAAGGTTCTCTTAACGGGGTGGGCCACACCCAGACCTTCACATCGAGCCGCGACAGAGAGCGTCGCACCCAGAATAAAGCGAGAAGCTTTCGACGAGACGGCCCGAGAGCGGGGCCACGTTCAGATGAGAGACACTCCAGAACCGGTCTGAAAGAACGATGGGTGGACAACAGCTTGTCTTTGCTCAAACCTCCACCTGCTTTCCCTGTGAAAGACAGCCCTGCCAAACTGCAGCCGGCCGTCAGCTACGCCTCCAAGGTGAAGGCAGGAGGAGGTTCTGTTGGGGCAGCAGAAGAGCCACCTGGTATCGGGGTTTTGCTGCAGAACCAGTGGGGACTGAGTTTCATCAGCGATGGCCCGGAAGCAGATGTTTCTCAGGAGAAGAGTCCGGTCGTTCATCCAGTAGCTGGAGAGGTTACTGTTAAACCCTCAGAGTCTCTGCCCAGTCAGGTCCAGAGAGGCTCTGAGAGTTCGGAGGAGCTGCTGCTTAGCTGTCGCCACCTGGAAGAAGCCTTGGAGTATCACACACAAGGTAAAACCATATAGTTGCAGTTGTACAAGGCATTACGGTTTGTCTAACAACACTATAATTTATCTCACTGATTTTTTCTTTTAATCCACAGAATGGAACGCAATATTATGGAAACAAAAACAAGGTTGGTGTCTTCATTTTCGTTTTGTGGTCGACCGATATAATTTTTTTGACTGCCCCTGCTGATACCTTATAGAGCAGGGATTTTATTTATTTATATATATATTAGTGCTGTCAAACGATTAAAATATTTAATCGCGATTAATCGCATTAATGTCATAGTTAACTCGCGATTAATCGCATTTAATCGCACATTTTTATCTATTCTAAATGTCTTTTGTCCCATTATTTTTTCTTATTTTAATGCTCTTATCAACATGGTAAAGTGGATCGGCTCGCTTTGTGCAAAGGTTTTTATTGAAAACAACATTGGCATATACTGTTATCAAATTCACACTAAAATTCTCACTTAGAGCAAATAATCTCTCACACAATGTAACACTGTCCATCAATAAAAGGGTGAAATAAATACTGACGAGGTCCTGATATTGACGCATCAGCTGTGTGTGTGTGTGCGTGCGTGCGCGCGTGCTTGGCCATCATCAAGCGGTATTTCAGACTGGACGTGCTGCGATAGCGCAGTTCACAACGACAAAACACACAGATCACTTTGGTCTTGTCAATGGAACCATTTGGCAACTTTTTAAAAGTAAACCTTCCATTCAGAATCTTATTGGCATCCATTTCGGCGTCTCGCGCTCGTCATCTACTCAAACCAGGTTAACTATTTGGCCGGCTCGCAAGCCCAAACGAGTGTGTGCGGCGTGCCTGTTGTTTTGTTTACGGTCTAGATCCGCTTGCGCTTTGGTCAACGAAGCACTCGCGCGGCGCACGCCTTTGAAATGAATGCGTTTCATAGCGCAGCGCTCGCATGCCGTGTCCTGTTGCAAAAGCATGTGAAAGAAAACTACAAAGTTTGCAAGGTAAAAAAGGCCGTTAATCGCGCGATAAAAAAATTGACGCCGTTAAAATGGGTTTGCGTTAACGCCGTTAATAGCGCGTTTAACTGACAGCCCTAATATATATATATATATATATATATATATATATATATATATATATATATATATATATATATATATATATATATATACACACAAACATAAATATTAATGCATACAGTAACAGGGGTCAACATTTAAAGTGGATCAAAAACTTTCATCAAAGTTGTCCTAAGACAAGAACAGATATTGTTCAAAATTCATGTATAACTTTGAAAGGTTTTGATCCACTTCAAATGATATATATTTGTTTAAAGATGATAACATTTGCATAACTGCTGAAAAGAATTGTTCAGGTGGACTTGATGATAGATAAATCTTTCAAATAAACATTTCTTCTTTATAGGGATGTGCACGAATATTTGAGTTTTTGATCTGTAATTATTATTCGAAAAATAAAATGCTATTCGAATTTTACTTTGCTGGTCGTTAATGCTAGCCTAGAAATCTAGACGCAGTGTGGTCTAGCAACTCTCCATAGACTTTTGAGCTGGAAAAACCAAAAACTCTCAGGCCAATCACATCGTGTATATAGAGTCGGCGGGCGGGCTTAACACAATGACGGCACAGTTCATGACGTTCCGCGTGATTTCCCTGCTACTTGAAAACAATGAAGATGCAGCTGACGAACAGCGGTCTTTCGAATCGGCTTTGGCTGCGACTCTGGAGGACTTGGAGTTAAGAGAACGTCACTTAAGTCATTCTTAAAAAAGGGAGATGTGTTTGGAGTTTTACCTGATACGGCAAAAATTTTAATATATCAATTAGCTCCGCTGGTGAAAAAACGCATGGGACTCACTCATCCACAACAGTTCGTTGCTCTGGTTGGTTGTAGCGTTATCCTATTGCGTGCAGAGGGATTTTGGAAGGTAACCGTTTATCCCGCCCATCGGATTGAGGTATGTCAATGGAGAGTTCCCAGACCTAACATCTTGATGTAGGTCTGGCATGCCAGGCTACGTTAATCCAGTGAATCCATGATAAATCCCAAGCACTAATATATTTATAATAATTATATAATATAATTAAATGCACTGGGTGGGGTAGCGTGTTTAACCAGTGGAATTGAGATGAAAATATTACAAAATGGAAGTACTTTTAATTCATTAAAATTAATATTCAATTACTTTTAATCAAATTAATTAATGAAACTGAGTTATCATAATATCACCACCACAATGAGAAATCACATGAAATCCAAACAGCAGTCGACTGAGTGAAGACAGCTGTCCATCACTGCATTAACGACTGCAGGAAAGCGCAGCTGTAGCGGAGTGACCAGATAAGATATCTTCTGATAGCAAAATGATTTTGAGACATACTCTCTTTTAAGTTTTTTTTGAGGGAGACAGGCTTAGGAACGGAAAACCCAAAGTGCTTTTAGAAACTTCACTTAGCAAACCGTTTCCATTCACACTGCTTGAGCTTAAATGCTTTTGTTCTTCATATTTTGTTTATACATTGTTTAATGTATTAAACTAAAAGAAAACCTTAAGATATATTGTAAGCTTGACGTGTATATTGCCTAATAGCTTGTTTAGAATTTGGGTGACAAACTTTAAAAACTTAAAAAATAACGGCTTTCTCGTTAAACGTCATTTAAATAAACGTGCTCAAATATTTCAATACAATATTTTAAAAAAAATGCCATCGCTTTATATGGTTACTGTAATCCTACTATAGTATTTGTAATAAACAGAGTAAATGTTTTTATGCAGTCTATAAATCCAGAGTTTGCAAGATTTGTGAAATGTTTATTAGCTGTTCAAAAGCTTGTTTAAGTCGTATAATTGCATATTTGCTGAAATGGTGAGTGATTACGTATTACAGCATTTGACTCTCTTACTAATTATAGAAAAGAATGAAAGGTTAGACTTTTTGCATATAACATGTATTCTTTGTTTAGTAGTTCTTATAATAATGTATTGTACAGAACTGTTAGACAGACAGTGAACTAATGAAAACTGGAGCTAAGACGCTCTGCGTTTGTCAAGGTAAAAGTACCACTTCTGACACATCAGCAAAACAGAAAACTTACCTGTCAAAGCCAGTAATTATAAATGCCAAATATTGGCTGATTTGGTTAGTTATATTGGTTGACCACTATTATTAATATTCATGAAAGAGCAGAATGACTGTTTTTAGACTGTCATTAACAGACTCTCTTTATTTTTCAGACCCTGGAAAGGTTGTTTGCTACAAGAACGCCCTGGAGTCGCCCCGCCTAGCACACACTAACACAGCTTCACAAACACACATACGAGACACACCCCGCACTCAGGTTATCGACCCCTCAACATTTTTACCGAGACACTTTGGACTTGTTCCCCTTTGAAGATCGATTTCTTGGACTTCTCGGTTGCCTTACAACAGAGTCTGCCTCAGGCGCAGAGTCCCTCTGCATACCTCTGTCATTTTAATGGTGGAGGATTGTCTCTTTTAAGGAAAAAAAGCGTTATCAAGCTGCAATTTTATTTCAGTGAACTGCAGTTTTACAGTTAAGAAATCCCTTTTATTCCTCCCTTGTTCCTACTTGTGTGCGAGTGGTTGTCAAGCACTTTCTGACCTGTAGTTGAACACGTCATCCCTTTCTCTAAAGACTGAGCTTGTTTTTAGTACCAAATCCCGAATGTCTTTTTCATCAGTCTTCCCTCCCACAATAATCCCTTTCTTCCCACAAAAATTGTTCTCATGAAGTTTACAGAGGTGCAGCTGGCACGTTATAGCAGCACCTTCAAATGTCTATTGGTCTTAATGCTGTTTTTTAATATATATATTTCACCCAGATTGAATGTCGGTCATGACTCCTAATAGGAATCCGTTGCTGTGTATGACCTCATTTTTTTTTTTTTTTTTGGAAACATACAAATAATTTACACTGGAAGGTGTTCAGAGATTTAATCGAACAGTGTTGCATAATAAAAATGAATAAACTTGTTAAAATATTTCATGGTCTTCTGTTTCTTGTACAACCCAGAAATGTATCTGAAATAAAAAGATGGATATTTAGTATTTCAGGAATCCATTTGTATTTATTAACCGCTGATCTGCGTGGGGGTGTAATATAAAGTGATGAACCAAAACATTGACCACCTGCCTAATATGTTGTTGGTCCTCCGCGTGCTGTGCAAACCGCTCTGACCCGTCGAGGCATGAACTCAACACACCCCTGAAGGTGTCCTCTGTTTCTGGCAGTAAGACTTTAGCAGCAGATCCTTCAAGTCCTGTAGGTTAGGATGTGGAGCCGCTGTGCATCAAACTTGTTTGGAGGCAACATCTTGAACTCTAAATCATGTTCCTCAAACCATTCCTGAACAGTGTGACAGTGCACTTCAACCAGGGAACACCATCGTCATAAAAGATTTACCAGGTCAGCAACAATGTTTTTATAAAAATATGAATTCTGCCTTCGACTGGGATTTATAGTCCTACAGTACGTGCACTTATGTGTACTTCCAGTGTACTTACCTAAGAAAGTACTGGTAATATAAAGTAACTACATGGGTTAAGTTTAGGTTTATGGTTAGTACCTAGTTATTGTACAAACTATAGTGTGTACATGGTGAACAGGACTTAAAAGAAAGTGACACTTTTTCTGTCAATGATGTGAAAATTAATATTGAATTATGGGATCATGGACTTTATTGAAAAAAAAAAAAAAGGATTACAACTTGACATTTAGTGCAAATTATATTGATAAGTAATCAGTTGCAGCAAAAACATCAGTCTCGCCATGTGACCTCTACTTCATCTGTTCTGTACCTGAAAAACACAATAGACTGTTAATGAATGATCACAGTTAAACAAGAGAAACGACTTATCTCGGGTCTATATTTAATCTCAGCATGCAATGGAAAAATCAGTAGCCTAATGACAAAACAGCACTGTTATCTTTTATAGGAAGCAAAAAACATGCACAAAGCAAAATGTTTTATCAACCGAATGCCTAGCTTCTGGATGTGATGGTAATTTGTGAAGTTGTTTACCTTTGTGTAATCCAGGAGTCTGACAGCTCTGTGACGTGACCCGAGCGGAACATTTCCCAACCGGCCTGTGCAATCATTGCTCCATTGTCTATACAGAAACTGAAGGCACGATATCACATGAAGACATTTGCAACCATGACACTGACTCAATGTAATAAGAACAAGCTATCATGAGTTCTTTCAGCAGTGACATCCCGAAAGAAGGCGATCCTTTCTCACCTCTCATCCGTGGCAAAGATTCGAGCACCTCTCTCCTTACACATGACCCCCATCATCTCCTGCAGACGCATGTTACCTACAAACAAAAGAGCACCCATTCAGATGCTGACAAAACTGCAATGCAAACACACGTGTATTTCATGTGTAGCTCTTACAGCCGACTCCACCGACGATCAGAACCTCCTGAGAGCCACAGTGAGCCATGGCTCTTTCTGTGATCTCCACCAGCATAGCGAACAGAGTCTCCTGTCAATCACATGCTATTTTTAGTCACTTCTCATAATCATAAATGAATGTGTGTCTTATTGGAAGCATGATGAGCAAAGGTTCAAATACGCACTTGTAGGGAGAAACACAAATCCTCAGGTGTGCACTGACCTGTACTCAACATTTTGTGAGCAGCGTCCTGCATGTGAACAAATTATTGAGGGAAAATTTGTTTTTTCATAGACAGAATTTTTTTAACAGAATTTTAAGAAACAAAAGACATGCTTCTCCCAGCCATTCATCTTACCTCTATATAAGACAAAATCCCAGAAAATGACACATCCATACCCTTCACCGTATATGGCAGCTCTATAAACTTGGTTCCCCTTAAGAATGCATACATACATTTACATAAATCAACCAAATGCTTTTACACAATTGAGATATTTAATGCTTGTACATGAACCATTAAAGTGCATGGAAACTTACTTCTTTGCCATCTGTTCAATGTTGTATCCAGGACTGGGATCATTAGAAATCTGTGAATACAGGTACAATCTTATAATTACACAAACCAAATCATCAAAGTATATTTTCCAATCCTCCTACAAGGTTATCAACCAAACAAACATAAGATTCTACATATGTGTTTTGAAGTTTAAGCACTGACCTTGATGACCCTGGCAAATCGGTCCAGGCAGTTTCCCACAGCAATGTCGATAGTTTCTCCAAATATTCTGTAACGTCGTTCAGAATATGCAATAACCTGGAGAGAATTGCAATGTATTTCTTTCAAGGAGTGAAATGAAGAAGGATATATGATATTAACTTGTCTGCACTATATGTATACATTATACTAATTCTTAAAAACAAAAATTTTGTTCAATGTGTAAGACTTTTCAATTCTTGCCTGAGTATTTCCTCCGCTCACATATAGTACAGTAGGGTTTTGGGCATTGGTGATCAAACGGCCCATTTCTATGTGCCCAATACAGTGGTTCACCCCCAGCAATGGCTTGCCCCACAACTGGGCAACTGTCCTGGCCACAACGGCCACTGTCACCAGAGGGGCCCCCATTCCTGGCCCTGTACAACAGAGATATTTGATGAGCGGAGCAGTGTGGAAAAAAGCTCAGTATACTACAGGTAAGTAAAACCATTCACCTTTAGTGTAGGCCACACAGTCAATGTCTGCAGATTTCAGCCCAGCTTCATCAAGCGCCTCCTGGAGGACAGTGAGAATCACACTGCGATGGTGTTTGGCCGTCTCGCCAGGTAGGAACCCTGAGAAGATCATAAGAAAGCAATAATAAAAAAATTACGGTGGCAGCTTTTATGTAAAATGACACACTATAGTTAAAGATTGACTGGTTAGGTCTGATGAGCTCACCTTGGCCAGGTGGGGTGATGTATGTGCGCCGGGGGTTTGACAGAACTTCCCCATCTCTGATGATACCCACACCAATCTTATTAGCACTGCCTTCAAAACCAATCACCACAGTCATGGTGTCTTTTTTGAGAATGAAACAAGAATCACTGATTTAAAAAAAAAAAAAAAACCTTTTTTCCCTCTCAAAATTCCTGCAAAAGTGCTTGTCTTATGTTGTGAATGTAATAATAAACGAACACGTTTAAAATATACACTTATTTGTATTATATATATTGCTATTGCATTAACTGTATATTATATAAATGGAGTTTAATTAATTCTGCTGATGTCTGGCTGTCACGGACCTCTGTGTTACGCATGCTGTTGGATAAAAGAGTCTGGTCATTAATAATATTGATTAAGATGTAGGGATTATCATGGTTTTGGTTAATTATACTAATGCATATGCTAAAAAGTATAATTTTGATTTGCTTAATCTCTTAATTTCCACATCTTCTTCACACTTACCACACACTCGTTGGCTGTAGGACCATAACAACAGTTAAAAGGGCTTTCACAATATGCCTGGATGAAATTGACGGGTATAGGTGGGATAATACATTTTTAAAGCAATATGAATGTATTTATAATTTATAAGAAATGGCAATTCCTTTCTAATGTACTGAAAATAAATGTACGGTATTATTATTTTTTAAAAACACTTATTTTAGTCAGGCAATATCTCGGGCACTTCTTAATGGAGAAACGTGCGCCTCATCCACACACTGCCGAAAGCTTCATGCCCATCCGTGTAGAGCAATTCATAATCCTGCACAGATTGAGCTATCAGTGTAATCTCATCTAAAGATTAAAGTGTTAGGTAAGAAGGAGCTATCTGTATATAATGGAATCAAATTTATATTTAATGATTTTACAGCTCGATCAATGTAAACATGTCCAAAATCTGAGAGTGCGAGACGTTGGCTCTTATTGTTTCATTCAATTAGGCCGCAGTTTTGGGCCAATTTACCGACTGTTAAATCCATTTTATAAGTTATATTCGTTCGTTATTTCAGCACATGCATTTTGATTTATGCAGTTTCTGTAGGTTTTTTGTTCGCTTGTGTTCGAACTAATTACATTCTAACGGTCTTTGTTGTAGACGGTTGCATAGCTTGCAGCGCACGATTCATTGAACATTTACACATTCCATTGCGCATGTCCTCTCTTGTAGGTGTACGTGTGTGTGCCGTCAGTTTCTTTCGTGTGAGTGGTCTTAAAACAACTGCAAACATGCCCAAAAGAGCCAAGAAGAACGAGGAAGCTGTGGATGGGGAGACTGGCAATGGAACTGGTACAGTGTTTTAAAATTATATAAAAAAAGAGCTGTCATCCTCCCAGTTTACATCAGATAACATTAACCTTTCTGTCACAGCACCTGCAAAGAAAGAGAAAAAAGGGAAAGAGCCAGAGGCACCGATTCTGTATGAAGATCCTCCAGATAAGATGACCAGTAAAGATGACCGTGCAGCCAATATGAAAATCACCTCCTGGAATGTGGATGGTCTGCGGGCATGGGTCAAAAAAAACGGCCTTGATGTAAGAGATTACATGCATTCATACACTCAACATTTAAAGGAACACTCCACTTTTTTTGGAAAGAGGCTAGAATAGTAAATCGAGTTTTACCGTTTTTGAATCCATTCTGCCGATCTCCGGGTCTGGTGGTAGCACTTTTAGCATAGCTCAGCATCGTTACCATCTCTCTCAAAAAAAATGACCAAAGAGTTTCGATATTTTTCCTATTTAAACCTAGACTCTTCTGTAGTTACATTGTGTACTAATACCAAATGAAAATGAAAAGTTGCCATTTTTCTTGGCCGATATGGCTAGGAACTATACTCTCATTCCTGCGTAATAATCAAGGAACTTTGCTGCTGTACCATGAGTGCAGCAGGCGCAATGATATAACTGCAACTACACAAACTTAGTGCCGGTCACGTTGTAAGTTACCTAGCTGGAGACTATTTTCAGGCACTGGACTTCCATCATGTGCAACTAAACCTCGACAAATGATTCAGAATGCTGCAGCTCGTCTAGTCTTCAACGAGCCCAAAAGGGCCCACGTCACCCCTCTCTTCATCTCTCTGCACTGGCTACCGCTCGCTGCCCCAATAAAGTTCAAGGCATTGACGCTTGCTTACAGATCTACCACAGGCTCAGCTCCCTCCTACTTTAACTCGCTCCTATGAGTCTACATCCCTACCAGAGGTAAATGAGCGACGGCTCGTGGTACCATCACAGAGAGCCACAAAATCACTCTCCAGAACATTCTCATTCACGGTCCCATGCTGGTGGAATGATCTCCCCACCCTGATCCAGAATGCAGAATCCCTGACAACATTCAAAAGACAGCTGAAAACTAATCTCTTCCGTGAGCACTTAACCTCCAGAAAGAGAGAAAAAACGATTTCCTTTTCCTTTAATCCTCCCTTGTCTGGCTTATGCTACTCTGAGCAATGCCTGAACTTTGTATTTTGAGCACTTCTTGTGGTGTTTTTGCCTCTTCACAATGACTCGCTTCCTTTAGTTCTCATTTGCAAGTCGCTTTGGACAAAGGCATCTGCTAAATGACTAAATGTAAATGATTCAGGCAGTTCAGAATTGGTTCTTTTGGGAGACTCCATTTATCTGCACTTTGATCTTTTAAACTTTGCTGCGCTTTTATATTCACAAATAGCTTTATATCACACTACATGATAGGTAATTAGAGCTGGGGTAAATGATTATTAACTAAACGATTAGTTGGGCGATTATTTTATCGATTAGTCGACTAATCTAACGACTAATTGGACGATAAAAATAAAGATTATTTTTCTGCTGCTCGATTAAAAAAAAACAATGTATCTCAAATTAATACGAACTAGCGTACTGAATCATGAAAGCTGGCTAACCTTAGTCTAATGTTATGTATTTGAACACCATCATTAGAACTCTATAACATCCAAAACCGTTATTATGATATTTTTTACAAACATTTTTTATAATAGAGAATGTTTAAATACTAATATCAGCTTACGAGGGAAACGGAGCCGGAGTTAGTGGTGCTTCTGCTACTGCTGGAGATTCAGGAGAGTCTGTTCCCCTTTACCGATCAGAGCGGGCGCTGACATGGAGTAAAGCCTTGTTTATACTCGACGCGTCCGCACGAGCGTGAAGGTGCGCGCGGGAAAAATGACGCGTTGGGTGCGCAAGACCCCATTTCGCTTGGCTGTGTGCACGGCTTCTTTTGTAACAGCGCGCGCGGCGCGCGCGTCCGAGGATGAACGACTGCAACTTAAGGATTTGTTTACTGTGTCTTCATTTAATGGAAAGCACATTCACTTCTAGTAGTCTTTGTCCTCCATTCTGCAATGTTTCGGTCTCCCACGTGTAGAGTTGTGACGTTCGCGAACGAACCGATTCTTTTGAACGGCTCATAAACATGAACGATGGGAGCCGAGTCGCGGCTGGAGAGGAGCCGTTCTTTCTGTCGTTCTTTTTTTCCTATGCGTGTTTCACACAGATGCACACAAATTAGCTCCTCAGTTATTTATTATGTCTATGCTACTGCCTAACAGCATGATGATAGTTGTGGACGCCACGCGCGCGCATCCTTTACGTGAGTACTCCAGTGGGAAAAAAACCCTACGTGCCTCTGTCATTGGGTAGGAGCGGAGCCTTGTGCACGCTGCCGTCACATGGTTACTCCAGTTAAAAAATAAAAATAAAATAAAAAACTAGAGGTCGACCGATTCATCGGTTTTGCCGATTAATCGGCACCGATAGTTGATTGGTGGAACTATCGTTATCGGCAAAAATCCACACCGATAGTTTTTTCGGGTTGCATCCGTTGCTGGAGCGGCTGAGAAGTGCGCGCGGTCATTACACAGCACTAGAGCGCTGAAGAGACTGCTGGCATTATACAGAGCGAGAGCGGCCTCTAGAGGACAAATAATAAAACTATCACTGGCTGAGTTGTTTACATTAACACGTGAGGCTGCGCGCAGCACAGAACACGGAGAGAATACGCAGCAGAGAGAGCGCCGCTGACACTTCAGACTCGCATTTAAAACAGTCAGCGAAACGGTATGAATACATAACACTAAAGTATATATTGCCATATCATTATAAAGTAATTCTTTTATTGACTAGATGCTGCATCAGCAGAGAAAGAAACAGTAGTTTGCCGTCGAGGCTATAGCCCCGTTCACACCGCCAGCGATTTTGTCGCTACATGTCGCTAGTCTCTGTACTGTGAAGTCGCTTGTGGGCGTTCGTAGTGCTGCCGCTCTACTGGTATTGGTAGACTACACGTCTGGCCATATCTATACAAAATACCATCAGAAGTGATATATATATACAACTATATATTTTTTTATTTGACTAGGAATTAGGCTCAAAAGAAACAGTATGTTGTTGGGAGAGTATTACCACAGCAGTGTTCAGTGGATTAAATAATTTACAAGATTAACGATCGATCAATCAACAAATTAAACTCACTCATTCTGTCATATATTACTAAAACGTCATTTGAATTTGAAAAATAATCAATTTTCTTGTCCCTAATAGTCAACATAATGCAGGGGAAACTGTAAAATGAACTGCAGCAGTGCTAAACGTGCATCATAAAATTACAACACTCGAACTATAAATGTATGAATTAAACTCACTGAGACTGTCGACAGTTTCTTTTCCATGCCTCATTTTATTATATCCATGTATGTGGTTACAGTCAAATCAGATAAAACAGTGAAATCTCCGTCGAACTCCTCTGTCTTGCCTGAACTCGAGACGGTGACGTGAGCTCCACTGAAAGTCTACTTTCCTATTGGTTGTCGCTCGTGAAAATCGCTTCACATTTGCATAAAGTTGAAATTTCTCAACTTTTGTCGCTTGTCGCTTGTCTCTTGTCGCTTGACACGCCCACAATCTGTCGCCAACGGTCACTGTCGCTCGTGTCGCCGGATGTCGCCAGCGCTCCATTGAAATGAATGGGATCATGTCGCTTTGTCGCTGCGTGTCGCTGGCGGTGTGAACGGGGCTTATGAGGACTCCCCTTGTTACCTCAGTCAAGCGGTTTAAACAATGTGACAAAAACACACGCAGACCTTATCCAAATGTTTTATGGAGCAATTGTTATCATCTATTTGCATTATTTTATATCCGGCTGGTCACTTTTATGCATTTATTAGCCGAGGAAGTTGCATATTTAAAACTAGTGACGTGATTGCTTTCTCAAAATTGATATGTTCATGCAGCCGACAGAAACATAAACAAATCATAAACGTGTTCGATTTAAGATCGTTATAATCACTACAATACATCTTGTTATTTTGATTAGATAATTATCAAGTGTTCTAAAATAGAAGCAAATAAAGTGAGAGACTATATAGGCTAATACGTAGGCTATACGTTATACAGGTCTTTATTACATTATAATGGCTATCTTTAAGCACGACTCTTTGGAATTATATGAAATGGTAACACTTTACAATAAGATTCCATTTTTAGCATTAACTAAGATTAATACAAGTTGTAGAAGAATCATTCATTGTTAGTTTATTTCAACATTTACTAATGCATTTGAAATGGAGTTTTAATTCTTATTTTATTTGTTATTACCTTAATGTACTATGAACTAACATGAATGATAAAGGTACAATTGTATTGCTTATATTAATACATGCAGTAAAAACGTATATTGCATAGTGCATAGTTCATGAAAGCTAGCTAATGCATCCTTGTTTACAAATGGGACTTGCAATGTGTTACCTATGAAATGTATGTTTGTTTCTAGGTTATAGCTCCGAAATCTGTAATATTTTAATGTTTAAATTATTTTCTGTATAAAGTTTTTATACATTTATATTTATATATTTATTTAATTTAGCACATTTCAGTTCAGTACTGTTATTGTGAGTATTATGTTTGTTTTTAATCCAGCATCCATTAAAAAAAATATCGGTTGAATTATCGGTTATCGGCATGTACGGTCAAACCTAAATATCGTTATCGGTAAAATCCACTATCGGTCGACCTCTATAAAAAACACACGTGCGAGTGCCTCTCTGTCTCAGCGCCAACCTCATAGCGGATAGCGGGTCGTTCGAAGGAAGAAGAGTGACACACACACGTGACACAACTTTAAATATGTTTTGTTTTTTTATCAAAATGTTCTTGTGGTATTGTATGAATAACATAAGTCAACATAGCTTTACACATACACACACTTTGTAGTAAAGGTAAATCCAAAATAGTGATGTCACTGTCTAAGCAGAGGGATGTTGTGCAACCCTATGGAATATAGTCCACACATGACAAATGAGGTAATAATCAATATTTCAGAATAATTCAAACTCAGATATTGGTGTGTGATATCTGAGTTTTAATTATTTTACTACAAATCTCACCTCATCATTCCTCCCAGTGATTATTTCCAGGTTAAACTGAGATGCCCCCAAGCTGGCTTCTTAAAACTGACTAAATATTTAAAAAGAGCCAAAAGAGCCGTTCTTTTGAACGGCTCTTTGAAAGGAACGGATCGCCAAGATCCGGATCCCTTCAAAGAGCCATAAATCCCATCACTACCCACGTGTGGTGGCGAGCTGTACTGCCGGAAACGGTGCAAAAAATAAATAAATAAAAAAGTGTCGACGCAAAAAAATGGCGTCGACGTCATCGACGCGCCACTACAGCACTATAGGTAATATCAGAAAAAGTGTAAAAGGGGCACTTTTAAAACAATTATTGTGTTTTAGATGTTTATTATGGTCCTTAACCCATCTCTCTCTTTATTTAGCATTTGTGTTAGTCTATGTCAGATTACTATGAATATGGACAATTTTCCACTCCTTTGTTGTTGTCTGCTTACAGTGGGTACGTAAGGAGGACCCAGATGTGCTGTGTCTGCAGGAAACCAAGTGTGCTGAGAAAGCCCTGCCGTCTGATATCACTGAAATGCCCGAGTATCCACACAAGTATTGGGCTGGATCAGAGGATAAAGAGGGTTACAGTGGAGTGGCCATGCTCTGCAAGACCAAACCCCTCAGTGTCACCTATGGTATTGGTAAGTATTACAAGGGATGTTATTCTTGTAAAAAAACTTATTATTCTTTTTTAGTAGTATTAAAGGGATAGTCCATCCAAAAATGAAAATTCTCAAAAATGTAAAGCTATTTCAAACCTGGGTGTATATATTGTTTCTGGGTAACGTAAAAGGATATTGTGAAGATATTATGGGAAAAAAATACAATGGAACTCAATGGGATCTTTTTTTAAAATGTCTTATTTTGTGTTCAGCAGAGGAAAGAAATACATACAGGTTTGGAACAACTTGAGGGTAAATAAATGATCACAGAGTTGTAAGTTTTGGGTGGATTATCCCTTTAAAGCTGCAGTCTGTATCTTGGCGCTCTAGCGGTTAATAAACAGAACTGCATGCGTCTTGCGGAAGAAAATTGAGCTACTTCTCTCTGTTTATGTCTATGACGAGTCATGCAGGTGCTGGGCTACTCCGCAGTGGTACCAATAGTCCTAATATAAACACTTATCATAGGTGTACCATAGTGGTTCAGGATAAGATAAAAACACGGTTTGGAAAATGGATTTATCATGTACTCGCTTATTGTATAATCTTTTTACATTTTGAACACAAAAAAAGTTATGGACTGCCGCTTTAAATCTTTAAATTGTAGTACAATAATATTGTTGCGACAGTACTATATTTCTTTATTAGTTCAATTCTTATTTTAATAATATTATTATATTGTCAGATTGGATTGGGGAGAAACTGGTTTTACTTTTTTGTCCAGAGCTGATCACATGCCTGGTAACCCACATTTGTCTTTATGCTGTGTGATTTAAAACCATTTTTTAATTCTTTTATATTATTCTTCTTCTTCTTAAGTTGCGGTTCTTTTCATTGAAAAAATATAAAAGTGTTATAAAACTATTTCATGTTAAATATCAGTTTTTTTTACACTCTTTTGTTTCCAGCTTTCTGTAAGCTTAATATTTCTTTCTGCTTGATTGAAAATAGACAAAGAGGAACATGATAAAGAGGGTCGAGTTATCACTGCTGAGTTTCCAACTTTCTTCCTGGTCACGGCATATGTGCCCAATGCCAGCCGTGGTTTGGTGCGTCTGGACTACCGCAAGACCTGGGACGTGGATTTCCGGGCCTACCTGAGCAGCTTGGACCAGCGCAAGCCCCTGGTTCTGTGTGGCGATCTGAATGTGGCCCATCAAGAGATCGATCTTAAAAACCCCAAGGGTAACCGCAAGAATGCAGGCTTCACTCCCGAGGAGCGTGAGGGCTTCACTCAGCTTCTTGAGGCTGGTTTCACCGACAGTTTCCGGGAACTCTATCCGGAGCAAGCCAATGCCTACACCTTCTGGACCTACATGATGAACTGTCGAGCCAAAAACGTCGGCTGGCGTTTGGACTACTTTGTGCTGTCGGCCGCATTGCTCCCAGGTCTGTGTGACAGCAAGATTCGAAACACGGCCATGGGAAGTGACCACTGTCCTATTACCCTGTATTTGGCTGTGTAGGTGAGGTTTCTCAGGGCCACAACCATTCAGTTCCATTAAGAGAGTTCACATAGTGCTTCATGCATATACAAAGAAGGGTCTAGTCAGTCCTATTAGTCCTAGATTAACATTTCTTTCTAAATACCAAAAACATGTCCGAATATAGGAATATGTGTGCTGCAGACATATATCAAAGAAGTCATGGTTGGTTAATCAAATTGTCTTGTAGTTTTGCAGCTTTGGTTCAACATGTTGTTATTGCTCTCCTGAAATCAGATTGATTGATTGTTTTGACACTAAAATGTTTTAGAAAAATTCATGTTATCTAAATGACAACACCCTGCCAAACTACTGTATTAAACATGGTCTCAGTGCTGTCATTATAACAAAATGTGTTGAAGCTTGTAAAATACCTTGACCTACAACGATGTATAATGTGATCTGATGTTTTTTGGATTTTGTCTTTGGTGCTATTTTAACCTTTGGATTTTACAAGACTCCCAACTTAGAGAAGTTAGTTGTAGTTAAATCTTACATATATCACATAAAGATTTGAAATAAAGTAGTTTATAAAACATTAAGTCTCTTCTTTTTTGTTAAACCGAATAAATCTAAACGAGCAGTAGATAAAAATTACAAAAAAAGTTATAATATTTTCTTTTAAAACGATTAGGGATCTACATCTACAAAATCCAACATTTATATTGTTATCCAATAATGTTAGATAAGTAAATTATATACTTAGGCAACAGAGGGATTTAAATTGCAGACTGCTGAATTATAAATAGTTTCCTGTAGCTCAAAAAGTAGAGCGTTGGGGTTGGATTCATGGGTCCGATAAAAGTCGCTTTGGATAAAAGCAAATGTAAAATGTAAATTATATGACTCATGTAACGCGACGTTCGCCAATGGTAGGGGTTTGACGTGTGGCTTATGAATATTAACAAGAGCACGTGATTGAAACTCCAGGAAGGTTACCAGAGCAACGTTAGTATGATCAAATTCAATATTCATGAGCTAAATCCATGGCCTCATCCTTCATAATAAAAGCCCCTCAGTTTTTTCCATTTTTAAAAAATGAACATAAATCCAGAATGTTTCTGAACTCCTTGTCCCAGACCAGTATAGATGAAACCATATTAACAGTAAAAAGCATACAACTCAATCGCGAGTCGAAAGAATGGTTTGGAAGCTGGGTTTGTGAGATGGCCTAGCATAATGTGGTTTTGCACCACCAGAGGGAGAACTCGAACTACACTGTAGACCAGACCAAAGCGGATTAGACCGGAATCTGTTTCGTTTAGTCCAGTGTTTTGAAACGAACGAAATGGTCAGGTGGAAAGCCCATCGAAATTAAAAAGTATTCCCTTTTTATGGCGGCTTTCTTCTAAATTATGTTACACTGCTTTTTAAAATATTAATTTCGAGATTGTTTAAAGTTGATTGAAGTTGTAAACAATGGAAGCTCTGTGGACAGAAATCGAAGGTGTAGTAATTTCCTAATTTCTTATCCAATGTCTTTTTGGAATCAGATTATAAATGTTTATTTTAAAATGGCAATGCAATTATAAGATAGGCTAATTTAAATCCAGACTATAAAGTCAAAATGGGTTCCTAATGGTCTTGTTTTTTTTTTTTTTTTTTTTATTATATTATTTTTTTTTTATCAGACCCTCTTTCATTGATTAGCTTCATGGTTCCACCCTTGAGGTTACTGTCTGCAGCCATGTGGCAGGTGACAGAACAGAGACAGGTGAAGCACTATAGGATGCTGGAGGAGTTTATAATCATGGTGACGGAGACTGTGCCAGAGCTTTTAACTGACCATCAAAGAGCTCAGCTTATACTTGGCTTAAGAGCAAGGGTAAGAAATGTCACAGTACACAAAAACCGATAATATTTAGGATCCACCAGGTAAAAGATTAATGGCTTTTCAGTTCCTAAAGAGGACAGTGGTTCCAGTATTGTATCTGTTATTTTGCACAGCGTCTTCTGGAGCTGTGTCGTGGTCAACATAAGGTCGACCTGGAAGAAATTCAGTTTCACATAGATCGAATCCGTGCTCCTTGTGTCAACAGTGATGAAGTGAGTGAGGTCAAATCATCACATCTGGAGGTTGTTGACAACGCATGATGTCTGCTTGAAACATTACTTTTGTGCTTAGATATAAATTCAAGATATTTCTGCAGGTTGTTGATGAAGACATGGAGGAATCTGAGGCTTGCTTCTTGGACCTCATTCGGACCCTTATCAGCAACCCCGAAGAGAGGGAGCATTTCTTCCAGGTTACAAACACATAAACATGGTCACACAACTCACTTGGTTTTTGCTGTTTTTCGTCCTGTGCCATGAAATAATTTTTTCCCCCGACCTATTGCAATTAATAGAACATTTTCCCAGATGAATACGGACCCAAGTTTGACAAAACTCTACAGGAACTTATGGAAGACTTCCTCCTACAGCTGGACCGGATGATTTCAGTCCCAGACCTTTCACAGGTACATCAAGAAACATCATTAAAGAACACTTACTGTGTTATTTCTCTTACCGTTGATTTGATTTTGTTCCTCAGACAGTCTCTTGGCTCAGGGCCTGTCCGTCTCTTCTGGAGGAATGCATTCATTCAGTTTCAGTCCCGAAGCAAATGAAGACCCTGCTTGAACGCCACAGAGCTAATGGAAATCTTCAGGACAATGGTAAAAGTTTTTACGGTAAACAGTGCCATATCTATGTGAAAGATTATATCAGATGCATTTGCATTATGTGAATACAAGAAACAACTTTGACAGTTTCAGTCAGTTGCATCTGTGTTTGCAGTTGTAAATCAAATAGCTTACGCAGTTAAAATGACAATAGAACAGTTACACCAATGAAACCAGAATTACAAAGGGACAGTTTCATTGAGGTGACTTTAAAAAAGCAATCAAAAATGCAACAAAGCACTTCATTTGAACATTTATATGTATTCTGCTATACTACTTTCAATTAAAGGGATACTCCACTTTTTTTGGAAATAGGCTCATTTTACAACTCCCCCAGAGTTAAACAATTGAGTTTTACCGTTTTCGAATCCATTCAGCCGATTTTCTGATATTTAGAAGAATATCAGTAACCAGACAGTTTCTGGTTCCATAGTAGGAAAAAAATATACTATGGGAGTCAATGAGACCAGAAACTGTCTGCTTACTGATATTCTTCTAAATATCAGAAAATCGGCTGAATGGATTCGAAAACGGTAAAACGGTAAATTGTTTAACTCTGGGGGAGTTGTAAAATGAGCCTATTTCCAAAAAAAGTGGAGTATCCCTTTAATTACTCTCCCTAGAAGCATTTTAGTTCAGCTTTCTTACATATGTATCATGTCCATTCGACACCTGAATTTTTAATTTGAGGTTTAATTTGTCTCTTTGTTGCAGCTCATAACCGCTTTACATTTTCATCGCAATCTCTCCCTCCACTGGTTCGAGTCGTCATATCCAGCGATCACACAGAATCTGGCGACCCGTCTGAATCCGGAGCCGATTTAGATGGTCAAAACAAAGATGATTGCCACACTGATCTAGATACGCCCAGCTGCAAGTCTAAAAAGAGAAAATTCAGAAATAGATACAGAGGAGAGAGAAGATGAAGAGGAGGATGATGATGATGATCAAAACTGGCCAATCATGGATGCCCTATCTAGGGAAAAGAGGAACAATTATGATGACAGCTCTATTGGTGAAGAGCTGAATCAGACACACACCAAAAAAACCTCGAAAAAATCCTCTAAAAGGAAAAGAGACGACAATACAGAAATGTCCAGAGAGTTCACATTTATCAATCATTTGGGGGCATACACAGGTCAGTTAATTTTAAAGAGGACCTATTATGCTTTTTTATGCTTTCAACTTTCTTTAGTGTGTAACATTGCTGTTTGAACATGAAAAATGTCTGCAAAGTTACAAATTCACTCCAAAGGGAGTTCTTCTCTATATCAGTGCACACTGATTCTGAACTGACACTCAAGACGTTGTAAAAGGGCATAATAGTTCCACTTTAAATCCTCACTTTAAATTCCTCTGTTTTCATTTATTAGTGGTGCATGCTAATAGCCTGGTTCTACCAGACTCTCGTACATTTCATTTGTACATAGAGTCTGGCACCGCTCCATTGACAAACGTTTACTTCCTTGTAGGCGGGAACTCTACTGTAGTCTAAAACTATTGGATCTGCCCAGAGTAACTCTATCTGCCATAACCAATCGCTAACGTTTGGTCGTGACGTATGTCTTTTCCCGAACTCCGTGGGAGGATGGCCATAAACACAAAACTAAGCAAAGACTGTACTTGCTCCGGCTTTAACTTCTTGATATTCGGCAGCGTTGCCACAACGGACCGAATGGCTTCGCTCGCATCTTTCTTATTTTGAACTACAACTCAAAATAACGCATGAGTCGACATCAACGTCATTGTTCTCAGCCACTCCCTCTGTTCGCTGATTGTTCCTACAAAAAATTGATTTCTGGAAACCGAAGTCTACAGCACAATCCCAGATGTAGTACTGAAGGAAAATGAAATTGAGCGGAAGTGCGTAGGTGGGCGGAGCCAGGCTAGCATGCTAAGGCTTCATGCAAAGTATTACACTTTAGTTTCTACTCAAAACACCTTAGCATCTTGAAGATGACTTTAGCTTATGCAAGCACTGCTAAAAATAGTTTAATAATGATAATATGAGCAACTGAGCTGCCTGAGTTACATGCTTTTCTGCTTTATTTACACAGAAGAGTCTTCCTACCAGACCTCTGATGCTTCAAAAGTTCCTTGGTCAGAGGAAGAAACGTTCAGCCTCATTGACATATGGGGGAAGGACAGCGTCCAGCGGAGTCTAAAAGACTGTGCCCGCAACCGACACATTTTTAACCTCATCTCTAAGAAGATGTTCGAGAGAGCGTTTACCAGAACAGCAGAGCAGTGTCACACCAGGATAAAACGCTTAAAAATGAGCTTTCGACAATGCCATGAAAACATGTGAGTTAAGTCAGAAAGTGTTACTTTAGGTTTTAGTTTTGTTATAGTTTATTAATGTAACTAGCTTTTATTTTTATATTTTTTGTTTTCATCTTAATTTTACTTCAAGTTTTAGGTTTTATTTATTTCTAGTAAAAATTGTCAGTGCTTATACTGAAACTTTCAGTTTATTGTGAAGGCAACATTTTGAATTTTCTTTTAGTTTAAGTTTCTAAAGCACCACCATGGAACTTTTCCTCTTCGGTCGCTCTACTGGTTGGAAACGAAATTGTCAATTACCGATGTCGTAAATAATTTAGCCTACCGTCGCACGCACGCTCGCTGTTTACCAGCACCGGCTTTAGAATGAACGATGTCCACAGACAAGGTAGAGTATGTTACATGATTTCATGAAAGGATGATGTATTGCGACATCAGAAACGAAGAAAAACAAAATAATGACTATTGTAACGCTTGACGTAAAGCAGTCGAATTTTGTAGTTCTTTTTGTGTCGGGTTCCTACCCGAACCCCGAAGTTACGAAGTTAAAATAAATGTTTTTAATAGTTTTATTTAAAGATAAAAACCCTGTTTTGAAGTTGACATGAAATCAAAATAGACTCTGTTTACTACCTTAATTAATGTTTTTGGTTTTATTGTTATTATTGTGAATTATTAATCGTGACTTTAAAGAAATATTTTTGGGCCATCCATTTTGCAACAAATAACTTTTTGTATAGTTAAATTAAAAAACATAACATTACATAAGACAGACATGACATTTTGTTTTATCTTTCAGTAAAGAAACATTTCATAATGTTACAAAAATTAAATTTCAAAGAAATATTGTTTTTTAGAACTTTTTATTCATCAACGGATCCTGAAAAACTATATTTCACTGTTTCCATAAAAATATGAAGCCACAACTGTTTTTTTAACATTGATCATAAGAAATGTTTCTAATATGCTAATTTTTGCAACAAATGAGCATATTAGAATGTTTTTCTGAAGGATCATGTGACACTGAAGACTGGAGTAATGTTGCTGAAAATTCAGCTTTGTATCACAGGAATCAATAACATTTTAAAATACATTCAAATAGAAAACATTTCTTTTAAATTGTAACGGTATTTCACAATATTAAAATTTTTAATGTATTTTTGATCAAATAAATGTAACCCTACGGCCCCCAACTTTAAACAGTAGTGTATATAAATCTTTGAAATGTAAAAAACCTTTAAAACTAAAATCAGATTTTTTTTTCTTTGATTATAACTGAACTGAATCTGTGTTTGTTTGGCAGTGTGAGAGGAGAAAGACCGGAATGGAAGTTCTATAATGTTATGGAGAAAATTCTCTTCCGTAAAGACTCTACAGAACAGGAAGAAAGTATTAATGATGTCACCATTCCTGAAGAACCCTCAGGAGGACAGCAGGCAGAAGACGACACTGATTGGGATGTTCTTGGTCATGTCGGACTCGAGGGTACTCAAATGTTCTGCACATAATGTATTAACTATATTAGACTTGCTATATTATTGACCAAAGTTTCACTTACACCCTCTCAAGGCACCAGAAATATCCCATGGACAGACCTGGAGACGCAAACCCTCATCAGGATCTGGGGTGAAGACAAAACCCAGCGGGAGCTGCGAGGGGTTCTCCAGAACGGACACATCTTTGCCATGATCTCCAAAAAGATGGCCGCTCACGGTTACGTCCGAACAGCAGAGCAATGTCAGAGTAGAGTGAAAAGACTGAAGCTGTGCTTCAAACAGTCTCACGAGAGTAAACAGTGAGTGCTTTAGCATCTTCGACATCATTGTTAAAGGGATACTTCACCCCAAAATTAAAATTCTTTCATTAATTACTTACTTACCCTCAAGTCATTCCAAACCCGTAAAACTTTAAAAGTCTATAAAATCCTAAATTCAATCTATTCATCATATAAAGCAATCGAATCTCATCAGTAAATTTGGACTAGACCGCTCAATTCATATTGATTCGTTTTACGATCTCTTTATAAGCGTCAAAGTGTCAGTTGCGTAGCTATCAATGGAGGGACAGAAAGCTCTCAGATTTCATTAAAAATGGGTTTGGAATGACATGAGAGTGAGTAATTAATGACAGTAACCCTTTAACAAATTCCTGATAGAGGAAAAGCAAAACTCAGTTGTTGAATATTTAATTTACAGAGCACTGTTGTATTATTTTAAATTACTGAAAGTGATATTCTTTATTTTTTTTGCAGCGCTGAAGGCAAAGAGCAATTTGAATTTAAATTTTATAAACAAATGGAGAAAATTATGGCTAATGAAGAGTCATGTTCATCACAGATCAAAAAGGAGGAATCTACGGACATCGAATACCAGGTGTACAAATACCAGGAAATAGGTATCTGTTCGTTTCTGTTACTCTCCTGAAGACTATTGTTTTGTAATACACCGCTGTTTGTGTACTGTTAATGTTTGAGGTCAGTAATATTGTTTTTGAAAAAAAAAAATTCCCCAGCAAGGACACATGAAATCAAAATGTATTTTTTTTATGTTATGAAAGATTTCTATTACAAATAAATGCTGTTCTTTTGATCTATTCATCAAAGAATACTCAATAAATGTATCACGGCAACTTTCCACAAAACCCTGTTTTCAATTTTAATACTAATCATTAGAATGATTTCTGAAGGATCATTTTGACACTGAAGACAGCAGAAATGGCTGCTGAAAATTCAGCTTTGCCATCACAGAAATAAAGTACTTTAAAATATAATCAAACATAGAAAACATTTCATTTAAATTTTAATAATATTTCACAATTTTAATGTATTTTATACCAATTAAATGCAACCTTGGTGAGCATAAGAAACTTTCCCCATAAACATTAAAAAATCTTATGGACCCTAAACGTTCGAATGGTATTGTACTTATGTTCAACACAAAGACATGCTGCTTGATTTGATGATCTAGCCATTTCAGTTTGCATGGATGGGGATTTATACATTTTTAAGCATGATATAACTGTCCAAAAATGTCTAATACATGTGTCATGTTCTCCTATGATCACCCAACACAGAAACCACAATGAACTGCATGGATGATAGAAAGAAGGTCGCCTGGTCCGATGCAGAGACGCTGATTCTCCTCCAGTTATGGGGTAATGAACAGGTCCAGCAGAACCTTCAGCGTTGCCCTCACAACGGCCCCATCTACTCGGAGATCTCTGAGAAGCTGAACGCTCACGGATACCTGCGCTCCGCTGAGCAGTGCCATACCAGAATCAAACGACTCAAAATCAGCTACAGGCAGTGCAGGGACAGCATCAGGTCAGTGACAGACCGTATTCAAGAGACATTTATGTGCTTGTCTACACCCCTGAGGCGCTTGCAGGTACTCCGATTACCTGGACCGATGGTGCAATTGTTGGTGTTCAATGCCATTATCAAAGGCTCCAAAATGTAATCAGTTTTAATGTAATGTGTATCTTTTTTACGGCACACATTAATTGTGGTTAACTTTGGTCTGCAATGCAAGATCTACGACGACTGTGAAAGGAAAGGGGTTCTCGATGCATTGAAAAAAGTAAACATTATTTATCTATATGCATATGGTCCATCTTGAAGCGTGTTTCACTTTCATCATTGTGGCGGCTGTTTTTTCCCCCTTGTCTGTGAATGTATGCTGTAAGTTTTCATTTGAATGGTTTCTAAGCAAAGGGCACTTGATTTGACTTGTCTTTCCCCCCCTGTATGTGACACAGTTATGAGTTTCATTATAAAGAAATTTAAAATTTCTAAATGTAAGCAAAACTGCTTACATTTTTGAGCCTTTGATAATGGCATTGAACACCAACAATTGCACCGTCGGCCCGGATAATCAGCACCAAATAAGAGAGAAATCACATTATTTGTGAATATGGCCTGAGCACTAAATATAATGTTTAATGGAATGTGCAAATAATTTCATTGTGTTTTTTTTTCTGTGCAGTTCACCTGAAGCTGAACGTGTAGAATTTAAGTTCTATGACCTGATGGAAGACATTTTTCGAAACAATGCTTCATCCAAAGTGTCAGGAGATAATGAATCCAACAATGACATGAAATCAGGTACTTTTATTAAAGGGGTCCTATTATGCTTTTTTACATGTTCAACTCTCTTTAGTGTGTAATGTTGCTGTTTGAGCATGGAAAAGGTCTGCAAATTTACAAAGCGAATAATAATGGCTGTATCTCCTCTCTATATCAGTGCCCAGTTTCTGAACTCCCTGAAGTGCCTCGATTGTAGTCTTGAGTTTTCTTCCAGGAATAAACATGTCACAATATTCCTCATTTAAATAATTCCCGCCCAAGGGATACGCAGAAAAAAAAGGGGCTGGGCCTGGTTGAGTTAGTTAGTAGTGAGTTGAAACTTGCAACCGCAAGTGGTAAAGGGCGAGACATTTCCCAAACACCCTGGAAGCGATTGATCAATAAAAACACACTGGACCAGCTGACCAATCAGAGCACACTGCACTTTTCAGAAGGAGGGGCTTCATAGATACAGGAACTAAACAGAGTGTTACTGACAGACAGGGAAGAGAGGTGCTGCAACAATGTCAAATATGGGGAAAATATATATTTTTTTTTAACATTCAAGCTTGAATGTGCTATTTTAGTAGGGCTCAAAAACAAAATCAAGACTTTGTAAAAGGGCGTAATAGGACCCCTGGTTAACATCTATGTGCCAGATATGAAATGTGTATTATTTTATTTCTTGATAAGTGAATTTGATATGTGTAATTTTATTACATAGTACATAGAATTAAGGGTTTATATTACGGTATATTTGTTTTTGCTAGAAACCCCAAAAGGATTTTGTATAATACCTAATACCCGTTTCTAATAATCCAGTTGAAAATAACATGTTTCCTTCTGTCAGACACCTGCAGCAGGGTGGACCAGACAGCATCCTGGTCAGACTCTGAAACTCTAGCTCTAATAGACATTTGGGCGGAAGATGAGGTGCAGGAAGCCCTGAGAGCGTCCGTACACAACGGCCACGTGTTTGCTGATATAGGAGACAAACTGAACAGTCAGGGATTCTTCAAAACACCAGAGCAATGCAGATGGAAGATCAAGAACCTGACAAAGAATTTCCGACAGTGTTACGAAAGGAAAAAGTGAGTTTGGCTTTATTTTTGCTTGTTGACTTTGAAAATAAAATGTATGAAAAAGTTAGTGTTTTTTTTTATCTGAGGTTTAATAATGTCCTCCTATATTGTTCTCATCTAGATGTGGCATAGAGAATATAGATTGGAAATACTATGATAAAATGGAGCAGGTTCTTGGTGATGAGGCCTTTTCCATGGATGTCTTTGATGAACATGATCAGGATGCAGGTTTGTGACTTTGAAGTGTTGTGTGTGTGTGTGTGTTGTGTGTGTGTGTGTGTGTGTGTGTGTGTGTGTGTGTGTGTGTGTGTGTGTGTGTGTGTGTGTGTGTGTGTGTGTGTTTGTGTTAGTTCGTTCACTCATTCACTCATGTTTTGGGTGAATCTCAAAGGTCCCAAGCAAAAAATTATGAATTCTGTTTTATATTTATGAAAATTAAAAAAAAATGTATACCTTGGATGTATTCAAACCAATTGTAGGAATCTCCCAAAACAAAATTAGTAACCTTCAAAATAGCGCAATAGGTTATAATTTATATATGCAGTTTTTTTTCTTCAATACGTTAATGGGAATTGTGCTTAACTCTCTTGAAAATACTGTCACAATGAAAAATATTTAATAGGCTTAATTTTCTTTAAGCTAAATGTTATTTATTATTTCTCTCTTGTTTCTCTTTTAACCTAAACTCTTCATCCACTCGTTCTTCCTCAGAATACCAGCAGGCAGCCATGGTAGCCGTATCTGAATCAGGCAGGAAGATGACCTGGTCCGACCGGGAGACGCAGGCCCTGCTGGATATCTGGGGTGATGACCGTGTGCAGCACAGCCTCATGTCCTGCCCGAAAAACAGGCACATATACAGATATATTTCAAAGAGAATGATGACACTGGGTTTCAACAGAACGGGTGTCCAATGCCACTCGCGTGTAAAAAGACTCAAGTCCCAGTTTTACTACGATGGGTGAGTGAGTTGAAGTCTGTGATGACTTATGTTCAGAATTCAATAGTTGTGTACTGTTGTTTACTGCAGAGCATAAATGCGTAGTGTGTGCTATTTTCAATACTGTTTCTACTTTTCAATGTGTTTTTCAGCAGGGAGGAGTGTAAATTCTATGATCAACTGGAGCAGATTATTTTAAAGGACAGAACATCTGATGATCAGGACATCAGTGAGCTGGAATCCATAACTGATTCTGATTCAGGTATCAGTCTGAAAATTGGTCATGCAAATTATTATTATTATACCAGATACATTGGAAAACGTTTAGTTTCGAAATGCTTTGTCCACACTAGTGTTTTCCAAAGTTTCTTGTCAAAACTGAAATGTTGGAAAAGGCTTAATGGATATGTCAAAATTTTCATGTATTAATCACTATTTTTTTATTGCTTATGTGTGTACAGCTTGTGACGAAACTTAAAAAACGAGACCTTTCCTAGACTTCCTAGGATGTCTATGAAAGCATGTATACTGATTTTCTTTTAATTTAAGGACTTTATGTGATGTGAAATTTTCACAGTGTGTAAAATGTGTTTTATTCTAGCTTCATACAATCTTTTTTTATCCACACTTGAATGTGGGTAAGTTTCACATTTTTGTCAAAGACTCTGTCCAGCTCAGATTCATGATCAGATGATCAAAACATAAATTGGGTAGATCTCATATATCAACACCCCAAAGCTTGCACAGTCCTATAACACTTCCTGGGTCGACATTTCATTCGGTAACTTGGGCAGTTTTGATTTATATGCCTTTAATGTTGATCATAGCGTTATTTTGACTCGGAAAGCCGGAAAATTTCGTCAATGGTGGTGAACTGTTGGCTCACAAATTACAGAAATTTCCATCAATGGTGGGAAGAGTTAACATTTATTTTTAGCACATAGCAGGTACATACTAGTATAAACGTGTCATCATACCTCCATTTTCACAGTCAACACTACAACACAGAAAAGGCATTTTGAAATGTATCCACTTTGGAGAGGATCTTTAAAATGCCTCGGCCACGGTCTCAGTGTGGATGGAAGGTTTAAGATTCGTTTTAAAATGTATCTGGATTAATGTAGATGTAGCCATAGACTCCCTTTCTAACTGGGATCTCTATATAATTTCTTCATGATATCAAAAAGTTTGAATATAATTTAAGTGATGCATATGGACCTGGTGTTTGCGTGTCCAGACTCTTTAGCTCTCTCTTTAGACTCTTTAGCTCTCTCCAAACCTCCGACTGTGGAAGGGCCGAAGCTGGCATGGGGTGACAGTGAGACACACACACTTATATCCATTTGGGGGAGCGACCCCATCCAGGAGAGGCTGAAAGGTTGCGTCAAACGCAAACCTGTCTTCCAGCAGATCGCACTTGTCATTGCTGAGAAGGGCTACAGCAGGACAGACGAACAGTGTCGCTCCAGGATTAAAAGACTGAAGGCCAGTTACCGCCAGTGTCTTGATAATTACAGGTAGATAAAACAACTTTGACCTCAAAAATGGAATATTAAAATATACTAGTAATTAAATGTAAGAATTATGTATATATATATTTTATTTTCTCAACCCATAGAAATGAAGGGGAGCAGGTGGAGTGGAAGTTCTTCAAGCAGCTAAATAAAATATTTGAGAAGTACCCTCTAGATGAGACTGAAACCACCACGGCTCAGGAACCAGAGACAGTTGGGAGAAAAAACCCTAGCAGGTCTGCAAAAGCACAGAGCTCAGGTGATTCTGAACTGCAAAAATGTTGTCCTGATTTGATCCTGAAGGAACAGCAAAAATAATGTGCACACAATTTTAGAGGCATCAAACTACAACAAACATTGAAAATGTACATACTTCACATTTCTTATGTCAAGTGTATATGCAAAAAAAAATTTTTAACCAAGAAATATATGGCGCTTTTCCACTGCAGTTAGTGGCGCTTGAAAGTGGGTGGGATTATAGACTGATCGTTATAGTTTATCCGCTCCTCTGCAACCAAACGTGAGGGACATCTGCACTTTTTTGGAAGGTTTTTTTTTTTCTTCAAGCAAGTCAAGGAAGTAATTTTAAAACAGGTGTACAGCAGTGGCTGTTACTGGCTATTTAAAGCAGCACTATGCAGGATTTCTGTTTTTGTCAAACAGTGACCCCTAGAGTCGCTGTGGGATACTTGTACTGTCGTAAATATCACGCACACAGAGATGTCTCTGCACTTACGCCCTGATCCTGATCAAACAATTCTGTTTGATGCTCATTTTAGCAGATCGTTCTTGCCTTAAAGCAATTCGTTACATCGCGAGACCTGATATCACGCGACACTTCCTGATGCTGCGGCCGGCGGGGGGGGGGGCCCACCATTCAACACGAAATCAGTAATATAAACATTACACGGACTCCAAAGCTGTTCGGTTAAGGTAAAAAAGCTACTTAGTTCACCTTTAAATCTAGCGGGTTTGATGTCTCGCAAATACAATGACGCTGGTAGTGACGATTCAGTCTGACCAATCGGTGATCTGCAGTGTTTTCTTGTCACATTTTAGTATCGGTACGGTACGCTTGGAACCTCAACAGAGGTGGTACCATTTAAAGCGAGCCGAACCATAACGTACCATGCAGTGGAAAAGCGCCACAAAGTGAGCCGTACCATGCAGTGGAAAAGCGCCAATACACTACCGTTCAAGTTGTGGGTCTGAACGATTTATTTTTAAAGAATTTTAGTCTTATTCAACAATGACACATTAAATTAATAAAAAAATGACAGTATAGACAATGATTTCTATTTTAAACAAATGCTGTTCTTTTGAATTTTCTACTCATCAAAGAATCCTGGAAAAAAATTATCCCAGTTTCCACAAAAATAGCAGCACAACTGTTTTCAACATTGAATAATAATCAGCATATTACAATGATTTCTAGAGGATCATGTGACACTGAAGCTTTGTATCACAGGAATAAATTACATTGAAAAATATTTTTAAATAATAGAAAACAAGTATTTTACATTTTAATATTTCACAATATTAGTTTAGAATTTTTTAATGAAAGAAAATGCTAATTTCAGACTTATTTTAAAAATTTAAACGGTAGTGTATGTTTGAGAAAAACACATTTTACTTGTTGGTGATCAACCATATTTTGTTACTGCAATCTGACTACGCTACACTTGTGCCCCTGAATTACCTCTGGAGGGAGAGCAAGACTCAAATGCTCCAGTATATCCAAGTTTAAGAATATAAATCAGATCTGACAGAGGTATTTTCTGTCATGTGGACTGTGGAGGATGGATTAAGGACACACACAAACCTTTAATCGTCTGAAATCTAAGCAAGAACGTCCACTATCAAGCAACAGAAATACAGGACCTTATATGTTCAGGTTCTTTCTGAACTCTGCATTCATGTACATCTGAAAGACATTTGCCTAATGGTGCTGTTGTCTAGTGGTCTCAGTTGATCACACGTTTTCACAGTATAAAATCTAACGCTGAAATGTAACAAGTCTCAGCTGCTTGGGAGCTTCCATAGTGTGGGACTGGGATGGCTGTGTTGGATTTGCATAGCAAGATGCGAACTGCATCCTGAAGCCACAGGTCTATTACTGAACAATTAACAGTAAGTATTAACAGGAATTAGAAAAACCAAGTCTGTATTTGTAACAAATAGCCCTTGTCTGAAGTATTTTAGAACATAATGGAATAACTAGATGGTGCAGACTGATTTCTCATCTGAATGCATAGTCTTTCCAAAAAAGAAACTTCCAGAAAATGGATTTGTATTGTATATTTGTATCATAAAAAGAAACAAGTTGAGCTACATGAAAAAAGAACACTGAAAATAATTTCCATTTTGTACAAAAGCATCTGCTTTTAAATTATATTTGCTAGATTTAACAAATTTTAATATATATATCATACAAATGTAAGTTACTGTTACACAGGATGATGCCAAAGGTCATTGCCTAAATCTCAATCTCCATTAAAGTGTGTACCCAATGTGTATTGGCATTAGCCAAAGTAAAGGGTTAAATGAAAATTCTGTCATAATTTACTCACCCTCATGTTGTTCCAAACCTGTAAGATTTTCATTCATCTTCAAAACACAAATGAAGATATCTTCTTCAAATCAGAGATTTCCGTCCTTCCTTTGACAGCTACGCAACTACCACTTTGACTTTTCAAAAAGTTCACAAGTAAATAAAAGCCTAAATTAAATCTGTTCACCATATAAAGCAATTGGGTCTCTTCAGAAATATATATATCTTATTTAATTCAATATCTTCATTGTCTTTTGAAGATGAACGACAGGTGAGTAATTGATGTCAATTTTTCTTTTTTTGTTGAACTAACCTTTAAGATCAGAGTCAGTAAAGGAAGTTTGTGAACAAATACACATTGCATTGCTCAGTGATGGTGAAAGAGTGGACAGTGTTATTGTTACAGCTCTTCCAGACAATATTCTGGAGTGAGTTTATCCAATATGCTTCTAAATTGTCCAAGCTGGACAACCATTTAGAATTGTTTTTTTTTTTTGTGTGTGTGTGAATGTTTTAAATCCCACATTGATTCTGTTCTTAGGCATATTACTGTGCAATAAACAGATTATTTATTTGTTTGTTTGTTTGTTGAAATGACTTGACCAGCATGATTCAGACATCACAATGGCTATGACAAGCCTTCTTGATTGAAGAACTCAATTGTTATCAACTTAAATTGATAGAAGGCCACCAACTATGTAAAGTATGAATTTATAAAGTATTTCCATGTGCAGTTTCAAATATGGGTTGCATAAACAAGCATGGTTTGGAAAACAAAACACTACCTTTTTAAAGTAATGATCAGCTGATATGAAATGAACTAGTCATTTTAAATCTGCAGATTCGCATGTTCAGTTAAGGGCTTTTGGGTTCTAGTTTTACACGGCCACGGGTTTGGTCGTAGTTTCTTCTGCGATTGCCTCGCTCGCTCAGGTGAATTCTCTCATGCTTCTTCAGAGGCCCAGCGAACTTAAAGCTCCTCCCGCAATGAGAGCACTGCCACGGCCGCTCACCTGTGTGGCTGAGCATGTGGTTCTTCAGGTGAGACGAATGCTTGTAAGTCTTTCCACATCTTTCACAGGTGAATGGCCGTTCGCCGGTGTGCACACGTTCATGTCTCTTCATGTTCCCAATCTGAGAGAAGGCTTTTCCACAAATCTTGCAGCGGAACGGGCGTTCTCCGGTGTGTATGCGCAGGTGGCACCTTAGCATCTCAGGTCCCGCAAACGTCTTGTGACAAAGGGTGCACGGGATCTTGAGACGGGGTCTCTCGTGGTTGCGCTGGTGCTTCTTCAAATCGAACATGTAGACGAAGGACTTGCCGCAGATTGAACACAAGTACTGGCGCTCTCCTGCGTGATAACCTTTGTGTCTTCGGAGGAGGCTGGCATAGATGAAACTCTTCCCGCACTGGTTACACTGGTACGAGCGCTCCATGGAATGGTAACGGACGTGGATGGACAGCTTAAATGCAGTCGGGAAGCTCTTTTCGCAGTGAGGACACTGGTGCAGGTTCTCTGAGGTGTGGCATTCACGGTGAATCTTCAAGTATGAGCCCTGGGAGAAGCTCTTTCCACAGATGGTACATTTGTATGGTTTTTCGCCAGTGTGCACACGGATGTGCTTGATGAGGTCCGCTTTTTTGCGGAAGGTCTTGACACACTGCAAGCATTTGAAAGGTCTGGCGAGTGAGTGTGTTTTGATGTGATTGGTCAGGAAGCTGAGGCACCTGAAACTTTTGCCACAGTCTGAACACTGGAACGGCCGCTCGCCAGTGTGTGTGCGCATGTGATTCCTCAGCAAGCACTCAAAACGGAACTCTTTGTGACACTCGGGACACGTGTGTCTTTTCTCTTCCTGTATTGTCTGGGACTCAGAAGGAGCGGCCGCTGCCTTTTTGGAAAGAGCGGCTCGAGGTGGACTGCTCTTTCTGTGAATGATGGACTTTACAGATGGTGGTCTTTCGATGACAGGAACGTAGATCGTCTCCTCCCTCACAATCTCAACAGGAGTTGGAGGCAAAACTGGTAGTGAGACGCCCTTACCGGTTAATTCTGAGATCCACTGCTCTAAGCTAACTTGCCTCACACCAGATGTTTCTACCATCTCGGATTGTTCTAGGAACTGCAGTTGAGTCGTCTCCTCTCCCTCGTTCTCAAACTCTGACACCACCACAGCAGAGCCATCGGCGGTGAGGTAGATCTGCTGGACTTCACAGATGCCCGAGTCTTTCTCTTCACAAAGTTCCTCTTCTTGTTGGAAACCATCCTCTGCTTCTTCAGTTTCAGCTATCGCTGTGAACTCCTCGTTATCAGCTAAAGCCTCAGCCTCTTCTGTGTAACTCTGAGAGGGGCTCATGATGGCAATGGCCGCGTGATCAGATTCTGATTGGTTCTCTGTGCTTTCTGATTCAATGATAATTGTCTCTTGAGCAATGGAATTGGGGGGTTCCTCGTCTTCAATGGTAAGGGCAGGCGAGACGGTTTCTTGTACGATTGGATGAGGCAAACAAACTACTTCAGCTGTAGAAGGAATGGACACTGTACAGACCAAAAGAAAAAACTCCTTGTAAAAGCATAATTTGAATATTTTCTAATAATACTGTTAAAACTAATACAACTTTGTGTTTGTGGATATATCTCAGAAAAACATGTTCAGGTCACAATTTAAGTTAAAGGTGCAGTAAGCAATGTCTGAGAAATTATGTTGAAATTGGATCGGACTGAGCACCACAACACACTAGCCAATCAGCAGTAGGGGTGAATACACTCATGATGAGACAGAGAGAGAGCAAGAGGGAGATTTGAAGAAAGACTGTAGAAAGAGAGATGGCTGAGAGACATTAAAACAGAGAAAAGTTCAGAGGAATATCACAGGAAAAAGACAGTTTATGCTTTATGACCCGAATTCATATTAGAAAAGCTTTTCAGAGCTGAGCGGGAAGAACTGCAACAGACGCCAAGGTTGCATTGTTTCTACTCCATTTGTGAGTAACATTGGTTTTGCTACGTTTTAAAGAACCAAGATATACTGTTGTTGTAATTTTGGCTATAGTAACAGGACAGTTTTGAGTGTCATTGAAGCATTATTTTGTATTGTTTCAGCTATGATAAAGAGAGACATCCACTCTTGCATTGCGTGTTCGAGCATTTTGGGGGTGGAGCAATGAAGGGAGAGGTATGTTTGTTTCGGTTGATTGCAAATACAACAGTGTTTCTCAGAAATCGCTTACTGCACCTTTAAAATAATAATGTTTTATATGAATTAAATATCAGTTTAATTCAGTTATTCAATGCATGCCAACAAATGTAGTACAGTAGCAACAGTAAAGCTCACTTTCAGTGATAACTCCCGGAGAGTGCTCATTGTTTTTTGCATGCAATCTTCTGGTTTTGAAGTGCTGGAGCACATCCTTAATCTCCACTGGATCTGAGAGTGGCTGCACAATCTCCTCCATCATCGCAAGGCCACCACAAAGCCGTGAGGCTGTCTGAGAAAGTCATCAGATTTCAGATCAGAGTTACCTTGAATTTAACAATGTCCTGAGCACTGCTGAGAATGGACAGAATGTTTTACCTGCTCTACTTAAGTTGTAACTGGATAAAAAAATCTACATTCTATGTATAATGCATTATGCAATCTTTGAATGAGGACACACCTCTTTAAGGTTGGGTACTGGCAGCAGATCTTCCACTCGAGACAGGAACTCCCATGCAAGGCTCTGTAATACGGCATCATATCCTGAACCATACTCTACAGGGAAGACATGCTGAAGACAGAGAAACAGAGGTAAAACATGGAAAACCAATTTTCATGCATGATTTATACATTCTTTTCACAGAAAGATGAAGAGGAAAGATATTAAAGATACAGCAAAAAACTAACCTGGATGAAATTCTCTTTCTTTTCTGTGTCCTCTAAAATGCCGTGGACCATTCTAATGAATTTGTTGTTGATGATTTGACTTTCCACATCTTTCCACTGCAACAAATTGAAAACAGAGAACCACGCTACTGATTTTTTTGCAACAACATGTTGAAATAGAATTTCTGTAGATGGTTAGTGCAATAAAACAAATATATATTACTTTATGTGTGAGATTTCGAAGAGAATCAAGATGTGCCTGAATGACCCACAGATCTGGCATTTTATCTTTCAGGCAAAGCTCCAAGATCACCTAAAAGAAAAAAATCCCATGTTACATGTGCAGTGTATATATATATATATATATATATATATATATATATATATTATATATATATATATTATATATATATATATATATATATATATACATCTCGCACGTGTGGATATTGCTCAAATAAGATTTACCTTTTTACGCAGGTGAAAGATGAGTTTATTAACCAGACTTCGACTCATAATGTCTGGAACTGTCTCTGTCACCAGCATCACAAATTGCTCCAGCTTCCCGTACTGTGTCACATTACGACGCTGAATCACCTGCCATAGAAACGCTGACATCAGCCGAAGAGGAGGCACAACCAGACGCAGGGCAGAGAGAGGGAGAGCTAGAAGGGAAAAGAGGAGAATAAAGATGGTGCAGATAAATGTAAAGTGAGTTATATTTACAGTAGATAATAATAAGAGATCTTAATATTTCTGAAAAAAGTTGTGATGCACTGAATTTAAATTCGAATGTATAAGTTGTAACGTTATGTTTCAAATAATTATTGTTCTTAGGAAGAAGTTAACTTTACATGCACGCTGAAAACTTTATATTTAAGAATTAAACTTAAATAAAACAACTTGAATTTTATTTTTAATGACTGCATACAACTTGCATTAATAATAGAAATAAAACTATAATCAGAAAATATATTTTAACTGTCATTATTTAGAACTGACTCCATTTAGAAGTACTGCTCAACAATAATACAGTTTCAATAATTGCAAGTGACATAACAAATAAGAACTTTCATTTACCAGGCCCTTCTTAAAAAATATAAACAAGTGTGTTATGAGTTGTGGTGTGTGAGTGAGTAACTTTAATAGGATTGGTTGTGCTAGCTTCACTCTCTTAGCATTACTCTCTTAGCATTTAGCTCACAAGCTACAAAATACTCACCCGCCTCGCGACTCTCTACGTTAAGGATCTCCATTATTTAAGGTTAGAACAAATCTATATTTGTATTTTAGTGAAACTCTCAACGCCTTATGTCACTGACTCAAACCATAATAGCGATTAAACCCAACGGTGAACGATTGTCGTGAAGTTGACCGAAGCAACGAACAACAACGCGCGAGCGGGATACCGGAAGTAGCCGGAAGTCAGTCTTTATTCCGCGTGGTTTTTATGTTTGGAAGTGCACGACACCGCATCAGGTCTGGCGGATACGGTGTCCTACGTTGCCACCGGTTTAAAATAAAAGGTGTCCATTTAGTGCTATATCTTTGCAAGTGATTAAATGATACAAGGCTTTACAGGTGTTACGTAAAGCCCAGCTTTGTCCAACAAGGAATGAACTCAAGTGTAAGTACCATCAAACAGTGTAACAGCACATGCACAAAACATCGAAGTCAAAATGACATTGGGTACATATTTAAGATTTATTGATAAAATAACTTGATAGCATATCAAAGGAGTTGTAAAATACAGTACCTACAGTTATAATAAAAAAAAGCATTCATTCGAATTGATAAAGAGTCTCCAATCAACCACAATCTTGCATTCCTTTTTCACATTTTCTGTTCCCTTACTTTTCGGAGAGTCCATCATTGCCTTTCAGATGTCTTTTCTGAGAAGCATCTCCATTCATAAACACATTAATGTGAGGAATAAACATAAACTCCTCCTTCTGTGGAATGATGTTATGGCGTAGAAGGCTGGTGCACTAGAAAAGGGGAGTCACATTTCCTAAGCTTTTTCAAACGTCTGTTGAGCGAGATACTGCTCTATTAATATATTTTATAAATATGAATCATCACCATTAAGGGGGGATACTGAGTGTTTCCTCTGTGTGAATCTTTATGTGTGCATGCAAAAGGTCAAAGTCTGGCTGGTGTGAGACGAAGTGTGAGGGATAAACAAAAATATCAACTGTTGACTAATTTTTAAAATCTTTTTTGTTTACATAATCAGTCCAAGCTAAATATATTATTGAACTGTTAATTTGGTTCAGTCAAGGTAAGTTGTTTGTCTAAACGAAATATCTTACAAAATTGTTCTTAATTTTTGAGTTTTTTTTTTTTAATTATGTAATGGATCATGTAATTTTGCTATAAGCTGTCAAGAGAGGAGGTTAGAGAAATTTGTGTTGCTTGTTTCATCAGCTTACCTGAGTACTACTGAGGCCTGTTAATTTTTGTATTTTGCAGTTTTACATGGTTTGAATGAACTGGAGTACATGGACCACATCAGTAGAAGAAGTAAAGGTATGCTTCAACACTTCCTTCTTACCCTTTTGCTTAAATGCTTCAAATAGTTATTTAGACAAATATATAAATGATGCCATATCAATCATTATATTCTTAAAATAAAACAAATGGAATTCATTCTAATTCAATTAAACTGTATTACATTTTTATGCATTACATGTATAATTATTATGTTATAATGTAAATGTATTATAAATGTAAAATGAATTATGCATTATAAAAAATCTTTGGGAGCAGATAGTAAGGGAAAAGCAGCCTACAAGTCAGCATATATTGAACTCTTTCAATGCTGTTTAAATGTTTTTTTATTTTAACCCAGATAATGTGCATTTAATCTAGCAAATTAAATAATACATCAATATATAATGTGTCCTTGAATACACACAAACACACATTCTATAGCATGAATGAGTAGTGCTGAATATCTATAAGATTTAATCTAAAAACGAATCAATATCAGTGTTGTAAAGACATTCGATTATTAAAGGCCTATTAAGGCCACACAATCAATCAGAACAGACATTTATGATCCTGAGTGGGGGCTCCTGCACCAGCAGAAGGAGATCAGGGTGGTGTGGGTTAACAGCATCATAGCCATATAATCACCAAACCCCCCTCCCCCCACATATTGTCAGAGACGCAGTACAGGCAGACGGCCACTGCAGCAGCAAGAGAGTGTAAGAAATGTCGCAAATAAACATCGAAATGCTGCAGAGAGAGGGCGGAAAAGCTGCAGACGAAGATAAGCGTGGCATGCGTTCATCCAAAGACGATTTATGGTGAAATGAGGTTGTGAATAGGCGCTGGTGGGTTGATGACCAGCCATAAAGCACAGGAGGGAGCGATGAGGAAGGACCTATTCAAGAGAGGAGAAACAAAGGGAGGAGGAAAAGAGAGAGAGTGAAATGGTGGTAGATAAAGACGGGGCCATGAGCCCTGCACCGCCTTACGACTCGCTGTCAGCTCGGGCAAGTCCCTGCCGTACAAAGGAATGGGAGCGAGAGTTGCACGCTACTCAAAGACTGTCTTCTCCTCTACGACCGGCTCCATCCTCTGTTTCCCATCGGCCTTCAGCACTCCCTGGCTATCTGCTCTCTCCCTCCCGAGATTACGCTGACCAGCAGCAACGTCTTTCATTATCGCTGTGCTCAGAGGCCTCGCTGGCGCCCCCTGTGCCTGCAGTTGGAGCTGCCCCACCGTGCTGCCGGGCGGTGGGAGTCATGCCCTTGCTGCGCCTGGCACTCCTGATTTTTAGCTTTCTTTTTTGGGCAGCAGGCCTTGCGATCTTCACCCTGGGCATATGGGCGCAGGCTTCGTTATCCGACTACATGCTACTATCGGCGAACCGCTACCCTAACGCGCCCATCATCTTGTTAGGCACAGGTGCTTCTGTGACCGCCTGGGGTTTTTTAGGATGCTTGGGAGTGGCTGCCAACCTTCCTTACCTTCTACGGGTGTATGGCTTCTTCCAGTTGGTCACACTCATAGGTGGACTAGCGGCGGGTCTCTCAGGGCTCTTCTACAGGGAGGACATTGCTGAAGGTTTCCGTAGCGGACTTCAGAAAGCTGTATTGGACTATGGAGAAGACGAGGGCCGCGCAGACGCGCTTGACAGCCTTCAGAGGGCGCTGGAGTGCTGTGGCGCTGAGGGTTGGCGTGATTGGCTAATGTCCGATTGGGCTATCCAAGATGCTGTGTACTTAACAGGAAGTTTGGGGAATGATTCCTCTGCTGTGTCTTTACCAGACAGTTGCTGCATAAAACGCAAAGGCTGCCGTAACAGACCGTTGCCAGAGAATGGAGGCAGGAACATCGAGCTAGCAGGGATTCATGCTCACGGTTGTTTCCGCAAAGTCTTCAGCTTGGTAAATGACAATGTCTTTCACATTGCAGCAACAGTTCTGGGCCTTGCTTTCATACAGGTGGCAGGTATAGCCCTTGCATGTCTGCTTGCCAATCGTCTTTTGCCCAGACCGCAAAGACAAGCCCGTTGAAAGAAAAAGCATTGTGAATTTCCTTTGCCTGGGCTTTTATATTACTTGCTGCAGTGTCTTGAGTTTAGATCAGTTTATAAGGAACAAACCAGTTTTATGGACAAATGAAAAATGAAAAGAAAAATACATAATACTGCAAATGTCTAGGTAGAGCATCATTTAAATATTTGCATTCTGTAATTGTTGCATGACTCTGAATGACTTGTGATTTTGTCCAGTAGTTATGCAAAGTAAAACAAAGTCAAGAGTTTTATGATATGAGATTGTTGAATTGTATCTCTTTGATGTTTGTAGACATTCAGTTTTATTCTTACTGATTAAAATATTATGTATTAACATTTTAGAAATTGTCTATATGCCTTGTTTAATATATATTCTGTAAATAGTATTTCTATTATAACCCATTAGAAATGTTACACTGATTGTAGACTCCATGGGGTTTAATTCATTATAAGGTTTCTCTTTTCCTATTGAATGCTTTACTGGCAGATAATAGTAATTGTACATTGATTCTATAAATATTGTCACTTAAAAGAAAAAACAAAACAAAAATATGACTACTTTCTAAAAACATGAATGTATAATATATAATTCATAATTGTGAATTGTTGCAACCCATTTCATTTAATATTCTGAAATGAAAATATGCATGGCGGAATGTGTTTTTTATTTATTGGAACTGATTGGATCCTGAAAAATGTGCATTACGTAAAATAATGGAGCCAGATTGAATGTAAGTTTAAAAAGCACCAAATTAAAAATAAATGAAAATAATATGAGAATAAAAATAACACATTTCAACTCAGCTGACCTTGAATGTGTCTATGATGTAAAAAAGAAAAGAAAAGTTAAAGGGTACCTATCATGGAATTTTGAAAATTACCTTTCATGTAGTGTGTAACATAGATCTAAGTGAACAAAAGCATCCTGCAAAGTGTTAACTATGAAAGTTCACCGTATACAAAGTTATTGTCTCTCAAAAGTAAGAGTCGACTCTGAGTCGCTGATATGAATCGATAGACGAACGATGCATTTTCTCTAACTTTCGTACGTCACTTGTACAAGTTATTTGAATTCGACACGCCCACTCAGTGCGCGCGCCGAGCAGACAGAGAAACCTGACAACAACATGTCGACGAGATGCTGTTCTGAAGTGCGAATCAAAAGCAAACTTTTTTTTTCACTGCCCAGGGACAAGCATGTGAAGACTCAGTGGCTAGAGTTTATATTTAGCTACAACTATACCACACAAGTATAGCCACCTTGAGCTGTGTTCGCGTTATTTTAATGACGATCGCTTCACAAACACAAATGCTTTCAAGTGTGGATTCGCGAGTCGCCTGATACTGAAGGAACGTTCAATACCAAGTTTATTTGGATCAGCTTCCTCCTCCGAATCACAACCTGTAAGTACTATTAATAATTGTTGCTTTTATTGTGTGTGTGTGTGTGTGTGCGTGTGTGCGTGTGTGTGTGTGTGTGTGTGAGAGAGTGAGAGTTACGCTCAGCAGCTTCTAGGTCTCCAATGTCATTTTTTTTGTTTTTTTGAAATATGTGAAATTATGTGAAGCGTATTGTAGTACTGCAGTGCTTTATCAATATGTTTAAGCTTTGGGCTAACGCAAAATATAACTGACTGCGTCATCTGACCAATCACCGCAGATTAGCGTCACGCAAAGGAGGGGTTTGGACAAATGAGTCGTCAAACGAATCATTAGGGAGTCGGTGAGCAAATCAGGTAAAAATAAATGCATATTATAAGACAACAAAAGTCTTTTTTGTCATTGCATGCATGTAAAACTGTTGTTGGGGACTCCTGAACTTGATGTGTATACATGTTAAAATGATAAAGGACCCTTTAAACAACAGCAACTATTAACTTTGTAGACTTGAAACAATGTATGCACTGCACAGCTTAATTTGGTTGTGTGGTACATTTATTGTTCTTCCTGAAATGGAAGACACTTGATTTAGGTTTTGATTCCCCAAAGGTAACTGACCGAACCACAATCTGCAATTTCAAACAAGCTTATTTATGAGGGTCTGTATTTCTTTATTACACCCCTGCTGCAATTACAAGCAAGTGATAAATCATTGGAATCTGGGACAGGCACTCTCTCTTTAATGACTGTCACATAGTGGATTGAAAACCACCTCAACCTGCGAACAACTATTAGCTCCTTCAGATGACTAACTGTAAAATGTATTAAGCTACAGAAGTGATAGGCTACTGCAGTTAGGAAAAATATTTGAAATAGATAGGAATAGGAATGTTGTGGTTTAGGCTATGTGCATGCGGTGTTGAGTCATAATCCCTTGAAGAATTATGTTATTCTTGAATAGAGCACCTGCAAACGGTTCACAGTGCAAGTGCAAGACAAACTTTCATTAGTATCAGAATGCCACAAATTCTCACCCCACTACAAAGACTAAAGTTCAACAACGTTGCATTAAAAACACTGCCGCTGGATTCATCACTAGAACCGGGCGTGTTTTCATTACCCTTCAAATTGCGCAAATTTGAATTGAGAATTGAAAATACGCCCAATGGAAACACGTCAATTGCGCAAAAACTTCCATTTATCGCAAATTTGTTTTATATCCTTAGCAGTCTCAGCTTTGATTCGCTTGAACACTGGTTTCTTTTCAGTTTCCTTCATGGCACTAATGTGAGGTCTGATATCGGCTTCCAGTCCTGTTTCGTCTGTTCGTCTGTTTCGTCTTGATTGAGATCTGTGACCACTAGGTTCTTGCCAGGCATGTACTCAGCCACAAATTTGAACTTCATCAAATGAGCAGCGAAGTGAAACTTTATCCAAATCCATACCGTTTATCATGGTGACCAGTGGCTTGTGAACTGTAGTCAGCCTGTATGTCCCTAGACCACAAAGGTACTGAAAAAAATCCTCAGAGGCCCATATACTCGTCAGCACTCCTTTCGTTTGAGCGTATTGTTTTCATCCTTGTTCTGGCCCCCACAGCCATGCCACATTGTCTATCAGCAAGTCATTCAGGAGGTCCAGCACACTTGAAAGATGGGGGCAATTATCTTCCCAGGAAGTTAACCTTTTCAAGCACCCTTGGTTCAGTTTGATTCTGAAGTGGTTCTAGAGCAGTAATTGCTGCAACTCTGTCTGGATGTGGAGAAATAACTTCAACGCTGATTCTGTGTCCTAGGAAATTTATCTCTCTCTCAATTTGTGCTTTTACTGGTTACGTGAACACTTCAAGACATTCAACTCTCTCCTCTGTCCACCTCCACCACCACCCACCTCCTCTTTAATTGCTGAGGATTTTGTTAATTTCTTCACCAACAAAACAACTATCAGTGTGACTATTCAATGTGTTTGAGTTCTGTTTTTAAGATCTGGTTTCCCCTGTCTTTGTGGTTTTTGGTTTAGTCCTGTTCAGTTTTCCCGCTCCTCGTTTGTGTTCAGTCTCATCACCTGTGTTCAGTTAATTATCCCATCATTTCAAGTGTATTTAAGCCCTGTGTTTTCTCCCAGTGTTTGTCGATCGTTGTCTATGTGTGGTTGTTTGTAAACCCTGAAACCCTGGAGTTTTTGTTCTTGTTTCAGTTTGAAAAGTTCATTTTTGTTATTAAAACTCTTATATTGAGAAGTCCGTGTCCTCGTCTTCGGTCATCCTGCACCAACCCTGACAGAACGATCGACCCCAAAATGGATTTTGCAGCAGTGGAGATCCTCCTTCTCTCCCAGGAGAACCAGTCCCTCGAGGCACACACACAGAGGTATTTGGACTTGGTACCCCATGTGCATTATGATGACACCAGCCTCTGTGTGTTCTTCCGGGCAGGTCTCAACCCAGAGACCAGAGCACGCCTGCCCGGGGATGGGCCTCGGGGGAACTTCCAGGGCTATGTGGAGTGGGTGCTGGTATCCTGTGGATCATCTTTCACCGTTGTTGATCTTACCAGCCCCACTCCAAACACAGAGCCCGTTGACCCAGAGCCAGAGCCCGTTGACCCAGAGCCAGAGCCCGTTGACCCAGAGCCAGAGCCCGTTGACCCAGAGCCAGAGCCCGTTGACCCAGAGCCAGAGCCCGTTGACCCAGAGCCAGAGCCCGTTGACCCAGAGCCAGAGCCCGTTGACCCAGAGCCAGAGCCCGTTGACCCAGAGCCAGAGCCCGTTGACCCAGAGCCAGAGCCCGTTGACCCAGAGCCAGAGCCCGTTGACCCAGAGCCAGAGCCCGTTGACCCAGAGCCAGAGCCCGTTGACCCAGAGCCAGAGCCCGTCCAGCCAGAGACTTCTTCCCCGCTGGTCCCGTCCAGCCCTGCCGAGCCCTCACCGCTGGTCCCGTCCAGCCCTGCCGAGCCCTCACCGCTGGTCCCGTCCAGCCCTGCCGAGCCCTCACCGCTGGTCCCGTCCAGCCCTGCCGAGCCCTCACCGCTGGTCCACGTCTGTCACGTCACGTATGCCCAGCCTGTCCCAGAGCCTGTCCCTTTTCCAGTCACTCTCCCCATTAATTTTTTGGGGGGGGGCCATAGGCCCTCGCCGTGGGCGCCGAAGGACCCACGGCCGCCCGAAGGGGTCTCACCGCCATGGCCGCCCGAAGGGGTCTCACCGCCATGGCCGCCCGAAGGGGTCTCACCGCCATGGCCACCCGAAGAGGTCTCACCGCCATGGCCACCCGAAGGGGTCTCACCGCCATGGCCACCCGAAGAGGTCTCACCGCCATGGCCACCCGAAGGGGGCTCACCGCCATGGCCACCTGAAGGGGTCTCACCGCCATGGCCGCCCGAAGGGGTCTCACCGCCATGGCCGCCCGAAGGGGTCTCACCGCCATGGCCGCCCGAAGGGGTCTCACCGCCATGGCCGCCCGAAGGGGTCTCACCGCCATGGCCACCCGAAGGGGTCTCACCGCCATGGCCACCCGAAGGGGTCTCACCGCCATGGCCACCCGAAGGGGTCTCACCGCCATGGCCACCCGAAGGGGTCTCACCGCCATGGCCACCCGAAGGGGTCTCACCGCCATGGCCACCCGAAGGGGTCTCACCGCCATGGCCACGCCCTCAGCCTGCACCGTCGTGGCCACGCCCACAGCCTGCTCCGCCCTGGCCACGCCCACAGCCTGCTCCGCCCTGGCCACGCCCTCAGCCTGCACCGTCGTGGCCACGCCCACAGCCTGCACCGTCGTGGCCACGCCCACAGCCTGCACTGCCCTGGCCACGCCCACAGCCTGCATCATCGTGGCCACGCCCACAGCCTGCTCCACCCTGGCCACGCCCTCAGCCTGCACCACCGTGGCCACGCCCACAGCCTGCTCCACCCTGGCCACGCCCTCAGCCTGCACCATCGTGGCCACGCCCACAGCCTGCTCCACCCTGGCCACGCCCACAGCCTGCTCCGCCCTGGAGGCTTCCTGGACCTGCACTATGCCCTCGTCAGCCTCCAGGGCGCCCACCCTCCCACCCCTTTGGATATTATACGGCGCGAGATCGCGCCTTCGGGGAGGGGGGAGGTACTGTGACTATTCAATGTGTTTGAGTTCTGTTTTTAAGATCTGGTTTCCCCTGTCTTTGTGGTTTTTGGTTTAGTCCTGTTCAGTTTTCCCGCTCCTCGTTTGTGTTCAGTCTCATCACCTGTGTTCAGTTAATTATCCCATCATTTCAAGTGTATTTAAGCCCTGTGTTTTCTCCCAGTGTTTGTCGATCGTTGTCTATGTGTGGTTGTTTGTAAACCCTGAAACCCTGGAGTTTTTGTTCTTGTTTCAGTTTGAAAAGTTCATTTTTGTTATTAAAACTCTTATATTGAGAAGTCCGTGTCCTCGTCTTCGGTCATCCTGCACCAACCCTGACAATCAGCATTCAGTTCTCAGCACACACATGAACCCAGACCACCCACACCCACAGCCAAAAATCTTCTCTCCTCCTTCTCTTCTCTAACCGAGGCAGAAGTATCTAAACTTCTCCTCTCCTGTCATCCTACCACCTGCTCTCTAGATCCCATCCTCTCACACAAGCCATCTCTCCTACACTTCTACCAGCACTCAGACACCTAAACAAGTCATCAGGCTCGGCTAACCCCACTGCTTAAAAAAACAACATTAACCACATCAGTCGTAAAGAGTTACAGACCCGTCTCTTTCATACCATGATTACTGCAATGCTCTTCTGGCTGGACTTCCATCAAGTGCAACTAAAGGGAATTCATTTGAATGTCACGTCACATCTCTCTTCATCTCTCTGCACTGGCTACTGCTCGCATAAAACGTTGTGATCATCCAGAAAGGTCATCCAGAGTGGGGAGAATGAAATAAAAATACCTAAAATAGCAGTCCAGTGTTTTCTTGCTTCTTGCGGCTTTTCAGTTGGGTTCTAGCTATAAACTGTTCTTTTCACACTCTTCGTGAAGCATACCGAAGCAAAATTGCCAATTTTGTGATATTAATTGCATTCTTTACACTAGTTCACCATTTCTCTGACTGTGTGAATGCATCTTGCCATATCTACTGTATTTTTTTCTCTCTTAGCTTCACACATTAGTTTGCTCCTACACACAAGAGGGGACATAAGAAATTAAGCAGTAACAGATGATTTATTCACAGATTGTTGAAACAGCACAGGAAAACAATCAGGTAAATCACAGTTCAATGCAATCCAACTGATCGTCACACTTAACTGAATACTTTTCTCCTTTTTGCAGGTTAACACGGATGGATGAAGATTAAGACAATGCAGGTAGTAAAATAATTATATGCTGAGGGACAGCAGACACAAGACGGGATGAGTCAAGTAGGTACACTGTCCAGTAGAGACTGGCTGGACATTTCGCTGTTCTTTACCTTGTTAAGAAAAACTATGCGCCTGCGCACATACGCATTCAAACATGCATGCCTTTAGAGTGGACACGTGATGTGTGTGTGCATGCCGTCACCATTTTCACAGATTACGCCCCTAAGCGGCCCCTAAGTTAATAACTAATTATTTTTTACAACGGGAATGAATAAAATTTCTTTTAGAGCTGCTGTATAGCCAAGGCCGTGCCAGTGGGACACGCTGAGGGTAGATGGTATGTAGATGCATCCCTCAAGACCTGGCGGTGGAGAAGGATCATGCTGAGTGGCGGCGTGAATCTGGTCGTCTAAGACTCACTATGGTGGCTGGAGGGAGAATGGGTTCAGGCTGTAGCGGTGTGAGTACTGGTGAGTAGAGTCATGAGAGAGCATCCGCCTTTACATTCTTGTGTCGTGGACAATAACAGTGAACTGGAAACAGGTGAAGAAAAGGGCCCACCAGCAGAGGTGGAAAGTAACGAATTACATTTGACATTGACATGATCTGTGAATATTAAAGCACAAAAGACTGCTATGTAAATATATAATCTGCTTGTTCTGCGTGTCTCTGTGTGAATGAGCTGTGCTGTTTTGTTTTGTTTACTTACTGCATACTCAAGTACGCGATGCGCTCATGCCTTTTTCAGCATCTCACAAACAATACGAGGACATGAATGAACATTTCCAGAGCTGCTCTGAGAGAACTCCTAATGAGCATTTTCATAATTTTATTTGAGAAAAAACATTGTCAAATACACTCTGAAGGACTTAACAACCCGTCAAAATAAAAGTTCGGTTTTACTAGAAGAAATTATATATTACTATTTTAGGCCTACAATAGAATGTAGGCTACCTACTTCTCATATAATAATATTAACAACAACAATAATAATACTACAATTTATTTAAACATTATTTAAGGAATATATATTATTTGTCCATGGTTTGAGTAAATCTGTTTTGTACTTTGCCAAAAACTAAAAGGATAAAACGTTTGCTAAACTTTTATTTGATTACCACCGTTTTTGATAATATATGTATTAAATCATAAAAAGAAAAAAAATCTGAATAAGAAACATTTCATAGAACTCTATTTTTAAACATTTTAATAAGTTAATGATAAAAATAAGGTTCATAAAATCTAATTCATAATCAATTGTTCAATAAAACATATCTAATCAACTAATTTCAATAAATTATTGAAATTAGTTGATTAGATATGTTTTATTAAACAAATGTTTCATTTATTTAACTGTCATTTTAACTGATGATAATAGTAACCATAATTTAATAATACAGTTTATATAAACCGTGATATTTTCTGAGACGGTTATCATACGGTGAAACTCTCATACGTTACAGCCCTGCACGAGAGAGTCCCCCACCACACCCCCGCTGTTAAAGTTACTCAGCTACTTTTACTCTGAGTACATTTTAAACGAGCTACTTTTTACTTTTACTTGAGTAGATTTTTAGACCGGTACTTTTACTTGTAATTAAGTAAAATTTTATTGAAGTAATGGTACTTTTACTTGAGTAGAAAATTTTTGTACTCTTTCCACCTCTGCCCACCAGGATTGTCAAGGCTTTCGATGATCTGTAATTACTTGGAAGGTGTGTTGAGCACCCTCCAGCCAGTACCGCCACACTTCGAAAGCCAGTTTGAGAGATAGGAGCTCACAGTTTCCGATGTCATAATTCTTTCATACAGCGCAGCACTGTCAAAAAAAGGGTCGGATAATCAATGTTTGGAAGATTAAGATTGCCAGACATTTGGAAAGCACTTACCTATAGGTTTCTCAGTACAAGGGCACTCGCCATTTTAGAGGCTTTCTAAGAAGAGTCTAAGAAATTGGCAGAATAATATAAGGCTTTAATGTCAAAGAAAATAAAGGAAATAATCAAAACTATTTTATATTGTAAACGAAAGAGTAGAGATAAGTAGCTTTAGAATTGTAATACTGCAGTAAGGCACTTTAATATTGCGTTGAGGTTGCTGTCACTGCTGGTGTCCCTGGGGTACCTGACATGGCCATGGCTTCTGAGATACCAGTCACAGTCGCCGCTCCCTGAGGTCCCCATTTAGGCCGTTGCCTCCCGAGGTCCCTTTCATAGCCGCAGTCCGAATGTTTTCCTGCTATATAGTATGTTCAAATTCATAGTTTTTATAAAACATAGTATTCTCCTCAATATCCCACTACGTAAGAACAGCTGCCACCATTGAGTGCATGAATGGACTTAATGCATGGCCTACTGCAAATAATTCTTCTATAGCAAATTGTGGTTAGTAAACTCTGTCTTATTTCGATTCATTATCAATTATACATAATTTATTTTATTATTAACTAAATTAAGCATAATATTTTGGTGGCGATGTCTGCTCCTCCACGTGGTGCCACTGGAAACTCCCCGTCATTAAAACGTCATCAAGACGGGGTGAGCTGAACGCGGACGAAATGTTGACGACAGGCCAGCCGATTAAAAAATCTGTTGCTTCAATATGGATACTGTGTCAAATGAAATGCAGATAGAAACTAGAGCGTCCTTCTGAAACAACGTGCCCAGACATGGTCCAGAATGTGTGACAAGTGGGCGATGGTTCCCAACGGATTGATCACTGACCGGCCGATCAAATGAGCTAGTTGCAAAATTTAAGCAACGTGAACAAACAACAAACCCCAGATGATGCGGAGAAATCTAAATGAAATGGAAATCTAACATGTCCCTTAGCTTTAATTACTTAAAGAAATTGTCCATAGGTACAGATCTCGCAATAGCACAGTCTTCATGTTTCCTGGATGCGTCAAAGGCTTTTGATCGTATCAATCATGGGAAACTGTTTGGTAAACTACATGAGCCTGGTGTCCCCCCTTACCTAATCAGGATACTGCAGTTTTGGTATTCTCACCAAACTATGCAAGTCAGGTGGGGGATGACACCTTTCTATGTCTCCAATGGAGTACGGCAGGGCGGAATTCTGTCTCCGTTGCTATTTAATCTGTACATGGATAACTTATCTAGGGAGTTAAAGGGCTAGAACTGGCTCCTTGGTGTGGGATAGTCTCATTAATCATATGCTTTATGCTGATGATTTGGTGGTACTGTCTCCCTCCAGTGCTGGCCTGCAGCAACTTCGTTAATGAAGCCTTTAGATCGTAGTCAAGTGTTTCTTTTAAATAAATCTAGAATATATTGTTTTAAGATGAAAATGAACTTCCCTGTACTTAAAACAAAGCTGAACACAGAAGCTTAAAAATGAAGCATTATGAGCTCTAAAAAGGTACTGCCAACCTGAGCATGTAAAAATATGACCTTGAGCAATTTACAGGTCCAAAACCTGAAAAAAATATTTATACACAATTATATAAACAGCATAGGTGGAGGTTGAACCAACTCCAGGGTAAGGCTAAGATGTGCTTCCCTTCAGAAACACATTTAAATAGATTTCCTTGAAATAGTTTCAGGTTACGTGTCACTGCACAACCTACACATCCCTGCATAAATGCTTCAGATAAATTATTTGTTATTAAAGCGTCTACACAAACTACTGTTAATTTTAACGGAAAAAAAGCATATTTTTATGTGGGATTTGACATGGCGCAGAGTGATTTACTCACTAAAAACCTACTCATTTTAGTCATCGCAACCTCACGAAGTTATGTTATAATCAATGAAGCTGACTGTACAATATATATTATTTAATTTACATAATTGGGTTATAATGAGATGATTTGCGAATATGCAGAACTCCGAATCCACGTACGACTCAAAACGCAGCAGTTTTTGTTCAGTGCTAACAACACAAGTAGCGCATTCATGTTTTTTTTAAAACTGAGTTCTGTATAGTTCTGATAACAAAAGCTGAAAGTTACTAAAAATACATTTGTAGCCTAAAATTGGCAGACATGACTGGACATGGTCAGATTCAAGGTACTTTGTATTATTTATTCAGCAAAGCAAATCATTCTAAAACCCTTAAATGTTGTTTGAATAATATTCAAAGCAGCGAATTAGTGTGGATTTCACAATGGTATGCCTCAACAATTATATTCAAAGCAAATACAAAGTTTAAGAAGTTTTATATAAAAAAAAAAAAATCCATTCATCTGGACCTAGTCAATATTGCTGTCTTAAACTATTTTTTTTTAATAATTTAAACATTACAATCAACAAAAAAATGTATGATTGATTAAACAATGTTTTTTAGAAATGACAAAAGTCAAGTGTCTACATCTCAGAAATATAGGTGCATGATTAATAACAATTTGGCCTATGTGATATCTGCAGCTTTCTGGGACAAAAACAGACACATTTACATTCAGTACATTAGTTATAGTAGAATATTCAATCAGATTATGCATTCATTTATCCATTAACAACACACCACAATAATAGTTAAGTAGCTGAGGTCTCTTTTGTTGAGGCTCTTTGCAATTGTACATTTTTTTTGTGGTTATTAGTTACATGAAAATCTGGTTATTAAATAAGACCTTAATGAGCCTAAAGAAAAAATATTTTTATTTTATTATATATTTTGCAAATATAACAGCATAATGTATTCTCAAAAATGTTACATATCTTTTAAGCTTAAAAAAAACAAACTAGATTTAAAAAAAAGTTTGTCAAGACAAACTTGATGTTGGCTTGAGAAAGCCTGACCACAAAGTTTGACGTGCTTTTACGTGTAATCACAGGTAATGATAATATGCTCTATTACATATGGATAACTTGCACACAAATACAGATTTACCTTTTGCTATACATGAATTTACTTTAATCTTACATTTTTCATTAATGTTAAGGGTGGCATTAATGAGAAAATTCATGTATAACAAAAGGTAAATCTGTATTTGTGTGCAAGTGATTTGTATTTGAAAGTATTTGTCTCATAGGTTTAAAGATTTTATTTTTGTCATTGTAACTGCATAATTTTGTGCTAATGTAACTGCACTTGATCACACAGATGCACACGCAGCACATACACATTGCGAAGAGATGTCACAAGACAAAAGATCCTTCAGATTCTTTGTAAATGGACAGAAAAAAGCTGCTTCAGCATAAATTGCATTTAGGGACTATAATTTAAATGCTGGGATAATGAGGGATTAGTGGTCAAAATAAAGACTGGATGGAAAGTTACTTACTTAGTAAAGCAAATTAACAGATAGATTCAAGATATAATTTGAATATTACTCAAAGCAGCACAATGCATGAAACACGGGCTTCACTTCATTTCAGCCAGGCCAGTTACAACAAAGCCTAAAATAAAATTCTGTTCATCATATATAGCGATCATACGGAGCCCTAAAGGGACATGGTGGTGGAAAAAATAAAGATGGAAGGAAAAATAAGTCAATCATTTTCATTCTCTCACAAATCCTTTGCGTTCCCCCGAGAAACTGCGTTTGCTTGCAAAACCTGAGCTATTTGCAAGCAAACACAAAGTCTCTTGGCTGAATGCAAACGTTTTTGTGAGGGAGCGCAAAGTTGTTTGGGGGAACGCAAACATTTGTGAGAGAACGCAAAAGCATTTGCGAATATTTTTTACTCCATCATATTTTTTTCCTTCATTTCCCTTAGGGGCTCCGTATGATCGTGCCTCTATATAGATTAATTTTACGATCTCTTTAAGAACCTTTTGAAGCTTCAATATGGTAGTTGTGTGGACTGTCAATGGAGGGACAGACATCTCAGGATTTTTTAAAAATATCTTAATTTGTGTTTCAAAGATTAATAACTTGCATTTGCTTTTTGATGTCATGCTCTTGTGAGACAAATTTGATTACACCTGCATGGACTTTAGAAAGTAGTCAGTCGGTGGGAGGAACCAGAGCCAAACAGATTTAATCACTTTAAACCTCAATCACAACTCTACTTCCTAACTGGAGTAGGAGGGAACCTGAGAGAGATGCATTGTTGTTGTTTTTTGACTTGCCAGTTTAGAAACAGAACAACAAAAAGCAGGTGTGATGATTGCAGAGTGTATGTGAATGTCAAAACTGGTGCATGTTATTTTGTCGAGCTTTTTATTTTATTTTCTAGAATTCATTTGTTGAAGTTGAGGACTGTTCAGCAACAATGTCAGGCTCTGTGTGGCTCATTCCATTTCTGAGTAAGTAGTAACACTAACACAAACAAGCACGGCCACAACTTTTTTAGGCACAGGCTAGTATTTTTAACATTTTGTATTTTTTTCTGTTACATGAAGTTCTAGGCAAAATCATTTCAAGTACATCTGAATCAATCAGACTGGTAAATGGCAACAACTCCTGTTCTGGACGAGTGGAGGTTTTCTATAACGGTCAGTGGGGAACAGTGTGTGATGATGACTGGGATCTGTCAGATGCTGCAGTGGTGTGTAGAGATATGGGATGTGGGGATGTTGTAGAGGCAAAGAGTGCTGCTTATTTTGGACCAGGTTGGGGACAAGTATTAATAAGTGGTGTGAATTGTTTCGGAAACGAGTCTACGCTGAGCATTTGTGGATTTAAGAAAGCGGGAGAGTTTAACTGTGACCATTCAAAGGATGCTGGAGTCACCTGTCGTTGTAAGTTCACTGCAAAATACTATTGTATAGTTTTTCAGTAAAATATCTAAACATTCTTAAATCAAGATACGATTATTCAAAAAGCAAAATGACACAAGATATAAAGTCTTGTTTTCTGAAAAATTAATTCAAATTATGGTTAAAATAGTGCAAATATCTGCCAATGGGGTAAGAAATATAAAACTCATTCTCCCTTTGAATTAAGTTTTTTTTTTTTAAAGTTGTTTTAAGTGTAAACTCAGCAGTACCTTTCTCGCTTCTGAGTCTTCATTTAAGAATTTTTAGATATTTGTACTGTGAAACCATTCAAAATACTAATCACTGTTTCTAATATTTATGTTGTGTGCATTTAAATGCATCAATATATATTCTGACTGCTCTGTGTGGAAATTAGCCCTCGTCAGATTAGTGAATGGCAGTCACTCCTGTTCTGGGCGAGTGGAGGTTCTCCATGACGGTCAGTGGGGAACAGTGTGTGATGATGGCTGGGATCTGTCAGATGCTGCAGTGGTGTGTAAAGAAATGGGCTGTGGCGAAGTTTTCGAGCAAAGGAGCGGTGGATATTTTGGCCTTGGATCAGGGCCAGTATGGCTAAGTGATGTGCAGTGTTCTAACACTGAATCGACACTGAGACACTGCAGTTTAAAGGAATGGGGACAAAACTCATGTAGACATGAGAAGGATGCTGGAGTTGCCTGTCACCGTGAGTACAAAATCTTTTATGTGTGTGTGCTTTCATTTATGGTTAAATTAAGAGTTTTGCTGTCAATCATACATTTGAGACAAAACTACCAACATAATCCCAGTGAATGGGGTTCGGTCCATTTACATTATAGAAATTTGTTTTTAAATAATCCATAATATATTATTAACAAGTTCAACATGATTTATCTGTGCATGAATCTGTGAAAGCACATCAGATAAAATTCACTGACAACCGCTCTCATGACATTATTCAGGCAAAATAAAGTTTTCAAATGGCATCAACGCTTGTTCTGGAAGAGTGGATATTTTCTATTATTTTTGGGGAAACATTGCATGGGGAACAGTGTCGGATAATGGCTGGGATCTGTCAGATGCTGCAGTGGTGTGTAGAGAGATGGGATGTGGGGATGCTATAGAGGCGAAGAGTGCTGCCTATTTTGGACAAGGATCAGGACCAGTATGGTTGGATGATGTAAACTGCATTGGAAATGAGGCCACACTTGGTGCCTGTGAGTTAAAAAAATTAGGAGCGTACACTTCGCATTCAAAGGATGCTGGAGTCATCTGTCAGGGTAAGTCAATTGAATGAAATCAACAGCTTTGTGTATGTTCCTTCCATTGCCATGCATGTAAGACCATATGAGATTATTGGACTGAAGAAAAATATTGTCACTGTAAAGTGAGTAAAAAAACATCATGTCTGAATCTATTGGGTAAACTATCCTAATATGTTTTGCTTGTTTGTTTTCCTTTACTCTGTCTGGCCTTTAGCTCTTATTAAGCTGGTGAATGGCACTAACTCTTGTTCTGGGAGAGTGGAGGTTTTCTTTGATAGCCGATGGGGAACAGTGTGTGATGATGGCTGGGATTCTGCACGTGCAGCAGTGGTGTGTAGAGAGATGGGCTGTGGAGATGTTATAGAGGCAAAGAGTGCTGCTTATTTTGGACAGGGTTCAGGACCAGTATGGCTAAGTGGGTTACAGTGCGCCACTGACTCTACACTGAGAAACTGTAATTCACAGGGATGGGGGCAAAACATCTGTGGACATGAGAAGGATGCTGGAGTCGCATGTCAGCGTGAGTACAAAACCTTGCACACAAAATAAACAGTATCTTAATCTAAGCATGCAAACTTTGAGTCATCATATTTGATCCACTTATAACTCTTGTTTTTGTGGGTGTTAGCTAACATTAGACTGGCTAATGGCAGCACCTCTTGTTCTGGACGAGTGGAGGTTTTCGTTAACGGTCAGTGGGGAACAGTGTGTGATGATGGCTGGGATCTGTCAGATGCAGCAGTGGTGTGTAGAGAGGTGGGATGTGGGGATGCTGTAGAGGAGTGCTGCTTATTTTGGACAAGGATCAGGACAAATATTTATGGGCAATGTAAACTGTGTTGGAAATGAGGCCACACTGAGCGTCTGTGAATCACGTAAATATGGAATGTATGACCATTCAAAGGATGCAGGAGTCATCTGTAACTGTAAGTAAAATCCACTGCTTGTCTAACATTTTACACTGTCATTGTTATTCATGTAAAAAAAAGTGTTTATAGCAGCCCGGTGTTAGCCTGGTTCTACCAGACTCTCGTACATTTCATTTGTACATAGAGTCTGGCACCGCTCCATTGACAAACGTTTACTTCCTTGTAGGCGGGAACTCTACTGTAGTCTAAAACTATTGGATCTGCCCAGAGTCACTCTATCTGCCATAACCAATCGCTAACGTTTGGTCATGACGTATGTCTTTTCCCGAACCCCGTGGGAGGATGGCCATAAACACAAAACTAAGCAAAGATTGTTCTTACTCCGGCTTTAACTTCTTGATATTCGGCAGCGTTGCCACAACGCACCGAATGGCTTCGCTCGCATCTTTCTTATTTTGAACTACAACTCAAAATAACGCATGAGTCGACATCAACGTCATCGTTCTCAGCCACTCCCTCTGTTCGCTGATTGGTCCTACAAAAAATTGATTTCTGGAAACCGAAGTCTACGGCACAGTCCCAGACGGAGTACTGAAGGAAAATGAAATTGAGCGGAAGTGCGTAGGAGGGCGGAGCCAGGCTAGCCCGGTGTGGGACTGAACTTAAAATGAAGTGCAGTCAATTATTAGTCATTGTAAAGGGAGAAAACATCCTAAATATGTATTTGATGAATTCACATGCTTTCATGATGTGAATTAAACTTTTGCTTTCATTTATGTGACATTTAGCTCCTATCAGGCTCATTAATGGAAGAAACTCCTGTTCTGGAAGAGTGGAGGTTCAATATAATGGAAGATGGGGAACAGTGTGTGATGATGGCTGGGATCTGTCAGATGCTGCAGTGGTGTGTAGAGAGATGGGCTGTGGGGATGTGATTGAGGCAAAAAAAACTGCTTATTTTGGACAAGGATCAGGACCAGTATGGCTAAGTGATTTACAATGTTCTAACACTGAATCAAAACTGCGAAATTGTAAATCAAGTGGATGGGGAAAAGGCAGCTGTGGACATGAGAAAGATGCAGGAGTCATCTGTCAGGGTGAGTTCAAAATGCAGCCTTGTTGCTAATATTAAAAAATGAACTTCATGCTTTAGATCCCTTGTATACAATGTAGTCAATATAATACTTAAATGATTTGCATTTTCTCAAACTCAAACTGCATATATATAATCTCCTTTCCTTTGTCTGAGCATTAGATATCGTTAGGCTGGTCAACAGCACCAGCTCTTGTTCTGGACGAGTGGAGGTTCTCCAATATAGACAGTGGGGAACAGTGTGTGATGATGGCTGGGATCTGTCAGATGCTGCAGTGGTGTGTAGAGAGATGGGCTGTGGAGCAGTTTTGGAAGTAAAGAGTTCTGCTTATTATTAGGAAAGGGTTCAGGAACAGTATGGATGAATAATGTAAACTGTTTTGGGAATGAGTCTACATTGATGAGCTGTTCATATAACAGAAGTCCAACCAGCTGTGCCCAGAAAGATGCCGGAGTCATTTGTGGATGTGAGTGCCAATTTTTTTAATGTCAGCGAGTGATATAATGGACCCTTTTCACAAACTGACGATGCATTTCCGTAAGTCTAGCACTTTCATAAGCTTTCATTTTTAAAGTCACCATGAAATCAAAATGGAACATACTTATTTTTTATATTTGAATCAATATAACTTCCAGATATAACTTGATATAACTTGCAGCGACATCTCTTATCTTATCTGATGACGTGCTTACTGGTGTGAGGGCGGGACAACCTGTCACTCACATGAGATCCACGAATAGCAAACCACAATGATCCAACCATCCAATCAGTTTAAAATCAAGTCCCGCCATACATTTTTTTGTTTTAGTTAGAGAAGCCAGACATACGTCACAATATTAGGGAAGAAAAGACTATCGCAAATTCCATTTCATGTCGACTTTAAAAAATGTAAAGTAGGCTACATGTAGGCATACATTATAGCACTATACTGTTTTATTACCTTGGCATTAAATTAGAGAAATCTGGTTAACGCTGCTTTGTGACTGTTTCTAACACAATGTCTGAGACAAATTTGACATCTTTCTCTATTCTGACTGATGTAATACATTTTTATTTTGCTACTGGGGCAAATGGGAATTCAAAAATTATATTTGTTGTAGTTTTCGTTCACCAGACGTTAAACCAACTATGAAGACGTCAGTGTCTGAGAACCCTGGAAAGGTGAAAATGGTCCATTGAGCACAACAATGATTTGAGAAATATATATATATATATATATATTTTACTTTCTCACTTTCACTCAGATATTAAATTCCTGTTGAAGATTAAAGTGAAGACTGAACTTGGAGTCGACCCAAATGATTCTGGAATCATAAATAAACTTTCAGAGGAGGTGAGAGCAGTGCTACATCCTTCACTACTTTTTGCTGTCATCTACTGTCTGCTCATGGTACTGTTGGCTCTTTGTATTTACCTTCATTTGGATCTCATAGATGAATAAGCTGCGAATAAATGGAAATGTATCATTGAAAATTCAGGCAGATGGAAAAGTCTTCCAAAAGACAAAAGGATTTGCACCCTGACATTTTGGTAAGACTTTAGCACAACTTTAAAATGGTTTAATTTTGAATTTAATATTTTCCTAAATAAAAATTTACAATGATCTTGGTTTCTCAGATCATTGCTGGCATGCAGAGAAGAAAACAAGGATAATCTAGGAAATTGAATGCTACAATCTTTTATACTTCATATACAATACACACACATTCATTTTTTGCTTTCCTAATGATGATACATATTTGTGTTTAGACTCTGAGAAAGTATCTTTGTGTCATATCCTAACTTGCTAACCAACATTTACATATATACAGTAATCTTGATATATCCAATATTGTATATGAACCTGTCTGGACTTTTATAATTGCACACGTGTAATTAGTGTAGTTAACAATAATTAAATTTGAGTTAAATCCTTTGAATTAAATTATTCCAGTTAAAACAAGAATGAATCTTTCCACCCATGTCATGATAGCACTGTTGAGAAGCATCAAGGCTTGATGAGCTGATCTCATTTGTCATAAATAACACACCAAAGTATTTTAAGAATACTTAGGCTATATGTTCAGACTGCAAGCAATCAGATTTCCTTTTTAGCTCAAATATTTTCAGGCAGACTGTCTGCACTATTAATTGCAAGTGATCAAATTAGATGTGTGTGTCCAAACATAACAAACCTATCTGCATGGGTTGCTTTAGTAACGAAGTAGGCGTACCCATGTATGTGACGAGGCTTTCAAAACGGATGCAGAAAAAATGGTGCATCATCTCGCACTCCAGTTGCAGTGCAGAACTTATCCGTCACACAGGAAAATGCTGAAATCTTTTGGACAAACCATTTGAACACTGAATGAATGAGTGTGTCACGTTAAGAGTGATGCAAAAGACAGTTTGAATTCTGATTTGAGTAGCCAGAGCATCCAGACTGAGACACATCTGATTGGAATCGCATTTTAAACCACCTCCATATGTGGTTTGAATCAGATTTGGAAGAAATCCAATTTCATGTGTTTTTTGCTGTCCAGATTTCAAAACCCCATCTAAGGTAAAATCTGGATATGCAATAAAAACCTGATTTTTTTTTTCTGGCAGTCGGAACATGGCCTTATTAGTTTTGTTAACCATTTGCAATGGGTAATGAACTGAGACAGACATGTGCATGCATTTAGCAGGAAAAGCAACCTTTTCCTATTCAAAAACAACAAATGGGTGCAACATGCACAATTAGAGAAACTAGACCTTTATTTGAGACTTTTTTTACAAAAAGCTGCTCTAGAATGAAGTTATTGTCTAGCTAAAGATAGTTTTGATTGATTCACTTCCATCGCAACGATCATTAATTATAAATTTAGGGGCCGCTAACACGACACCGTTCTAACAGAAAGCCCTTAATGCTCTCTGGCCGCTCATTCGCACAACAACGGTGCCTGGTGGCTCGAGAGCGCAAGCCATGAAATAGGTTCCAAGGTACAGCCTTGAAAAATGTATAAAACAGATTTTTTTATCGCTTCCGCGTAGCCACGTGAACCGGAATTATCCTGACAACGTTTTATCTGTACAGAGGTAAAGGGAAGGAGGCCTTCACAGGGGAGAGACTAGTTGACACTTCAGGACTGCGTTGTCGTCGTGTCCAGACGCAGGTCAGATCCGTATCCGGCCTGGATCGGCGGACTGCGATAAACCTTGGGATAAACTGAGAGACTAATATGAGCGTAGACGCCATCCTTCTTATGATATAACAAGTAAATCAGGATTTATGGGAAGTGTTTCCGGTTCCGGCTGACCTAATCTATGCAGCCTAACATTGAATTATAGAAGTCCATATAATGTGTTATGTGTATGCTAGGTCAAAGAGATGTGTTTTTAGTCTAGATTTGAACTGACAGAGTGTGTCTGCTTCCGGACAATGTTCCAAAGTTTTGGTGCTAAATAGGAAAAGGATCTACCTTCTGCAGTCGATTTTGATAATCTAGGTATTATCAACTTGCCTGAATTTTGAGATTGCAATAGACATGATGGACTATAATGCGTTAAGAGCTCGCTCAAGTACTGGGGAGCTAAACCATTTAGTATTTGTAAGTAATCAGCAATATTTAAAAATGTATACGATGTTTAATAGGGAGTCAATGCAGTGTGTGACAGAACCGGGATAATATGGTCATACTTTCTGGTTCTGGTAAGATCTCTAGTTGCTGTGTTTTGGACCAGCTGTAGTTTGTTTAGCGTGCAGGGCAACTACCCATAATAGCATTACAATAATCTAGCCTTGATGTCATGAACGTATGAACTAACTGTTCTGCATTTGCCATTGAGAGCATATGACGTAATTTAGATAATATTTTAAGATGGAAAAATGCGGTTTTACAGATACTAGACACGTGACTTTCAAATGAAAGATTGGTATCAAAGAGCGCACTCAGGTTCCTAACTGACGACAAGACTTGACAGAGCAGCCATCAAGTGTTAGACAGTATTCTAGGTTAGTAGTATGTGAGGGACTTTTTTGTCCAATAATTAGAATCTCTGTTTTTTCAGAATTAAGTAGTAGGAAATTACTAGTCATCCAGTTTTTTATATCAACTATGCATTCTGTTAATTTTGTGAATTGGTAGGTTTCGTCAGGGTGTGAAGAAATATAGAGCTGAGTATCATCAGCATAACAGTGAAAACTAATGCCATGCTTATAATTCATAATTGTACATTTCTCCAAGCATGTACAGAGTGAACAGCAATGGTCCTAGTACTGAGCCTTGTGGTACGCCATACTGAACCTTGGATCGATAAGACATCTCTTCATTTACAGCTACAAACTGATAACGGTCAGATAAGTATGATTTAAACCATGCTAATGCAATTCCACTAACATAAATTTGAAGTCTATTTAAATAATGTTGTGGTCAATGTTATCAAATGCAGCACTAAGATCAAGTAACACTAATAGAGAGGTACAACCACAATCGGATGACAAGAGCAAATCATTTGTGACTCTGATGAGAGCTGTCTCAGTACTATGGTATGGTCTAAATCCTGACTGAAAATCTTCACAGAGAATTTTTTTTTCTAAAAATTGTCTGGTTTTAGCCAGATTTCTGTCAAACACAGCACATCTAGTTTATAATATGTAATCACAGTATTAACAATAAGTGCTTTTGAAGTAAGGGATCGAATATTCAGCAACCCAATCTTTTTTATTTGTTCATCCGTATTATATCTGCTTTTTATTTGTTGAACATCAATTCAATGTTTACCCTTAAATGGGTTTAGGAGTTTTGTGTATGTCCTAATTCGGGGAACAGACACAGTCTCTATATGATGATATCTAGGTGAAAGAGTCTCTATGTTATGGGATTTATCTGACCTCAGTGAGATGGCTAGCAGACGGTCGGTTCAGTCAGTTTGTCTGCTTCCTGACCTGCACCCTAGATTATCAAGTTTAAAATATGTGCCATATTACTAGAGAGAAGAGCAGCACCATCCCAGGAGGGATGAATACATCTCTTTTCAACAGGTTTGCCCCAAAAACGTTTCCAATTGTCTATGAATTCTATATTATTTTGCGGACACCACTTAAAGCACACAAGTCTTATTATGATGCTTCTTTGTTGTCCATTTTGGAGCTTGACAGACAGTCCTAAAGAATGAAAGGTAAATATTCAAATATTCAAAAGCTTCACAGTTTGCATCCTGTTAATGGGGCCTTACAGAGAAATTAGGAAGGAACAACTCATTCAAACAACCAAACAAAATGCAAAAAAAATTATGTTTTGTGTAGTGCCAAGCAAGTGGTATTTTTTGCAAGAAGAGCTTTTAAGGTTAAACATAATTGCAATTTCTGCGAACAACAAACAATGCAGACAATTCCAAAGAATGACCCCTAAAAAACCCAGCACTATGAGAGAGAGAACAAGTTGAAACGTAATAATATCTGAGAGACAGAGTGATTGCAACTATTATGATCAATACCTCATAGTTTATTTTATGTCGAACCTGTTTGCATTCTTAGGTCACTGCTTCTTTAAGTGCAAATTACTAACTGCTATACCTGTTGAGTATATGCTGTAATTATTTACAAATATAGCCTATGTAAAATAATACACTAAAAAGGTGTGATTGTCTGGGTCGTCTGAAGGGAGGAGACATATGGGCTGGGGGTTGTACCTCTAGATAAAAACACTATAAATCGCTAAAAAAACATACAAACTTATCTTTCAGAGGGAGAAAGAATACAGAAGCATACATGGGACACTTCAAAAGGTTTAAACCCTTAGTTATATTTTGACCGTTTTGACTTTATTCGGCTGCTTCTATTTTTGTGCTAAAAGAATAAATGTTAATGTTTATTTATTTGTCCTATCTCAGAAGTGTAATTTATTCTCGGGTATGATTCTCTATAAAATATATGTCTAGTAGTAATACAAATAATTTTAGAATTAGAGAATAGTAATACTGATCTGTCTTTTTATGCTTTTTGATAAAAAAAATATCTGTTCAATTTGGCCACTTTTGACAGTCAAAAAATGGTCCAATTCATTTGGCTTTATATTTAGTCAGTAGGAAGTTTAAGAAACTATTACATTATTCAGTGCAAATCCAATGAAGTCATTCATTGTTCTCTGTTACTCTGATATATATGTTTTAGTGTTATCATTTTTCTTAGTTTCTTTTCAGCATCAGTGCTGTGCACCATATGGCTAATTTTACTTCAAGGTAAGAGCTCAAACACAGCTTGTACATATAAACTACCGTTTTCAGTTTTTGCCCTACATACTGCATAACATATTTGTGATTCTCATGCTTTTTCTCTCATGAAAAGCAGTTCTGGGCAATTCAACATTAAGCAAGGCTGCTTCAGTCAGACTAGTTGATGGCAGCAGCTCCTGTTCTGGGAGAGTGCAGGTTCTCCATTCTGGAATATGGGGAATGGTGTGTTACAAAGGCTGGGATTTGTTAGACGCAAATGTGGTGTGTAGAGAATTGGGCTGTGGGGAAGCTAAAGAGGTCAAGATAGCAGCATATTTTGGGCCGAGCTCAGGACAAGTATGGATAAATGAGGCGAAATGTGTTGGGATTGAATCCTCACTGACAGAATGCGCAGTGAGTTCACCGGACATTTGGGGACAAAGAGCATGCCTATATGACTTCTATGCTGGAGTCATCTGTCAGTGTGTCAGTGTAAAAAACCTTTTACAACATGTTTAATTGCATATCTAACCGTGCTCAATATTATCACACTTTATTTTTTTCATTCTATATGTCTCCTCAGTAAGAACTAGGCTGGTGAGTGGCGTCAACTCCTGTTCTGGACGAGTGGAGGTTCTCTATAATGGAACATGGGGAACAGTGTGTGATGATGGCTGGGATCTGTCAGATGCAGCAGTGGTGTGTAGAGAGATGGGCTGTGGGGATGTGATAGAGGCAAAGAGTGAAGCTTATTTTGGAGAAGGTTTAGGAGAAATATGGATGGATGATGTAAACTGCTCTGAAACTGAGAATGCATTGAGCAAATGTGAATTTCAGCAGTGGGGAGTGCATGACTGTGATCATTCAGAAGATGCTGGAGTCACCTGTCAGTGTAAGTGAACTACTGAAATTAACTGTCTTGATCGTAGTGTTTGTATTTAACAATAGTCAATATGATTGTAATTGATTGACATTAGTTTTTTCTTTTCTTTTGCATCAGCCCTTATAAGGTTGGTTAACGGCATTGACACTTGTTCCGGAAGGGTGGAGGTGTTCCATAATGGAATATGGGGAACAGTGTGTGACCATGACTGGGATGCAGCAGATGCTGCAGTGGTGTGTAGAGAGATGGGCTGTGGGGACATTAAAGAATTAACCTATGGTTCTTTTGGAGCCGCGTCAGGACAAATATGGATGGACAATGTAAACTGTACTGGGGAAGAGGTAGCTCTTAGCACCTGTGCATTTCAGGGATGGGCAACACATGACTGTGGATTTTCAGAAAACGCTGGAGTCATTTGCAATCGTGAGTTGCATACCACCAATTCCAGTTGAAGGAATAGTTCACTCAAAATTGAAATTGTCATTATTTGAGGGGTTGCTCACTGCAGAGCCAATGGGTGGAGCATTGGCTAGGTTAAGACACACCCACTAACCGTAGCCCTATTCCTAAACCTAATTGGCTTAAGCTCCACCTCTTAGTTACACAGAGCTGGGCTAGCTGGTCAAAAAATATGTGACCCATATGGCTCTGTAATGAGCACCACTTGCATTGTTTGCTATTCCAAGCCTCTGTGCAGTTATTTTTGCTTTCAATCATTCTTTTGAGAAGTTTTTTCAATGGACCCAAGTCAGGATAGCGGTATATTTAATTTTTGATAGGAATGAAAACAAGGCTGTGAGGAATAGAATACAGTGCGTTTAATAAATTGTACTGCTGTTTAACAACAATCTGATTGTTTATGAAACCTCGTTCAAAAAAAAAAACTCCATGAAACTGTTTTAAAAGATGTGAGTTATGAAAATTATGTGATCTAAGACCTGCCTATCCCTCACAGCATAATTTTTCTGTGTTAAATTCATCTGCAATATGGCGTCTAACTCAACTAATGTTTATGAAGGCGTCATAGTAAATAAGGCAGAATTCAAATTTTTGTGCAACTTATTTCATGAACAGACCAGTGCATATTCTCTATGCTATGCACATTGCAATGGTATGTATGCTACACTAAAATAAAGATCTGAAAAGCTCTTATTGAGTAAATTAAGTAGACTGACTATTAGCATCTACACTTTTTGTAATTGTTTTTTGTTCTTTTTATCGGTGTGGTGTAAAGTGTGAAAATATCTTATAAATATTAGTAAATACATTAAGTAGATTATAAGCTGTGCATGCATTTGTGTTTAATCTATATTACATTCTATAAATAAATTCTACATCAGTAAATAAGTTATCATCTGATTTTTTATGTTTTTGCCCTTTTATAATGTGTTTAAATTGAAGACCATTTCTTCCAGAATAAGATAAAGTAATATTATTTGATATATTAATACATTTTCCTAGTACAAGAATATATATAATCTATAATTGGACTGATTTGATTTATTATATATAAAAACTAAAATCTAACTTAACTTTGCATCTTTTATACTGCTCTTTAGAGTTCACTGCCACATACGGAGACCCTGGCCAGGACTCATACTCACGTATGAAAGCGCTGTTGAGGATTGAGATGAAAATTGACTCCAACTTTAACCCAAATGATCCTGGAACCATGAGTAAACTCTTGGAGGAGGTGAGAGCAGTGGAGTAACAATGAGCCGCATCTTTCACTACTTTTTGCTGTCATCTACTGACTACTCATGTTACTATTGTTCTCTGTATGTTACTATTACTCTCTCATAGATGGGGAAGAAGTTACAAATAAGCGGACCTTTCTCACTGACTTTGAAAACTCAGCCAAATGGAAAAGTGTTCCAGAACGTCTCCCAGAAAAAGAAAGTTCCAAGAACATGTAACTGACATGCTGGATAATGCAATAATATTTTTTATTCAATTGCAATTGTTTCATTTCGAATGTACAATATTTTAGTTATTCCACAATAACAATGTAACACTTAATAGTGATGATTGATCCACAGGTTATTGGTGGAATAAACAAAAGAAAACAAACTTCACAGTTTGGTTGCACAAAACAGGTTTCCAACTGTTTGGAACAGAAATTTAATGTTTTAAGATTGTATAACATATTTTATTAAACAAATAATGTGTATATATTTAATACATATAATTAGTTTTGGATGTTTTGCATGTTACATGTTTTTAAATGTTGACTTTAATGTTACTAATGTAGTTGATGTGCCTCACTGGCAAATACACACAATTAATATAGTCAGCACTATTGCAAAACAAATTAATATCACCCAATTAATGAAGTCATTAAAATGGCAAAAGATTTCAGCCTTATGTTGTGTACATTCTTATATTGTGTATAATCATGTCCTGCTTGTTTTTGTTTTAACAGCCGCACACAGTCTATAATAAAAGCCAGCTTTCCATCAATCTAAAGACTGAGATAAATTTGTTGTCATTTGGTTATAACCAAAAGCCATCTTTTAGGCAAATTGCTAATGGGAAAATTTACATCTGGTACATTGTTTTTTCAGAACAACTGACAGTCTCAAATGTTCTCTACCAAAACTAAGATGCATTTTCCAGCTTTGAAATTTTATTTCTCAAGACTAACTTATAAAGTTTAACTGCCTCTTTCTATCTATTTTGGAGATCGACAGACCCTGATTATTTGTTGCAATTTCTGTAACCTTTTTGTTTACTAATAAAATGTAGTGCTCATTTTTTATTCAGTTATATTTTAGATTATAAAATAATGTCCTGTTCTAACTGCAGAGACATGCTTTTGAATCAATGCAAAATACAAGTATTTTTGCAGCCCTAAAAATATGTTGCATCAGTGTGACACACATAATTCACCACAGGATAACGATGTTGTTATATTACTCTATTTACATCTTTAACAAAATAAATCGTCTTTTTTCAACAAGAACCAATTCGTCACTCATTTTAAAGTTCAGAAGATTTTAACTTGGATTCTCCACATGAGGGCGACACACACCGCTGATATAAAAAAAGTTGCATCTGACAAAAGATGTGTTCGGCTTGAAGCGGAGCTGCGCAGACTCTGTATGTTTTCAACAACTTACACCGACTAGGCTGCGCTATAAACTATTAGCCTATGTGGTTCTACATTAATTTAAAGTCTGATTTAGGGTTACCCTTCTGGAGAATAATGTTCCATTGTACTAGGTGTGACGATTCATTTAATTTCAATCTTTTAATGTGTTGTTGAGTATTAAATCTTTAAAAGTGTGAATTTTTAAAAACTTTTTTTATGCTCTCTGCCATCAAATTAACTCCTCATGGAGAAAATCAAAACTGCCCATCAGCTCATGACAAGAGTCAGAAAACTGTGAAGATGACTCATCTTGAATGAATCAAAGCTGTAAAGTTGATCAAACATCTGGAGTCTCAGAGCAGAAGAAGAGCTTCAGTCGAGAGTTCCTGAGACTCTCTGAGGGTTTCGAGGATGTTCAGTCCAGCATCATATTGTGAGAAGATCAGAGTCTCAGGAACATGCAGCTTTTTCACGTGTCAGAGGTTTGAGTGTCGCCCTCATGTGGAGAATCCAGGATCAAATCTTGTGAACTTTAAAATTAATAATGAAGTCAATACTCCAAAAAAAAAAAGGTATTTGCAGGTTCCCCGGTGGCCCAGTGGTCTGAGCGTTGGTTCTTGGTCTGGAGAATCCAGGTTCAAATCTCACTCTTGTGGAAGAATGATTTAGTTTCATTGGTTTTCGATGAATAAAAAAAGACAAAGAGTCCAAAAAAAAGAGAGTAAGTGTGGAAGTGCCAGTGGCTCAGTGGTGTGAGCATGTCCTGCTTGTCAGGAGGTTCCCGGTTCGAAACCGGCCTGGTCACAGAAGCGTGGAAGGAAAGGTCACCTGATCATGAAGAGTGATGGTGGGACGGTCACCGTGGAGCGGCAGGTTAGCGAGGAGTGACGGCTGAAAAACTGTTGACTTAGTCTCCAGTTAGGATATTTTTAAATAAGTAAACATCTAAACTTGTCGTATAACCACTGCTGGTTATCATCTCAGAAGTTCCCAGGGGGAGACGTCTGGATATTACCTTCCCCTTCGTTTCCGACCTTCTCTCAGATCACCTGACACGATCTCATCACTCTCCATGACCAGGTGACCTTTCCTTCCGCATCCACGCTTCTGTGACCAGGCCGGTTTCAAACCGGGAACCTCCTGACAAGCAGGACATGCTCACACCACTGAGCCACTGGCACTGCCACACTTACTCTCTTTTTTTTGGACTCTTGTCTTTTTTTATTCATCGAAAACCAATGAAACTAAAGCATTCTTCCACAAGTGTGAGATTTGAACCTGGATTCTCCAGACCAAGAACCAACGCTCAGACCACTGGGCCACCGGGGAACCTGCAAATACCTTTTTTTTTGAGTATTGACTTCATTATTCATTTTAAAGTTCACAAGATTTGATCCTGGATTCTCCACATGAGGGCGACACTCAAACCTCTGACTGCATGTGACAGAGATTCACATCACACTCTTGTGGGATTTATTATTAATTAAGACAAAACTCCAAAAAAGAACCCATGCACAAAAGCAGAAGGTGAATCATCTTCTCTCTTTTTTTTTTTGACTCTTGTCATAAAGACATCTTGTCAGTTTCGATTTTATCATGAGGATTTGATGTGATGGTAGATTCATTGGTCTGGCCTGAACCGATTTAATTTCTTAAATCTGTAAAACATTCATTTTAATAAAAAAATAGATTGCATCATTCTGTTGTATTGTTGTGTTCTGTCTCATGATTTGTTAAATAAAATGAATATATTTTTAAAACATGCAAGTCAAAAGAAGTTAAACATAATTTTGTGGTGAATTATACTGAATTAATTTAAACATTGAATTAATAATTAAATTTATTTGCATTGATTTAGATATTTTTTCATATATTGATGATTACACTGAAGCAATAACAAGTGTAATAAAATCTGTACAAGTTGATATGTAATATATAAGGCTATTTAACATTTAAGCAGAGAAGGGCTCTGATTTAAGTCAGCAGAATGCAACCTATTGTGGTCAATTGTGTGAAATAATTAAACTGCTGTTTTATTTTCTACTGCTATAAATTGAGCCAAAGGGAAACCTTGAATTACATTATACTATAAATGATTAATTACTGCAGCAAAACATCCAGCAAATATATATATATATATATATGTATACTAAAACAAAATACAATTTTCTTACACATTCTCATGTTTGTTGTGTTCTATCTCATGATTTGTTAAAACTACATATCTTTTAAAACAGGCGAATGAAAGGAACTTACCTGAATTACCAAATCCCCTTTTGGCTTGTAGAAATATATTCTTAGATCTGTAATATATTTTAAAATTTGAGTCAGTATCGCCCTCCTGTGGTGAATTGTGTGAATTATGTTTCGCCTATAACTCGAACCAGGGGAAAAACTTGCATGCAATAAATTTTATGCATTCATTCAATATTATTTTAAAAGTTTATGATTACCATATGGAACAATAAATCATCTGGCAAAGTAACTATTTTGGTTAATAGAAATATATTAGATCTGTAATATATATTTAAAAATTCAGTCAACTGAGTACCACCCTCCTGTGGTGAATTGTGTGAGTTACATTGCTGTTTTTTTTCTCTACACTGTAAAAAGTCTAACTATTATTTACTCAATTTTTTTGGTGAAAGATTTTTACACTCAAAAAAATTGAGTAAATTTTAAAGCTGTGAAATCAATGAAATATACTGTGCGAATTGAGTAAATGCAAGTAAAAAAATTAAGTAAATTGGAGTAACTGAATCTGGTACATTAAGAAATAAAATTGAGTATGATTTAACATTTAAAAAACAATATTTATGAGTAATATTAACTGTTTTTATTTATAAGTAATATTAACCTCTTTTATTTCCTCTAAACCTTTGTAAAATAGTAGCCTATTTCATACAACAACCAGTAGTGCTATACGTTAAATGGCATGGCCTTTATTGTCATTGAGTACAGCAATACAGCACATTTTACACTGTTTTTAACATGTATACAATATTGCCTACATTTAAACTCAATTAACAAACATTTTTGAAGTAAAATGAAACATTTAAACATTCAGGTAGCCTAATTCAAGTGTAATCAACCAGTCTGTTATCCAATGTCCACCGGATCAGCGCTGGTTTTCGTCCCGGAGACGGACTCGCGCTCTGCGGGTGAACTTCGAACTTTAGACCGGTGTCCTGAATACCGTCCCACTCATAGCCGAAAGATACTGCGAGCGACTCACTCCATAACCTGCCAATAAACAAACAGTGACAGTTCTGAGGACATTTTATCATCCAAATGAATTATATTCATTATCATTAGAAAGGAATAAAGTCGTGTGTTTATGCAAGGCGTTTCAATCACGCGAAAAGACCATAACGTTAAAGACGGGCGCGACTCTGTTTAGGTGTCGAATTACGCACATGTATATGTTGTTTTGCATTAAATAAAATGATTTAAAGCACAGTAATGATTGTATAGATAAGATAATATATGCACAAACCTGAATTTCACAGAGGAAATGCACCAAATCTGCAACGCTGAGAAGAGAGATGTTGTACTGGAGACCGGAGAGTTCAAACAGCCCGCGCTCACTCAACCAAGAACCAACCGTCGAGTTGTCGTCACGTCAGAGGGTGGGGGAGGGGTGAATTGTTTTAATTGAGTAAACTTACTAAATTTCTTAAGAGTGTGAAATATATTAATAATATTGATTTGAATTAAGTACTTTTTTTGTTTCTTGAAACAGATCAGTTTAATTAAACATTCTCATATTTTTTATAGAAATTTCACAAATATATTAAGTGTATTATAAAGAAATAATTGGTTAGTCAAATACTAAATAATTTTATTGAAAAAAACTTAAATATATCTGTAAATTCTAGATAAAATTAACTGTTGGATTTTTACTAAATTATTTTGGTATGTTTAACTCAAACAATCAAGTTAAAGATATTCAGAGATTTTATTAAGTTAATAAAGTTAAATATTTCTGTAATATTTACTAAGCCACAGAATTATTTTTTACAGTGTACGATTATAACTGAAGCCAGAAGAAAACCTTAAATTATATTATTTTACATTGATTACAAATTATTTCATAAACTATTTATAATCCTATGTAACGCCCTCCTGTGGTGAAATGTGTGAATTATATCAGAGCCCCTCCCTAGAGGCAGACTCCCAAGTTTAGCTAAAAAAAAATCAAGTAGGCCTATAATAGCCTATTGTACCTTTATATCTTCTCCGACTGTTATAGCTGTTGTTGTTCCTCTTGAGCCGTGTGGTTTGATTCTATCGCATTTTGAAATCTAATAGGCTATATGCACGCATAAGCTCCGCATTTGACGCAAGGATGCTCTTCAGTTTCCGGTTGGGGAGATTAAAGCGGAGGAAAACCGAGGAAAACGGGATTATGGCACAGTCTTCAAAATGTACTGTCCTCCCATCTTTTAAACGAAACTTTCATATGTTTAGATGTAATTTTATATATAGTTATGTTTATTTAATATAATTTTAAAAAGCATAAACACAACGAGGGGTGTCTGTTTTGTCTGTTTTTGTGACTAACGTTTCTTTAGTATAACCATGGAGTATAAAATTCAATATAGCTGCGAGCAGCGATTACGGGCCCAAGCCGGTGGTACCGCAACCCCGGTGCCTTTAAGGCAAAATTGGAAGGGTGGGGGGGTTTTATTATATGTGAAAAGTACTATAAAATGTAAACAAATTGAATGGCTTAAGAAAACTGATATTGAATGTGTTGGTGTAAACATCTCACTTTCAGTTGAAATGACATTTAGTTTAATCTGTCTATATCGAAAACCATCAGCGAAGCTTGAGTTCTATGATCAGTTAAAAAATCTAATCCATAGTTTGGATTTCAACAAAGAGGTTATATTGATGGGGGATTTTAATGTCAATTGGAGTGATAAGGGTGGAAGAAAAAAGCTAAAAAACATTACAGACTATTTTAATCTGACACAGTTAATTGAACAACCCACAAGAATAACTAATCGGTCTGAAACTAGAATAGATTTATTGTTCACAAATAGACCAGAACGCATTACTAAGACCCTTAATCTAATGACAGGGATGTCAGATCACAATATTATTCTTTTTGCCAGGAAGCTAAAAAAATACCGTTTTCTTTCCTCAGTCAAAACACTATGTAAATATGAATCAGTACCAACTAGTCAACAGGAAAACCTTGGGGTAGCATTAGGAGAGATTGAATGGAGCGGAGTCCTCTCTAAAGGTGATCTGGAGAGTGACTGCGATCTATTTACTTCAACAATTAAGAAAGTCATGGGGCCCTACCTCAGAAAGCAGAGTCATAAGAAAAGCAGGGACACGTTGCCCTGGCTAAATAAGGAATGTAGGAAACTTATGAATGAAAGTTTAAATGCCACAACCTACCTGAGCATTGTTTCTGACCATGTCCATCCCTTTATGGCCACCATGTACCCATCCTCTGATGGCTACTTCCAGCAGGATAATGCACCATGTCACAAAGCTCTAATCATTTCATATTGGTTTCTTGAACATGAAAATGTTCACTGTACTAAAATGCCCCCCACAGTCATCAGATCTGAAACCAATTGAGCATCTTTGGGATGTGGTGGAACGGGAGCTTCGTGCCCTGGATGTACATTCCACAAATCTCCATCAACTGCAAGATGCTATCCTGCAAGGTGCTACAGAGAGCAGCGGGACCGAGCGCTACATTCAGCATACGGCCGCCCGAGCCGTTCGACTTTTCTAAGCCACAAGACTGGGCAAAATGGATCCGGAGGTTTGAACGGTTCCGATGGGCTAGCAACTTGCAAGAAAATTCGGATGAAAACCAGGTGAATACTTTCATTTACTGCATGGGAGATGAGGTGGATGATATTCTCCGTGGGTTACCACTGGCAGACGCTGTCAAAACAATAGTATGACGCAGTAAAAGCAGGTTTTGAGACTCATTTCGTTGGGAAGAGAAATGTAATTTACGAACGGGCACATTTCAATATGCGTAAACAGGAAGAAAATGAGACTGTTGAGTCATTTGTGACAGCTTTGTATGCTCTGGCCGAACATTGTAATTATTTAGCATTACATGACGAGTTGATTCGGGACCGGCTCGTTGTGGGGTTGGCTGACAGACGGCTTTTCAGAGCGTATGCAGCTGGATCATGAGCTGACCTTGGAAAAAGCAATCGCAATGGCGCGGCAAAGTGAGGAGGTGAAACGACAGCAAGCTGCGCTGAGAAGTGTGACAGACACTGTTGCTGCAGATGCAGGCTCTGTCGATAAAGTGTACAAAGGAAAGTATAACGCGGGGCGACCTCAAAAAGGAAATGGTCCTAAACTAAAATCACATATAGCACACTCCAGCAAGATGAATAGCAACCAGTGCCATAAGTGTGGTAGCTCCCCAGCTCACACAAACCATGACTGTCCAGCAAATGACGTAAAATGTCACTCCTGTGGGAAAAAAGGCCACTACAAGCGGGTGTGCACATCATCAAAAACTGTGCGTGAAGTGTGTGAGGGGGACCCTATATTTCTTGGCAGCTTCACAGGTGCTGGGGACTTGGACATTGGACACAAACGTGTGCCGTTTAAGATTGATACCGGTGCGGATGTCACTGTCATTCAAGTAGAGGTGTTCGAGGAGATTTTTAATAAAGATCTACCTACCCTCAAGGATGCAACAAGGCCATTGCTAGGTCCAGGGCAAGTTCCCTTAGATGTTGTTGGAGTTACTAGTCTGCTGCTAAAGAGAGGTGAAAAACAGTCTGAGGAAGATGTGTACATAATCAAAATCTGCACACTGCACTTCTGGGCAGACCGGCTATTGCAAAGCTCGAGCTTGTGGCACGATTAGATAACATTGATATGGAAATATTAAAGTCAAGTTATCCAAAATTGTGCAGCGGTCTGGGAGAATTACGACAGCCTTATATTATCAGGCTCAAACCGGGGGCTTCTCCATTCTCTCTTAAAACCCCAAGACGTATCCCGTTACCTTTAATGAGTAAAGTTAAAGAAGAGCTAGGCCGTATGGAGACATTGGGGGTAATTAGCACGGTGGAGGAACCAACAGACTGGTGTGCTGGTATGGTGGTAGTCCCAAAGAAGTCAGGTGCTGTTCGGATATGTGTAGACCTCTCCAAGTTAAATGAGTCAGTTCGCCGGAAAAAAAATCCTGCCATCAGTTGAACAGACGTTAGGAATGCTTGCTGGAGCGCAGATCTTCAGTAAGTTAGATGTCAATATGGGATTCTGGCAGATACCATTGTCAGAGGATTCTGCGCGCTACACAACATTCATAACCCCATTTGGCCGTTATTTCTTCAAACGGCTTCCTTTCGGAATATCATCCGCTCCAGAACACTTCCAGAATAGAATGGCTACAGAGATCACTGAAGGACTGGAAGGCACGGTGTGTCATATAGATGATGTTCTGGTGTGGGGGAAAACAAGGGAGGAACATGACACACGTCTGCATGCTGTACTGAGGAAAATGCAAAAGGCAGGCATGACCCTTAATGTCGAGAAGTGTGAGTTGTCAAAGAGAACAGTACACTTTTTAGGGCACATTATTTCTGCCGATGGTATTAGTCCCGACCCAATGAAAACAGCAGCCATTGGGGACATGACGGAGCCCTCAAATGTGAGTGAATTGCGGAGCTTCCTGGGGATGGTAAATCAGCTTGGGAAGTTTATTCCCCAACTGGCAGACAAAGACAAAGCTCTCTGAGACCTGCTGTCGAAAAAGAACAAGCCAATGCGTTCCAGGCTCTGAAAGACGCACTGACGTCCCCCCCTGTTCTGGCCATCTATGACGCGAATAGAGACTGTAAAGTGTCAGCGGATGCTTCGTCCTACGGACTGGGAGCCTTCCAACAGCAGAGTGGTCAGAAGGTTGGAAGCCAATAGCTTATGCATCAAGATCTCTTACTCAGACCGAGCAGAGATACGCTCAAGTGGAAAAAGAAGCCTTGGGGCTCACATGGGCATGCAAACGATTCAAGGACTTTCTCATTGGCAAACATTTTGAATTGGAAACTGACCACAAGCCATTACTGAGTCTCTTAGGATCTCAAGTTCTGGATGCTCTCCCTCCTCCTATCCAGAGGATCAAAATGCGACTGATGCGTTACTCCTACTCCATTGTTCATGTGTCAGGAAAGGATTTGTGGGTAGCTGACACTCTGTCACGTGCTCTGGTAAAGCAATGTGAGCTACATGAAGAGAGAGAGTTTTGGGAGGACACTAACATTTATGTTGATTCTATCATGGGGAATTTGCCAGCAAGCACTACCTACCTGGGACAGCTGAAGGAAGACTTAAAGAGTGACAATGTGTGTTCCAGTGTGATGAAACTGTGTGTTGAAGGGTGGACAGAGCACAGCAAGAGAGATCCAATACTGAAGCGTTACTGGGCAGAACGGGCTCTCTTAATTGTGCAAGACAACCTGTTGCTGAGAGGCACGAGGCTGGTCATTCCAGCTGCCATGAGGAACGGTGTCCTTAGCAAGTTGCATGAGGGGCACTTAGGACTTGTGAAATGCAGAGAGCGGGCAAGACAATCAGTATGGTGGCCAGGGTTAAGTAATCAGCTGAAGGAAATGGTGCTCAACTGCTGGACATGCCTCAAGGAGCGAATAAACCCAAAAGAACCACTCATGCCCACTCAGTTTCCAGACAGACCCTGGCAAGGGTTAGGGGCTGATTTATTCATGCTGGGAACTAAAACGTACCTGCTTGTGGTGGACTATTATTCCAGGTATGTGGAGAGATTTGCTCTAGGATTTGTCCATAGTATACCCGTAGCAGCCAACAACAAGTTTCCCATCATTAGCTGCAATTGGACCGTAGGCATGAATGTGTGCGGTCAAGACAATAAAGGACTCTTTTCAAGAAAGCTAATGACCCTTACCTTGCTCTCCTAGCATATTGTGCTACTCCCTTGCAGAATGGGTACAGCCCAGATCAGCTTCTTATGGGAAGAAGGCTGCGAACAACTGTTGAGATCCAGCACTCCTTGATACTGATGCAATTTTCATGAGAGAGAAGGGAAGAAAGAGTGCGGATGCAGAGCGCTTCAATAAACATCACAGAGCTAGAAAACTCCGTACACTACAACCAGGAGAAGAAGTCTGGGTGTCTGATGCTAAAGAATCAGGAACGATTGTTGCCAGTCACTTTGCTCCACGGTCCTTACCTTACCTTACCATTGGAAACAACGCAGTATGGGACTGTGAGACGTAACCGTCACCATCTGGTACCTGTGCAAGCATCAGCGAAGGAGGATAAAAGTGATATACAAGATCGGTCCTCGGATACATTCTCTGAGTCGCACCCTGTCACTCAGGACTCAGAGGACCAGGACATCCCTGACTTGGTGTCAAAACCTAGAACTAGGTGTGGGAGACGGGTCGTGAAACCAGTAAGGTTGAACCTGTAAACAAGTGTGTGTGGTTTACTATTGCATTATAGTTACAAATGCATTGCCCACTTAATGTACATACTGAAAAAAGATTGTTCAAAATATGAAGACAAATGTTTATTACTTGGTTTGTTTAAGATTTAGATAGGAACAGACCTTCCAGCAAAAGAGGCAGAATAATCCTCTGCTGTCTGTTGAGACATAGGTAGTCTACCCTTTGATCTCTAGAAAGGGGAGATGTGGTGTTGTTGCTATGGTGTTCGAGGTTGGCGCAATGGAGATGATGTCACGGAAAGTGCGACGAGGAAGCGCCAGTAAATTGTTATGTATGTGTAACGTTGCCTAAAGGAAGTAAAGTAAACACGTTTATACAGTTTGAATCCAGAGTCATTATTTAAAAGACACAACACTGATCAAATTTAAATATTTATGGACGATCTTTTAGTTGAACGACTCTAGAAAGACCACGCCAGAGAACTTCATAAAGCTAAGAAAACAGAGAAGATCATTGTAATCATTTTAATCATTGTAAACTTGATGCTGTGTTGCCTGGATTCCATCAATATGTGGACTGTAATACGATAGGCAAAAACATCTTGGACAAATGTTATGGAAATGTTAAGAATGCCTATACAGCGAAGGTTAAATTGCCATTAGGCTCCTCTGATCATAATGCTGTCCATTTAATTCCGACATATAAGTCCATGCTTAAGAGCAGTAAACCACAAACTAAAACTGTATATGTGTGGAATGATGATGGAATTGAAACGTTAAAAGGATGCTTCTCTTGCACTGACTGGAACGTCTTTCAAAGTTTGGATCTAGAGGAGGCCATAGAGACTATGACAGATTATATACTTTTCTGCAAAGATAATGTGTTAGACCAGGCAAAAAACAATAACTATATATCCGAACTTTTCTCAGAGTTTGAGCTGTTGAGCTCAGGAAAGAGGTACAGGGTTCCTCTGTGCAAATACAATAGGTATAAGCGCTCATTTGTTCCTCTCTCAATTAAGCTCATAAACGATTAGCGATGAACGCGTGACCATGAATTTACTAATGTATTGTTTATCTGTGATTGAATGTCATGTATGGACATGATATTACTTGCACAAGCAGATTTTAGATAATGTTGATTGCTATTTGCACAGCTCTTTGAGTAGCCTAAAGGTTTATGTACTTTCTGCACATCCGTGATATCTGTGATTGAATATTATGTATGGACATGATATGAAGTTACTTTTTGCACAATCAGATGTTAGAAGATGGTGATTTGCTATTTGCACAGCTCTTTGAGTAGCCTAAATGTCTTATGTACTCTTCGTCTCTTAATTGTTTTAACCCTGTTTTGCACATCTGTGATATCTGTGATTGAATATTATGTATGGACATGATATGATGTTACTTCTGCACAAGCAGATTTTAGATAATGGTGATTTGCTATTTGCACAGCTCTTTGAGTAGCCTTAATGTTTTATGTATTTTTGTCTTTTAACTGTTCTAACTCTATACCTGTGTTTTGTCTCTGTTGTAATCTGTTTTCAGCAATCTCTTCATATCCAAAACTAATTTCTCCTCGGTAGACAAATAAAGATAATTTGACTTTGACTTTGAACAATAAATCCTATATCTCTAAGGAAATTAAGGAGTGCATAGTACAGAAAAAAAAGGCTTTTAGGAGAGGAGACCTTGCAGCTATGAAAGATGTACAGAAGGAACTGAATTACAGTATAAACTAAGAAAAGCTAGGAGAAAGGAGAGGGAGAAATTTGAGGCCCATTGTTTGACTATGAATACCCAAAAATTACGGGACTCTATGAAATATATGACAAACGTGGCTCCAGCCAAAATATCTATCAATGTGATAGATGAGGGGGCAAAGGCAAATGAGTTGAATGACTTTTATTGTAGATTTGATGTAAGAGACTTCTCACAGGAGCAGGCAAATGCCTTGTCTATATTGGATAATCCTAAAACAATTATTGACCAGAATATAAGGCTTCTGGGCCGGACGGCATCTCTGGGCGGTTACTAAAATCTTGTAGTAGAGAGCTGACCGAAGCCTGATGCCCTATTTATCAGAAATCTATAGACACGAATACAGTTCCCTCTATGTGGAAGAGCTCCACTATTATCCCTGTCCCAAAAAAGGCTAGCTGTAAGGAGAATAATGATTATCGTCCAGTAGCACTTACTTCAATAATAATGAAGTTTTTGGAGAAAATTATGATTAATTTTGTAAAAACAGACGTGAGTGGTCTATCGGACCAACTTCAGTTTGCTTATAGGAGCAATAGAAGTACAGATGATGTTGTTATAGTTATAACACATTTTATAAATAGGCATTTAGAGGATCCAAGCTCATATGCACGTCTTTTATTTGTAGATTTTAGTTAAGCTTTTAATATGTTGAAACCACATCTTTTAATTGCAAGGCTGAATGATTTTAAAGTCAATCCACTTATTATAAAATGGTATTATTCTTTTTTGACCAATCGCAGGCAGCAGGTTAGTGTTAATGGTACACTATCTAAATTCAGAACGTTAAGCACAGGAGCCCCTCAGGGCTGTGTTAGCTCACCGGTTTTGTTCACTTTGTATACAGATGATTGCAGAAGGCGTTATTTTAATAACCACATCATTAAGTTCTCAGATGATCCTGCAATTTTAGGTGTACTGAAAAAGACAGAGGACTTGTCTGAATATCTGTCAGAGATTGAACAGTTTGTGAATTGGTGCGAGGATAACCACCTAGCTCTGAATGTCAATAAGACGAATGAAATGGTGTTCGACCCTAAAGGAGTTGGTGATCACAGGCCTGTGATTATCCACAATGAAACCATCATACAGGTCCCTTCACATAAATATCTTGGGGTCTTTTTTGATAATTTACTGACATGGAATATCCATGTAGATAGTCTTAGCAGTAGATTACAACAACGGTTGCACTTTTTACGGCGTCTTAGACTTTATGGTGTGGATCAGAGGTTTATGATAATTTTTTATCAGGCAGTCTTCGAGAGTTTAATTAGATTTCGGGAAGTTTAACTTCGAGAGTTTAATCTGTCCGTAGAACTAAACTGGTACGGATGATCCACACTGCTTGGAAAATTATTGGAGTGAAAGAACAGACATCATTGCAAACCCTCTATGAACAGGCTACTTTAACGCAAGCTAAAAAGATTGTGTGCAATCCGTCGCATATCCTGTACACAGAGTACGAGCTGCTGCCTTCTGGGAGGAGGTTTAGAGTTCCTCGCTGCAGATTGAACAGATTCAAAAACTCATTTATCCCAGTGTCTGTAAAGATATTAAATGACGGTGGTATGGAGTTTTTATTATTAATATTGTCTGGTTTGTAAATTTGTTGTATGTTAACTGTATACTGATAGCAGCATGGGTGATGGCCCAACACAAATTTCCCTCCGTGGGACAATAAAGTTTTTACTTATGCCGGGCGTACACCAAAGGATTTTCACAGTCCCAGACTAAAGACCGGCAGTCTTTCGGAATCTTACTGGAGTCTCGGCGCGCTCCCGTCGTCTCGATCGTTATGTGAGGTGATAATCTGGCGACCCGATTTATGCCAGTCTTTCTCCAGTCTTTCATATCAAACATGTTTGATATTATCGCAAGTCCTACCGTAGTCATAGTGACGTAAAACCATCAACAACCAATAAAATCGTTCTCAGAAAACCGGAAACAGGAAACCCTCAGTCACAACAAAGAAACATGTCGACGGACGTGGAAACACGAGCGCCAAGTAGGCGAAAATGGACCATGGATAAAGAGGAGCGCCTTGTCGAGCTGTGGGCAGAGCAGTCGTGTCTTTTTGATGTAAACTGCCATTCATACCACGACAGAGTGGAAAAAGTCTGTTATCTGGTTAAAAACCGGTTGCTCCCGAACCGTGCCACGGTTCGCGTGAATGTGAAAGCAACACGGACTCGGGTGCGCACTTGTTCAGGAAGTAAAGTAACCTGCGCATGCGTTTTAGCTTATTGTGATGTATTCAGTTAAATAAAACACTTGTAGGGGATGATAGTGTTGATGATTTACCTTGGATACGAGCGAGAGTGAGCCTGCAGTGTAATCCTGCATTGCGTGTGGAATCAGGGCAACAAAGTTGGAAATCCACTGTCTCCTCAAAAGAGTCCGTTTACAAGCAGCAGTAGTTCACCTTATGTGACACACGCACAGTAAACCTGCATTGTTCACTCAACTGCACATAATAGCAGCGAATTAATAAAAGAAAAAAACAATATTGACCCGCGTTCAGTTTTCTATCATGCGCCGTGCACGTTTGCGATGACGTCATATGCACGCAAACGCACCAGGGTTCGATAGAATCAAGGTGTGTGTGAAACCAGACCAACGCTGCAGGGGGCGCCGGGAACAAACATGTTCGGGCTCGGACCGCAGGAAACGAGCCCAGTGTAAAAGCCATAGACTGTAAAAAATATGGACGTAGTGTCCGTGACGTTACCCGTAGGTTTCTGAAGAGCGTTTTTGAAGCCTAAAGTGGGCGGGGCCAACCGTCGCCATCTTGGCAGCGCGTCATCTCTCGTCACTCCCGGATAACAGAAAATGGGCAAAGAGATGGGACGTGGGTGGAGCTGAGGTGCTAATGCTATGCTACTGGCCCTAGGTACAGGCCTTGCACTGAAGTGACAGCTGATTAAAAAATTAATAAAGCCAACAGTTAAAGTTCATGTTTTTGCCCTTCGTTATACTATAATAGTTAAAAGACGTAACTAAAAGTGAGATTGTGTATGGTGATGCATTATTATTCTGCAAAACGTTATTAAAAATGTATTATGCAGATGCAGTAACTTACAATATTGCTCTGAGTCTGAGCTTGTGATTCATGCGCATACATGTCAGTCAGCGCGGCATCGCACGTCAAGTTCATAAAGAGCTTTATTCATTCAATTTATTTTGGCCGCCTCACAATTTCTCAAATGTATTAAACCAAAGATATTACCTTAGAAGTTCAAGTAAAGGCATTAGAAATACGCGCTCATTCAAGGGTGTGCATCTATTGCATTGACGGAGAGAAAGCACTGACACCTGCAGGATTTCATCTGACGGTACTTTTTATTTAAAGTCCCCGTGAACCGGAAGTTGCAAACGACTTTTCTCCAGTGCTGTGACGCATTTCCGAGAGAAACGGAATACTAAATGAGGCAAAATAGTGAGCGTGGCTTTTTTTCCCAACTAGCACCTGATTGGATCTAGAAAAATGCACCTCCTCGCCATCTCTCCTTTCACAAGCTGTGTGCCTGTCTAATGTCAGTTGGAGGGGCGTGATTACGGATGTTAAGCAGACACCTAAACCGTCAAGCCTACGTCATCGGGCAAGGTCCTCCAGTGCAGAGGGGAGGGGCATTTTCAGAATTTGATTAAAGATTACGAAGCCAAAAATTTTTTTTGTGTGGATTAACTTGCATGGATGAATTGTTCACCACAAAACGATCAATTTAGGCAAACAAAGTAAGTATGGTCAATTTTGATTTCATGGGGACTTTAACACAAAGTTAATTAAGCATAAGCATATTTGTTCCGTGAGAGCAACAGTACCTCATAACGAGTGAAGTCTCTATATCTATAGATTTAAATCTAAACTCCAAAAAGCAACGACATTTTCAGACATCCATGATTAACGTTAGTGCATGCGAGGAAAACAACTGGAAACACAGCGCTGGTTGTTCTCTCCATACTCGACGGAATCCAACAGCATGGGCGAAGGTATAATGCGTGTATTAAATTGTATGAAATAATACCGGAAAAAGCATGAACACGGCAGATATGGCGAGTACAGCAGCGGCTGGAGTTTGCTGAGGGTGACGCTAACTAACAGACACCAGACAAACGGCTGTCACTCAAGTGGCCACACCCTTAATTATGCAAAACTGTAAGGCTTAATATAATTTAAACGGATGAGTTGTAAAAAAATTCACCCCCCTCACAGTTGTCATGAAGGCCAAAGTTAGCTATATAGACAAAAACAACTTTTGATACCAGGCTGTAAACATATCTTTTGCTGCTGTAAAATTGGGCATTTTAACATGGGGGAGATACAGGTTTGACTCACTTCTGCAGCCAGCCTCTAGCGGCCAGTCGATGAATTGCAGTTTAATTCACTTCCGTGTTGGTTTCAAGAGAGAGACGGGAAGGCTGCTGCTTGGTAAAAGCCCAAGGGGGTAATCCATCGACTGGAAGTTGAAGCCTCGCGGGAGCCGCCATCTTGTAGCAGAACTTCACTTGTGTTAGCATTCCCATTGACTCCCATTCATTTTGGCGTCACTTTGACAGCAAATAACTTTACATCTGAGCCGTTTAAAGACTCAATTGGTCCATTATTTATTTCTAAAGACACATGACAATGTATAAAGGGCTCCATTACCTTCTATGTTACATTATGGCCCCGTATAAACAGTTTTTGTAAAAATAGGCTAACGACTGCGTCATAACCACTCGACTCTCTGTCGCGCGACCGTAAAGATAGGAGGAGAAGCTCGCAGGCAATCAATGCATTGACTTAATATGGCGTACTGGCGTTACATTTTAAAATAAATACTATAAAAATGACTTAGTCCTGCTCACTCACACCAGAGAACTCCTTGCTCAAGCTCGCCGTCTCTGCAAGATTAACATTGGCAGTTTTCACGCACAGCTACTAGAAGATTTACATCTGTCAGGCGGGTTGCTCACGTCATCAAGCTTAGTTTGAGTCGGTTTGAGTCTGCGCGTCAGGAAAGTAAGTGCTCAAAAATCGCTAAAAGTGGGCTTCATGTCATGATTCTGCCTTAGTGTCTTTGATTTTCCCTGGTCGTGAGGCAGGATCATGACAGAATCATGTTTTATGTACAAGCGCATGGTCTGTTTGGGCCATGTGCTTGTGTTGTCTCGTCTTGTAACCCCGCCCCCTTGTTATCCTCGTTTTGTCATTATTGCCCAGTCAGTGTCACCTGTTTCCCTCATTAGTTTCTCCCTATATAATCCCTGTGTGTTGGCTGTCCTGTGTCGGTACATTGTTTAACGTTGTTTCTCCTACCTTGTCAATCGTTGTGAGAAAGAAGCTGTGATTTTCCTGCTGATCGTCTTGTCTTGTGAGAAGTGTTTATCCTGTCTTTGCCGTTAGTTTATCATCAGAGTATTTGTCTAGTCTAGTCTAGTTTTGCCTATCTTGTCTTGTTTTGCCCCATCGTGGGTTTTGTTTTCCCTGTTTTTGTGTATCAATAAACGTTGTCACTGCATCCTGTCTGCACCTGGGTTCTCCTTCCACACCATCATAACAGAATGTACCGACCAGAACCGAACCCAGCAGACGTGCAGTCCTTGTCCACTTGTCTGCAACCTTCCGACCCGGAACTGTGGTGGCGTTCGGCTATCGCTGACAGTTCCAAAGGCAAGCTTCCTTTCCCTCCCCAGGGTGAGTTGACCCTGAAGAAGTACGCCCAGGTCATTGAGGAGAAGAGGTTCTTCCTGCCGGAGACCCTGGTCAACCGCTACCTCGTCGCGGGTCTCAAAGTCCTCCCTCCCCTTGCTGAACGAGAGAGTTTGGTCCGCCGCCCGTTTCACAACATGGTGGACCGCTTGTCTCGGAGGGAGCAGCCGGGTTCCCCTGTGTCTTCACCTCCTGCCACACTTCCAGCCATCCCTGAGGGTTGCATGTTAGCCGTTGTGACGGTTGAGGACCAAGCATCTTCCAGCCCGACTCCTGATCCACCACCTGCGTCTGTCAGCCCCCGTAGAAAGCGTGGAAGACGTTTGTCGTGGGAATCAGCGTCGGAGTCGTCCTCCACGGAATTCCCCTTTCCTGCGATGGTCTCCCCTGTACCTGCTTCTTCTCCCTCTTCGCCCCCCTTACCGGTCTCAAGCCTGGCTTTGGACTCTGCTCCGCGACCCAGAAGGAAGAAGAGGAAGAAAAGAGCCTCTTGTCCTCTGTCAGTTTCTCCCCCCCTGTTCACTAAGCCTCTCCAACCCGCCGCTGTTACAGACGATGCTGTTACTGTTCCTGCTGCTGTAAGCGCAGCTCCCCAATCAGCGTTAGAGAGTTTTGTTCCAGAGGCTGCTGCAGGGAGGGCCGTTGCTGAACCTGTAACAAGGAGAGCTGTGTCTGAGTCTGGAGTCGTGAGGGCTGAGGAGAGAGCCGCGGCCGATGCTGCTGCTAAGGCTGTTCTACAGTCTGTTTCTGCTGGTCAGGAGATGCCCGTCACCATTGCTGCCAAGACCCTATCTGATTACTTGTCTCGTCTTGTCATGATCCTTCAAGCCCCTGTCTGTCCTGTCTCATGCCCAGCACCCACGCCTGCCGCCGAGAGCGCAGCACCCACGCCTGCCGCCGAGAGCGCAGCACCCACGCCTGCCGCCGAGAGCGCAGCACCCACACCGAGAGCGCAGCACCCACGCCTGCCGCCGAGAGCGCAGCACCCACGCCTGCCGCCGAGAGCGCAGCACCCACGCCTGCCGCCGAGAGCGCAGCACCCACGCCTGCCACCGAGAGCGCAGCACCCACGCCTGCCGCCGAGAGCGCAGCACCCACGCCTGCCGCCGAGAGCGCAGCACCCACGCCTGCCGCCGAGAGCGCAGCACCCACGCCTGCCGCCGAGAGCGCAGCACCCACTCCTGCCGCCGAGAGCGCAGCACCCACTCCAGCCGCCGAGAGCGCAGCACCCACGCCTGCCGCCGAGAGCGCAGCACCCACGCCTGCCGCCGAGAGCGCAGCACCCACACCAGCCGCCGAGAGCACAGCACCCATGCTAGCCCATGTGAACGCTGTACCAAAGTCTGCTACATTCCACGCCTCTCCTGAGTCGGAGGTGAGGAGTGTCACTTCTTCTCGGGGAAGCTTTGACTCCGGAACAGCTTCTAAGAGCTCCGTTCCCGTTCCCGCTTCCTTTCCTCCTGTCAATCCCCTGGTCTCCGTTTCGTTGCCTGCTGCTGCAGTCCCCACTGTCCCCGGACTTCCGTTTGTTTCCCCTGTCATCACTAGTCCCCGGACTGTTCCCCCTGTCACCACTAGTCCCCGGACTGTTCCCCCTGTCACCACGACACCCCGGACTGTTTTGTCTAAGTCCTGTCCTCGTGTGTCCCCTTCCAAGTCCCGCCAGATTCCCCGTCCTCAGCCCTCGTCCCGTGGACCCAAGAACCCCAACACACCCATCCACCCTGGACCACCCCCCATGAACTCTGTAATTCCTCCACCTCCCCTGCCATGCTTGATGTTTCTGATGTTTCACCCGAACCCTGTCGTTGTATTTTCTTGTCTGCCTTTGTTAGTTTTTGTCATGTATTGTTGGTTTGTGTCTTTGTCACAGTCTGTCATGTCCCGCGTTTAATGTCCCCTTGAGGAGCGTCTGGTAGCCGCTCCTTAAGGTGGGGGTTCTGTCATGATTCTGCCTTAGTGTCTTTGATTTTCCCTGGTCGTGAGGCAGGATCATGACAGAATCATGTTTTATGTACAAGCGCATGGTCTGTTTGGGCCATGTGCTTGTGTTGTCTCGTCTTGTAACCCCGCCCCCTTGTTATCCTCGTTTTGTCATTATTGCCCAGTCAGTGTCACCTGTTTCCCTCATTAGTTTCTCCCTATATAATCCCTGTGTGTTGGCTGTCCTGTGTCGGTACATTGTTTAACGTTGTTTCTCCTACCTTGTCAATCGTTGTGAGAAAGAAGCTGTGATTTTCCTGCTGATCGTCTTGTCTTGTGAGAAGTGTTTATCCTGTCTTTGCCGTTAGTTTATCATCAGAGTATTTGTCTAGTCTAGTCTAGTTTTGCCTATCTTGTCTTGTTTTGCCCCATCGTGGGTTTTGTTTTCCCTGTTTTTGTGTATCAATAAACGTTGTCACTGCATCCTGTCTGCACCTGGGTTCTCCTTCCACACCATCATAACACTTCAACTGTCTCAACTGAGTTCCAATGAGATGACTCTGTCCATTTCTTATACTGTCTATGTAAAAGCCCCCTTAAATCACTGCTGAGCATGATGGGAGGAATTTGGTGGGAATAAAAAGATAAAATAATCTAGTTGTAGTCTTGTAAATAGTGTCACTACAAGATTCAGTGTTTGTAAAATCTTTAGTCTGAGACTAAAAACTGTGAACCCAAGACTTTAGATGTGAGCTGATAATCTTATAAAGTCTTTTCTAAATCTTTTCAAAGTCTTTAGGTGTATAGAAAGCATTACTTACTTACTTAAGGGGAAGAAGACCAGCAAGGACCCATCTTCCCTGGGACGAGCTGATCTGGCGGGGCAAGCAAATTATCAGGATCATCAGGCAGATGGAGTAATTATATAAAAGATTACTTAGTATTGTGAGGGGGTTTATTTCAGAGAGTCAATTTAAGTGTCCTAATTTTGAAATATCATGCTTGCAAGAGAGGCTTGAATCGCTAGACGCAAGCCTGCCTTGCAACTAAAGTGTTTGTAGTTTAAAGGTCATACTTGCAAAAGAGGCTTAGATCGCTAGAAGCATGATACAAGCTTGCTTTACACCTTAGTTTGTGGTTTCCTTTGATCTCTCTGAATAGACTCAATGGTTCAACAGGTGTTAAAGGACATGCCTACTTCTTTGACCTTGTGGTTTTAACATATGCTGGTGAAGGAATGGTTAAATGTATATATTTTTTCTCACCTAGGCAAAAGGTGAGATATGTGTATGTGTTTTTTTTCCCTTCAAAATAGCTTTAACTGTGGAAAGTTCCAGGCCAGTTATTTTACCTTGTAAGGGATTGCTGCATTATAAGTAGCCTACAGCCCCAAACTCTTAAGATGGCCCCAATTTAAAAATATAAAAGGTTTTGTTTCCTGTTGTTCGGGGCCACAATTCGGGTGAAGACCTATACGCATTTCTGTTATTTTTTTTCCTTTTTGAATTATTGTCTTGGTATTATTCTGAAACTATTTTTTAAGTAAAATGAAACCAATTTTGGTGATTCAAAAAACGTTCAAAACAAGAGTGATTTTTTTCCCTAGAAGTATCTTTACTTTGTTGTAGTTTAGACAGTAATACTAAGCAAACGCCCAGTGAAATGGACCCAGGACTGCACTGGATCGGACACCGCCGAGGAGCCTTTTAGCATCTTTAACCTGCAGGTAAGGGCAAGTTATGATTGTAATAGGTTATGGAAATGTGGTAGAAGGATTTAGGGGTTACATCGGTATAAAAACACAACAGCCTTTTTGACGAGGGCTTTTTGAAGTAAATAGACATTCAATTTGATTTCATTCCATAACAGCAGCTCAAATATTCAGTGTCAATGTGATTGACAGTCATTGTTTTGTGGTTGCTGTGGGTGACAAGCATCACAGACAGAGATGGATGGGTGTCACAACACTCTGACTGTGACAATGGGTTTCATTGTTCCTCAACAAAAATCTCATCCTCACTTTTGAACAGGAAACCACAACTGACTAAGCTGATATGTCTTGTGACATCCAGCAATGATTAGCTCATATCTGAAAGAGGAAAGAGTCATCTGTGGTGTTTTCATGAAAAACTTAAGGAAGGTTTTTGATCAATTTGGACTGCTGTAATCAAGATTATCATAACTAAAACCATAAAAAAACATTTTGGTTACTTGGAAAAAAAAAATATATATATATATATATATATATACAGTGGTGCTCATAATTAATGGCACCCCTGGTAATTATGATCAAAAATGGCTGTAAAAAATAAATCTTCATCATTTATCCTTTTGATCTTTCATTCAAAAATTGGCAAAAATCTAACCTTTCATTGAAGTAAAAGAATTGAAAATGGGGGGGGGGGGGGAATCACATTATAAAAAATATTTTTCTCCAAAACACGTTGGCCACAATTATTCATACCCCTAGAATTTTTTATGAATAATTTATCTATGAAGTATATTCCCATTAATATTTACCTTTTTTAGCACACCAGGGTGACTAGGAACATGAAATTGTCCAGCTATGACTTCTTGTTTCACAGGAGTTTAAATATGAGGAAGCACAAAGGCCAAATTCCATTAATCATCCATTACAATGAGTAAAACCACAGAACATGGTTCTGATGTGCAGCAAAAGATTGTTGAGCATCACAAAATAGAAAGTGGATGTAAGAAAATAGCAAAAGAATTAAAAATCCCCATTTCCACCATCAGGGCAATAATTAAGAAGTTCCAATCATCTAAAGTTGTTACGATTCTGCCAGGAAGAGGACGTGTGTCTATATTTTCTTAATGGACGGTGAGGAGGAAAGTTTGAGTGGCCAAAGACTCTTCAAGGATCACAAATGGAGAATTGCAGAGATTAGTTGAGTTTTGGGGTCAGAAAGCCTATTAAAAAAAATCAAACAACCCCTACATCACCACTTGTTGTTTGCGAGGGTTTTAAGAAAAATCCTCCTCGCTCATCCAAATACAAACTCCAGCATATTCAGGTGTCAGACACGACTGGATCTTCAAACGGCGCAGGGTTCTGTGGTCAGATTAAACTAAAAAAAGAGCTTTTTGGCAGCAAACACACTAGATGGGTTTGGTGCACACAAGGATAAAAAGTATCCCATGTGTACAATTTAATATACCATTGGATCTTTAATGTTGTGGGCATATTTTTCTGCTGGAGGTCCTGGACTTCTTATTCAGATACATGGCATTGTGGATTCTAGCAAATATCAACAGATAAAAAAATCAAAACCTGACGCCTTCTGCCAGGGATGGAAATTAACATTTTTGTCCACCTGCCACTGTGGCGGGTGGATTTCAAAATCTACCAGCCACTCAACTTTTTTACCAGCCACTTTCTTGTTTTTAACCGACAATGTTTTTAGTCCCAACAATGAAACTATTAGTTATCTTATTTGCATCTTCTGAAGCGTGTTGACGACATACCGAACACAACATTGTCAGACTTGTCTCGTCGTAAACTAACCAGTCGCGGGACTCCCCATTGTCTGCTTTTCTCCATTGTTCTTTAAAAAAAACAACGTTTCTTGACCTTCACCTCTTTGTCCACGGTCTCCTGAGATGTTTTCTCTGTAGACCTCTTAACACCTACGATGTAACGCCACATTTTTTGGAAAGTGTGCCTCCTCTAAAAGTGTCCGGGTGAAACTACTAAAAGCTACTTTTATTTACCCGCCACAGTGGCTGGTAGGTGAAGCGAGTTTACCAGCCACAACACAAAATCACCCGCATTTGGCTGGTGGCTGGTGCTAATATCCATCCCTGCCTTCTGCTAGAAATCTTATAATGGGCCATGGTTGGATCTTCCATCAGGACAACAATCCAAAACAAACATCAAAATCAACACAAAAATGTGTTAGGGAGCACAAAATGAAGCTTCTGCCATGACCGTCCCAGTTCCCTGAGCTGAACCATATAGAAAATGAGTGGCTGAACTGAAGAGAAGAAGCACCAACATGGATCTGGGAATCTGAAGGATCTGGAGAGATTCTGTATGGAGGAGTGATCTCTGATCTCTTGTCAGGTGTTCTCCAAACTCATCAGGCATTATAGGAGAAAACTCAGAGCTGTTATCTTGGCAAAAGGAGATTGCAAAAAGGTATTTAATAAAAGGGTATGAATAATTGTGGCCAACGTGTTTTGGAGAAAAATATTTTTTTATAATGTGATTCCCCCCCCCCATTTTCAATTCTTTTACTTCAATGAAAGGTTCGATTTTTGCCAATTTTTTGAATGAAAGATCAAAAGGATAAACGATGAAGATTTATTTTTTACAGCCATTTTTGATCATAATTACCAGGGGTGCCATTAATTCTGAGCACCACTGTATATATAAAACTTAAAATAAAAACAAAACAGAAATAAAAATTAATAAAAACTATAGACATTTCAGAAAACAAAAACTTCAATAAAACAAATGATAAAAAAACAACTAAAACTTTAAAATGTTAAACAAATTTTTTGTTGTTTAAACAAAACAACAAAACAACAAAAAATGAAAATAAACAACAAAATCTCATTCAATACATTAATTAAAACCAAAGTACAGAAATATAGCATAGAACTCATTGCTTGCATACATAAAAAAAGTATTTTCTTGTTTAAAACATTTACTCACTTCATTTTAATCTAAATATTAAAATACTAAATTCCTTTGCTTCTCACGTAAGTGAGAAAATCATTTTGGCTTTCTTGGAACATACACACAGTTTTTAGCAATTGTCACTGATTATATTATGCTTGCAGATCTCCTTATTTGATAGTGTCACAATAATTTATATTAGAAGAAATGGAAGCTTTAGCATAAGTTCTGCCGTGAAGACTGAATTGCTATGTCACTTATTACCTTCTCATCTATCCAATCATGTCCAATCGTGCTCGTGGTATAAAAGATCGGTACTTACACATGTCTGAGTTTGCAGATGCTGATGCTTACATTCAGTTGCTCGCGTCAGTTGCCGACCAAACATGTCTCAGGACACGATCTTGTTTGCAATTATTCTGATTCCGACGATGATTTCGTCCCACCTTCTCCTCCTGCTGCACGGCGCAGTTCACGCATTCAGTGCCGTATTGGCGCTAGAGAAGACCTACTCCTTCTGGCTCAAAATACCCTGGGTAATCCACCAGTTTCTATTTATCAAACCTCAAAAGCTTCTACTTTGGCAGCTCAGCCAAAACCAAGGAAAACTGCAGGAAAAGATCTACCAAATCATCCTCACCTCATCCAGCAAAAAGAACATCGCTACCTGTTTGGATGCCATCTTCTCTGCAGATCGCCGACCCCACAGACACAAATTATTATCTCATTGCTGCAGTTCAAAGCTTTTCTCAAATGGTCAAAGGATTGGAATGGAATTCAAACATTCCTTCACTAATCCAAACCTCAGCTCAGATCCGGCCTCAAACTCTTCAGCGGTTTCACAGTTTCATCTTCCCTATTTCGGATTAACCATCCGTTCGAGTGTGCCTTCAACGTCATCTACCCTGCCTGCTTCTCTACTCACGATTCAGAAGCCATTTCAAGATGTTTCTGCTCCACCGGCTCCTTCAAACTTCAATCTCTCCACAGCAGCTCCAGCTCAAGCCTTCGGTTCATGAGTTCACATCTACATATAATTATTGAAGGTTATACGTACTTGCCGTGCTGTCCAGGCTGAGGGGTTAGAGCTTGGAATTTCTGCCCAAACCCAAAGTACTCCCCCGTTGGTAAGAGTAGATGGAACTAGAGATGGAAAAAAAGTGAGGAGATGGGGTGGAGGTGGGATGCTGATAAACTGTCAAGGAACAAAGGAGGGTTCTGCTGTTATTTATCTTGTCCTGAGTTGATTACTGATTGATCTCCACTTGTGCTGATTGGGGTAATTATCTGCACCTGCTCCTCCCGAACCTTGTTAATAAAACATAATTTCACGAGTTCACATCTACATATAATTATTATGGTAAAGGTTATGCGTACTTGGCGTGCTGTCCAGGTTGAGGGCTCAGAGCTTAGAATTTCTGCCCGTATAGGAGCCAAATGTGTGTATCTTTTATTTGGGCCACTAGATGGAGCTGTAGGTTCATGTGTATATGTATGTGTGGGGTCAACAGGTAGTTAGGAGGTGTTGAACCCGGAAGGGCAAACAAGTTTTTGACCGCTACGGCGGAGTTTTACAAATGCTGTTGTCGTGCTAAGTTCTTGGAATTCTCGTGCTTGTGGATTTTATGTATTGTGCATCTGTGTGGAGGACAATAAAACTGGTAATATTGCAACGAAGACGATGCGTCTGGATCTAACTTAGCTACACGTAACAACAGGTTTAATATTAGCCGCCTGGCGTGTCATAACAAGTGGCTACGGGACAACAACTCTAGCACAGTATTAGACTGGCTATTATACTGTCAAAAACTTGCCTTTTTGGACTTTGTTTGAACTCTGATGCCTTGGGAACGGAGCGGCGAAGACATAGTTGGACGACAGTGTGGCACAATGGGAGGTGTCTGCTAGCTGGGCTAGCGCTACTGAGCTGGGTATCGAGGGCTGTGGACCGTGGCAGCCGAGGAGCCGACCGGGGGGCGGTGGAGCACCGCAGCCGGAGGAGCCAAGCTGGAGCACCACGGAGACTCTTCACGTGTCAGGTTGGACGACAGTGAATTACAGTAAAGGCGCCCAACAAGGTATGTGTAGCGCTACACTTTTTGATGGCCAATTGTGTGCACACATTAAATCCAATGCATTGGTATTTGCGTTTGCGGCATTTTTGAAGGTAAATTTGAGTGTTGACCTTTTTCGTTTGTGGCACACAAGTGACTTTCCTTGGCGTTGCGCTGACCGCAAGTGAACTCTCTTTGCGACGCACTGACTGTCTATGCGTAATGGAATCATGCACTGTGGAAATGGAGAACAATAATGAGACTGAACAAATGGCGTGTGGTGGGGAAACTCAAAAACGCACTGTTAAGTTAACAGAAAAGGCCTTGATTGAAAAAATTGATAAACTGCAAAACGAACGAAAGTTAAAATTAAATAAAATGGGTAAAATAAGACATGAGATTCATGGGTTAATGTCTAAAGGTGATAATTAAAATGTATTAAGTACTGTTGATGAGTTGAAAAGGGTTTGTGATGATGCCAAATATTTGCATGAGTCCTTGTTGGAGTTTTTGCCATGTGATGAAAAAGAGAAGCATGAGATATGGTTTAAAGCCAAAATGATTCCCAATGATGAGTGTATTGTTAGTGTGAATAAGTGGCTCTCTCAAACTGAAACAAACAGAAATGATGATGGTATTGATGATGATATAAGTCCTCACGACAGTGTGTCAAATGTTGGCAGTAGACAGTCACAAAAAAGCGTTAAATCCAGCACCATTTCATCTGTTAAGCTAAAAGCAGCAGCTAAAACAAAGTTAAATGGAACGAGCTCATGTAAAGGGAGACCAAAGGAGGAAGGATTGGTAAAAGAACTGAATCCCATGGTCAAAGAGTTTATACCTGAAAATGACAATAAAATTCAATCGCAGCAATGGAATGAACCAAAGGTGGCATTAAAGGGTCATTCCACCCATTTCAACATTAATCTTTATTGAAAGTGGGTCATATATGTAGTCGAAATGTAAAAGAAATTTTGAATTTGGTGCCATCTTGACCAAGAAAAGACAGAAAATAACTGAAGGGCGCATTTGTATGTAAGACAACAACTCCCACAATGCACCACATTGCACAGCTCCTCAAGCCACTCCCATTAATCCAGAACAGCGCAAACATCAGAGAAATCACTCTTCCGTCTACAAGGCTAACGTTAGCTGCCAAAAGAGTTTGAAATTCATTTCACACAAAATGTCTAGTTAGTTGGCTGTGGCGAGCAGGACGAGGGCGAGGGACGTGAGAGGACGGCGCGAGTCATAATGAGTGACACCTGTTAGACGCAGCGGTCTTATATCTCTCACGGAGGAGCGGAGGGAGGCATAAAAGGAACAGGCCTGATGTTATGTTATTGTTTTGTTTCTGTTGTGTGTGGCCAGCTGGCTTAAACTTTTGTTTTGTATTTGTTTATTTGACTATTAAAATGTTTAAATGTTCGCCGGTTCCCGCCTCCTCTTACCACAACAACGAACCCGTTACATTGGCAAACTCATTAGCGAATTACTCCTCGTTTGTATTTCTTTCTATATGGTGAATTATTGCATGATACCTGGATGTTCAGTCAGAACATATGCGGTGCGAAACTAGGACGGTTCACATCACAACACAAACGTCCGTGTGCTCGTCTGATTTAGAAATTTTGTCCAGGAGAAATTGCCATCGTTGAAATTCTCTGCAGCAGAGCAGACGGACTCTATCTGTGTCCGAAGCGCACAGCGACAGCACAGGCACCAGCAGTCCGCCTCAGCTCGAGCCAGTCCGGGCTCAGTCCGCGACAGGCAGCCGCCTCCTGTTCCTCCATCAGCCTCAGCTGCTCTTCACTATACTGCGGCTCGTAAAGATAGCCACGAACATCGGATTCGAGCAGCAGAATTTCAAAATCCTCTTCTTCCATATTATGTTTAGTTTATTCCGTCATTGTCGTAACTTCCTATCTCCACAGCGCTTGTTAGCTTAGCTTATAAACAAGATGGCTGATATTGATTTCAGTATCTGCAAGTGAAGTCCCACCCACTGATCTGTGATAGGTCTGTTAGTGCATTAGGTCCAACCCCCTATGGGCGGGTTTGAAATGGTGCTTGTAGTCCTTACAGAAATTCCCCCTCTTACACTTCCTCCTACAATGACGTAAAATGATGATTTTTGCGTCATTGTAGGAGGAAGTGAAAAAGGTAAATAGTGGATTTCTCTCGTCTCAGGGGAAAATGAGAGAGTGTTGCACGACCATTCAATAGTATGACTGGGTTTCTAACAATGGAAAGCTTAATGCAAATGGGTGGAGTGTCCCTTTAATGGAAACCAGACCTGTGGATGTCAGACCAAAAAAAACTGTGACAACAACACCCCTTGTGGTTGAACAATGTAAACCCAGTGGAACCAAACTACAAAGGGAGCATCATACACACAGTGAGAACGTACTTCAATCAACAACCAGTCTACAGTTACCTGGAGAATTTCTTACCATCATGAATAGACAAACTGAAATCACAGCAGCCTTGGTAAAGCAGCAGCAGTCAATGACGTTACCATCATGTGATATTCCGGTATTTGATGGCGATCCTCTGCAATACAGAGCTTTTATTAAATCATTTGAACAAGGAGTAGAAATGAAAGCAACTCAAGCTGACAGTTTGTATTACCTGGAACAGTTTACTAGAGGCCAACCTCGTGAGCTGGTGCGCAGTTGCCAACATATGGACCCAGATCATGGCTACACAGTACTCGACATTAGGGCTGGAAGATTTTGGCTAAAATCATAATCGCGATTAATCGAACAAGTCACCTCGATTACGATTATTGAACGATTATTTAAAACAAATTCTCATGTCACTGGCAAGGCTTTTACTGTAAATATGTTTACGGTTATTTTTTCTAATGAAAGAGTGCATAATCCTATCTTTGTGATTCTAAAATAAGGAAACACACAGATAGCTATTAATGCTTATTTATTAAATATTTCAAACATTTGAATTAAACAAAGCATACGATGCTTGAAATAAAAACGTCTTATAAAAAATGTAATTTAAGTTTTAATGTAAAAATAAAGTTTCCTAAAAATTTAGAAAATAAAGAACTTTTAAAAAGTTATTTCTGTAAACAAAATAAATTATTGTAAATATTCCCATTTTAAAAGTAAAATATATCTTGTATAAAACTAAAAAACAAATCATTTTCATATTGTATAGCATTTGTAAATGCTTGTGTTAGACACCTGCTTTGTGGAGGCACTTGCTGGGCGTTTGTCAGTCTCTCTCTCTCTTTTTGAGCAATGCTCATGTCTCAGCAGCGTCTACAGTTTGCTTATGAGCTGCGATTTCTCTCTCTAGAAATCACGCTTGTGCATTTTTTTCTCTGATTCAATCATAAACACGCTCGCGAACGATCCCGGCTTCAGCGTCATCATTACGACGACACGGCATTGATTACAGCTTTAGTTCAAACAGCGCTCGTTTCGGGACTGAACACAGCAATGTAGAGCCCCAACCTGGCATCAATCCCGGCTCGTGTTTGCGTTCACACAGAAGGAAATTTCCCGGGATCAACGCGCTGTGTGAAAGGAGCTCATGTTGCTTCAGTGTCGCAGACTGGACGGTGCGGAGTCACGTGACTACACACGCGGTAATATGTTTTAAAGGGAAAGTACATTAACACGCAGTGGGCGGAAATATTAATAGGATTCAAAAACCGAAATAACCGACATGGTAAAATTACGTCGGTTATAGGCTCTGAATTTCGGTTTCGATTATTTTTCGATTAATCATCCAGCCCTACTCGACATGCCTGTGAACATGAGGGCAATCCTTGCAAAACTTCCATATAAACTACGAGAGCACTGGAGAAGTAAAGCCCATGATATTATGGAGATAACTGGAAATAGGGCTGGATTCAGTGATATGGTTGCATTTATCGAGCGTCATGTCAAGATCTTGTTAGACCCGTTTTTCGGTGACTTACAAGACTATAGTTTAAGTGCAACACTTCTTAATCAGCATCAGCAAAGGCCACAAGTGGGTACCAAGATTAAAAGAAATGTTGTGGCCAGCACTGTAACATCTGTGAGTGCTCCAGAAGAATCCAAACTGACATATGCTGCAATAGAAGGAAATGAAGATGAGCCTTGTGTTTGTTGCTCACAAATTCACACATTAGGGGATTGCAAACAATTTGAAAGAAAACTGCACAAAGACAAAATGTTTCTGTTAAAGAGAAGAGGAGTGTGTTTTGGCTGTCTGCAACAGGGCCACATCAGCAGAAACACCAGAACCCCTGCCAGTTTCACCCACAATATGTGGTCATACAGGGGCCGGAAAGGATCGTGGCATGCTGTCAGTGCTCCCTGTAAAAATCAAGGCAGTGAAAGGTCATCGTATCATGCAAACATATGCGTTCTTGGATCCAGGCAGCACCGGTACGTTTTGTTCTGAACGGCTGATGCACGAAATGAACCTCACTGGAAAACGAACACAAGTCCTGCTTCGAACAATGGGTCATTCTAAAATGAGTTCAGCATTTTCACTGTTTAATCTTGAGGTGGCCGGGCTGGAGAGTAACACATTCTATCCTCTGCCAGAAGTCATCACACAGAAACAAATGCCTGTCACTAGGGATGACATGATAACATCTGAAGACCTAATAAAGTGGCCGTATTTAGCAGAGGTTTACATGCCATCCATTCAGTCTGGGATTGACCTGTTGATTGGTGTTAATGCCCCTAAGTTACTGGAACCCTGGGAGGTCATCAACAGCCAAGGAAATGGTCCATACGCTGTCAGAACTGTTCTCGGCTGGGTGGTTAATGGTCAATTAGATGACAATGATGAGCAGGAAGTCTCATCGGTAACAGTGAATAGAATATCAGTGACCAAGCTGGAGGAACTGCTCAAGAACCATTATAACCATGATTTCTGTGAGAACCCAACCAACAAACAGGAAATGTCTATAGAAGATCTAAAGTTTTTCAGCATTATGGACACATCTGCAGTAATGCAAGAAGGAAAGTACTGTCTGAACCTACCTTTTAAAAGGATGGATGTCAGTTTACCAAATAACCTTGTTGTGGCCAAACAAAGAATACAAAGCCTTAGAAAGCGATTTAAATTCAACCAGCACTTTCACCAGGAGTACGTAGAGTACATGAACAACGTCATCTCATGCTGCTATGCAGAGCGGGTACCTCAACATCTGTTACATGGTAACGAGGGAAGAATTTGGTATATCCCTCACCATGGAGTCCATCACCACAGAAAAGGAGCACTACGTGTGGTGTTTGATTGTGCTGCAACATTTAAGGGAGTGTCTCTGAACAGTGAGCTATTGCCAGGGCCCAATCTCACAAGCACACTTCTGGGCGTCCTCATGAGGTTCAGGCAGGAACCAATAGCCATCAAGGGAGATATTAAAGCCATGTTTTATCAGGTGCGTGTGCCTGAAGATGACCGAGACTTCCTCCGCTTTCTCTGGTGGCCAGAAGGAGACACTACACAAGAACCAGTGCCTTACAGGATGATGGTACATTTGTTTGGAGCAGTTTCATCTCCAAGCTGTGCAGCCTATGCCTTAAAGAGAACTGCCAAAGACAATCAGAATGAATTTCCAGCAGAGGTCACAGAAACTGTTAGACACAACTTTTATGTTGATGATTGCCTAAAGCAGTGTTTCTCAACCTCTCCTGCAGGGACCCCCTGACAGGCCATGTTTCTGTTTTAACCCTGAAATGGCACACCTGATTCAATTAATTAAAGGCTTAATGAGTAGTTGACTAATTGATTAATTGACTAATTCCTACTCTTCCTACTCTAATGAATTGAATCAGGTGTGCCATTTCAGGGTTAAAACAGAAACATGGCCTGTCAGGGGGTCCCTGCAGGAGAGGTTGAGAAACACTGGCCTAAAGAGTTCAGCTACAGACAAGGAGGCAATCAAGATGATAAATGATCTTGTTGCTCTGTGTGAAATGGGAGGCTTCACGTTGGAAAAATGGATAAGCAACAGTCGCGTTGTTCTGCAAGCCATCTCAGAAGAACAAAGAGCTAAGGACTTAAAGATGTTAGATCTGGATATTGATAAGCTTCCAATGGAAAGAGCTCTGGGTCTCCAGTGGTGTGTGGAAAGTGATGCTTTCAAGTTTAAGATGGATCTGAAACATCAGGCCCTGACCAGGCGTGGAATGCTATCCGTCAACAGTTCTGTTTTTGACCCGTTGGGGTTCCTGGCGCCAGTGACATTGCAGGCAAAGATTATGCAGCAGGAACTGTGTAAAAGAGGCTACAGCTGGGATGATGCATTGCCTCAGGACATTTTACACCAATGGAAAAGGTGGCTGGAGGGGCTGACCCTGCTGGCTGCATTTAGTGTGGACCGGTGTATAAAACCTGTCGGGTTTGGAGCCATAAAGCATGCACAATTACACAATTTTTCAGATGCCAGTGAAGCAGGCTATGGGACTGCTACGTACATTCGTATGACAAACCAGGAAGACATCATCCATCTTGCCTTTATCCTTGGCAAGGCCAGAGTAACACCTTTGAAGAACATAACCATTCCACGGCTTGAGCTGTCTGCAGCCGTTCTAGCTGTAAAAATCAATGCTATGGTCAAGGCAGAGCTGAACATACGACTAGAAAATTCTGTGTTTTAGACTGATAGCACATCTGTGTTGAAGTACATTAATAATGAGGACAGGCGCTTTCACACATTTGTGGCTAACAGAGTTGCAACCATCAGAGAGTTGTCTGAGCCCACTCAATGGAAACATATCAGCACAAAGGAAAACCCAGCTGATTATGTGTCTAGAGGATTGAAGGTCTCAGACTTCCTGAAAACCAGTGCGTGGTTGGAAGGACCAACATTTTTGCGGAAAGAAGAGGAAAAGTGGCCTGAATTTGTGTTGGATGTGGCCTTGGATGTTGGAGACAAGGAGGTTAGGAAGGAGGCTGCAGCTTATGCAATCAGCATTAACACTCCTACTCCCACAGACCAGCTTATTGCACACTTTTCAGACTGGAGGAGACTTAAAAGGGCAGTGGCTTGGTACTTGAGGTTGAAGAGTGTGTTGAAAGAGAAATGTAAATGTAGAAAGTTGGACATTCCAGTGAGAAAGAATCCAGTTGTGCACAAAATGAATACAAGAGGTCGCCAGAGGACCACTACTGACTCAAAGAGCAGCAGTCTGTCCACGGCAGAGTTACAGAGTGCAGAGTTCTTCATCATTTTGTATTGCCAGCAACAAAGGTTCAAGTTTGAGATTGAAGCTCTATCGCAGAACATCAGAGTGAGCCGTCAGAGTTCCATCTATGTGTTGGATCCTGTTTTGGAGGAAGGGCTTTTGAGAGTTGGAGGCAGACTTCACAGAAGTGCAATGCCAGAGGAATCTAAACATCTAATAATCCTGGCCAAAGAACAACACATCTCTGAATTAATCCTTAGATGCTTTCATCAAACTCTTGGACATTCCGGACGAGCTCACACTCTGTCGGCTGTAAGAAGAAAGTTTTGGATTACCAAGGGAAATTCTGCTGTGAGAAGGATTATTGGACAATGCAGTATCTGCAGGCGATACAATGGACGTCTATTAATGCAAAAAATGGCTGACTTGCCTGCTGCAAGGATTCTCCCAGACCATCCCCCCTTTACCAACACAGGGGTTGATTACTTTGGACCAATTGAAATTAAAAGAGGAAGAACATGCTGCAGAAGATATGGTGTTATATTTACCTGCCTGGCAAGTCGAGCCATTCATTTGGAGGTAGCAGCTACTCTTGACACAGATTCCTGCATAAATGCGCTAAGACGATTTATCAGCCGAAGAGGACAGGTGAAACATCTGTGGTCTGACAATGGAACAAACTTTGTTGGAGCTGAGAGAGAACTGAAAGAAGCTCTTGTCAAACTGGACCAGGACACAATAAATTCGTTCTTGGCGCAGGTAGAAATTAATTGGACATTTAACACACCTGCTGCCTCCCATTTTGGTGGTGTTTGGGAGAGAATGATCCGCCTGGTGAGAAGGGTGCTGAACTCAGTGCTGCGTCAACAAACACTGGATGATGATGGGTTAAATACAGTGTTGTGTGAAGCTGAAGCCATTTTGAACGATCGCCCCATTACAAAGCTCTAAGACGATCCAAATGACTTGGAGCCTTTAACACCAAACCATCTGCTCCTGCTTAGAGGAAAGCCATCATTTCCTCCTGGGATTTTTAAGCCAGAGGATCAGTATGGAAGGAGGCGATGGAAACAGGTACAATACCTGGCTGATCTGTTCTGGAAGAGATGGGTCCGAGAATACTTACCCTTGCTTCAGGAAAGACAGAAGTGGAACGAGAAGAGGAAAAATCTTGCTGTTGGAGATGTTGTGGCCATTATGGATCCATCTGCCCCTCGAGGATCTTGGCCTCTTGGAAAAGTTTTGGAAGTTTTTCCCGATAGTCACGGCCTTGTGAGATCTGTGAAGTTGAAAACTAAATCCAATATTATTGAGAGACCAATTTCTAAGCTTGGCATGGTGTATGGAGTCTAATTACTGTGTATAAGACACATATGAGGAACTCATTTAGTCTCCTTTATGGTTATTATTAATTGTCATTTTTGTTTATCACGCCAATTAGGGGCCGGTGTATAGGAGCCAAATGTGTGTATCTTTTATTTGGGCCACTTGATGGTGCTGTAGGTTCATGTGTATATGTATGTGGTGGGGTCAACAGGTAGTTAGGAGGTGTTGAACCCGGAAGGGCAAACAAGTTTTTGACCGCTACGGCGGAGTTTTACAAATGCTGTTGTCGTGCTAAGTTCTTGGAATTCTCGTGCTTGTGGATTTTATGTATTGTGCATCTGTGTGGAGGACAATAAAACTGGTAATATTGCAACGAAGACGATGCGTCTGAATCTAACTTAGCTACACGTAACAACAGGTTTAATATTAGCTGCCTGGCGTGTCATAACAAGTGGCTACGGGACAACAACTCTAGCACAGTATTAGACTGGCTATTATAGCCCGAATCCAGAGTACTCCCCCCAAAAAGCAAAAGAGGAAAAGGACAGCCGCCAGACTATAGACCGCCCAAAGACGCAGCGAATTTGGCGGGCTGGCTTTTCAATAAGCTTGATCGCTTGACCAGGATATCTCCATGGCCTTAACGGTTTAGACCCCCTGACCGATGGACGGGGAGTGGCGGGAATCAAAAAAAAAAGGCCGACCGGGAGGATCCATGTAGCTTCTGACGTGAGCGGCTCAATGGCGTCAGGATATTGGGCTCTACCGGCCGTCTGTGAGGTAGGGTGAACGTGATTTCACCAAGTACCACATGATCCAGGATCAACATCTTTGTTGATCCTGGATCAACTTTCCAATCAACCAATCAGATTTGAGGGACAAGTTTACAGTTTATGTCCTGTTTAGGCTTAGAACCAGGATGAAGTACTTAAACATCAATGTTATTCACCTTTCATTACCCTCTGATTTTAGGGAAAAGTTATGGGTAGGGTTAGGTTTAGGGGTAGGAAGTGGGTAAGGACTACATTTTGGGACAGGAATGTTGATCCAGGATCAACAACATATGTTGATCCAGGACCATGTCTGACTTGGCAAAATCACGGTGACCTGTGAGGTAGAATGAATTTGACAATGCTGGCTGGGCAGGAAAGATAGATAGGTGTCGAGTCCGCTGAGAGACCAATGCTCGCTGGACAGAGGTAATGGTAAGATAGATACATGCTGTGTCCGCTGAGAGACCAATGCTCGCTGGATGGAAGAGAGTAGAGATAAGTACACAGTACGTCTGCTGGGAGACCAATGCTTGCTGGACAGGAGAGAGTGGAGATCGGTGCACAGTGCATCCGCTGGGAGACCAATGCTCGCTGGACGGGAGAGAGTGGAGATGGGTACACAGTGCGTCCACTGGGAGACAAATGCTCGCTGGACGGGAGAGAGTAGAGATAAGTACAGAGTACGTCCGCTGGGAGACCAATGCTCGCTGGATGGGAGAGAGTAGATGTAAGTACACAGTACGTCCGCTGGGAGACCAATGCTCGCCGGACGGGAGAGAGTAGAGATAAGTACACAGTACGTCCGCTGGGAGACCAATGCTCGCTGGATGGGAAAGAGTAGAGATAAGTACACAGTAGTCCGCTGGGAGACCAATGCTCGCTGGCCGGGAGAGGGTAGAGATAAGTGCATATTATGTCTGTTGGGAGACCAATGCTTGCTGGACGGGAGAGAGTGGAGATGGGTGCATAGTACGTCCGCTGGGAGACCCATGCTAGCTGGATGGGAGAGAGTAGAGATAAATACATAGTACATCCGCTGGGAGACCAATGCTCGCTGGATGGAAAAGAGTAGAGATAGATGCATGCTACGTCCGCTGGGAGACCAATGCTCGCTGGACAGAGAAAGAAGAAACATAGATGCATGCAACGTCCGCTGGGAGAACAATGCTCGCGGGACAGAGAGAGGCATCAAGTAGGGGTTTTAACGGGAATATTAATTCTGAATAGTGAGGTGCTGGAGAAAAGACATAACTGCTGCGGCAATGGAGAAAATTAGCTAGAGAAACAGAGCTCCTGTGGGAGCAAAGTAGACATCACTGCTGCGGCAGTGGAGAAAAAATAGCCAGAGAAATTGAGCTTCTGCGGGAGCAGAGTAGACATCACTGCTGCGGCAGTGGAGAAAATGGACAGAGAAATTGAGCTCCTTCGGTAGCAGAGTAAACATCACTGCTGCGGCAGTGAAGAAAATAGCCAGAGAAATTGAGCTCCTGCGGGAGCAGAGTAGACATCACTGCTGCGGCAGTGGAGAAAATTAGCCAGAGGAAACAGGATTCCTGCGGGGAGCAGAGTAGACATCACTGCTGTGGCAGTGGAGAAAATTAGCCAGATGTGGAGGTATTCAAGGACTTTTATTTTGAAAGTTTTCTCGGAAGATACGGCAACCACGAGAGGGAGCACGAAGGAAAAATTCGGAGGCCACGAGTGAAACCAGGGCCGGCCCGTAGCTTAGGCAGTATAGGCAAATGCTAAGGGCGCCAGCGTCTTATACCCTAGGGGGGGGGCGCCAGAGCCGCGTAAGGAATTTTCCGATTTTATTGTACTTCATCATATCATTAACACTGCAACGAGTGGAGCATAAGCCTCCCAGTGGCGCAAAAAGTGGGTATACCGTTATGTGTAGCGGAGTAGGCGCCCTCATAAGATTTCATCATAGAATGTTGACAGGGGACCCCCTCCAATAATATCGCGAGCGTGCGCGGGCGCCGTGAGCGCTGAGCGAACAGGCATGAGTAGTGAGTTGTCGTCGAAATAGATGGATAAAGCAAAAAATCATCCGGGGGCTAAAATAGAAATAACCCATTCGTTTTGTTTTGTTTTGCTTAATCGGCGGCGCTGGGTTAGTGCTGTTGGTGTAATGCATTGGTCAAAAAAAAGTCAGCGTTAGCTTTTTTTTCTGACACCGCATGAAACGCGTAGATCAACGGCCCATTAGTTGTTTTCTTGATTGACACTGGGCTGGCCCAATCACATCTTTAATGTGAACTTGTGAAGTATAGAAAAATACTCTTTCTATTAGTATAGAAATTAGTACAAAACTTATGAAAGTTTCCTTTATTTTTCAGTGCATTGTTTTACAATATATGATTGAGTATTATCATGGGATTAATATTATAACTATTATTATGTAATGTAGACAGACACTAACTAAAAGAGGTTTGAATTTTTCTTTGTTTAATTTGAACATGAATATGGGTTGGAGCTTTTAATTTTGAACTCTCAAAGTGCACCAGATTGATGAATTTAACATTAAAATGCACAAAATTTTCTTACTGGTAAACAATCAGTGAAAGGCTCGCTTTATGAACGCAATTATACGTTTTTCTTTTTTAAATGTTTTTTTTCTGTACGCTGGGTACAATGAGATGGTATTATTCTACTCACCCTTCAACCATCGGACATTAAAAGGACATTTAAAAGTGTAAAAGCATCAACAAGGTACTTCAACAAGAGACCATAAATAACCCCAAAAGCGAGATTCTTTCCACGGTAATAACAGACGGGTCGGGTTAAATATCAGTAATACATATTATGTAACACAATGTTGCCTTAATAAAAAATGCTAATTTCTTCAGCATTGCGTGATACTATTTCAAAGTTATTTCCGTAATTTTGAAAGAAAATAAGTTGTGAAAACAACCTGGAAAGAAGAGACGTTAGGATTGAGGAGAAAAATGAGAGATTCTTCGTGTAATTCCAGTGAATTATTAATGGGATATATTGTAAACTAAATCGGGAGAACAGACCACAAATGTGCAGTACCTAGGCTATATGTTGTAATGTTTTCATACTATTACAGCGAAATGAAAAGGGAAAAAAGAAAATGATCACGAGGAAACAAAAACAGCGACCGAAACGAGCTAGATATGCTTGTTATAACGTCACGTTAAAAATACCAAGTGTTACGTTATTGTCATGATGTCTGAAAATAAATCAATCTTTTTGAATGGAAGTTCCCCAAACCGGAAGTGCCGCCCATAATTCAAAACGCAGTAAGCTCGTCAGGAATAAGGTGGATTCGCCAATAAAAGAAAATAAAAATACATTAATGAATTTAGATTTAAAAAGCAATAATTGCATGAAAACAGGTTGTTGACGAGTCTTTTGGGTCAAGTCGCAAGTCAAGTCTGAAGTCTACTGGGTCGAGTCGCAAGTCGAGTCTAAAGTCACCTGTTTGTGCGACTCGAGTCCGAGTCTCAGACTCGAGTCCCCATCTCTGCAATGGAGCGGTGCCAGACTCTATGTACAAATGAAATGAAATGTACTATAGAGTCTGGTGGGACCAGGCTACTAGATTCTTGCACCAAACAACACAACAAGATGACATTTAATAATAATTTAAGCTCCTTATTATGTAGCCGAATCTGTGCTGGTTTGTATTTGCCACCTCCAGTTTCACTATGTTTTGCCTTCAGCTAGCGCCGTGACGTAATTGTGATGTCAGCACAAAGGGGTCTATACTACTCTCATCATCATCATCATCATCAGATGTGACGATAATAAGTGACGTAGTAATTAAGTTATGCAGAACTCTCCGGTGTTCTGGCTGTAAATGGATCTTGTTTATATGTTGGTGAGTCATGACCCTGACCACAGATAATTGCTTATACACGCGCTTTTGAAACTCCCGAAATTAGTTATGAAGTGCACCAGTATTTTTATTGGACAAAAAAATTCCACACGTAATAACCTAGAATACTTGATGGCTGCTCTGTTAAGTCTTCGTCGTCAGTTAGGAACCTGGGTGTGCTCTTTGATACTAGTACTAATACTAGTGTCTAGTATCTTTAAAACCGCAATTTTCCATCTTAAAAATATATCTAAATTACGTCATATGCTCTCACTGACAAATGCGGAACAATTAGTTAATGCGTTCATGACCTCAAGGCTAGATTATTGTAATGCTCTACTGGGTGGATGCCCTGCACACTTAATAAACAAACTACAGCTAGTTCAAAACGCAGCCGCTAGAGTTCTTACCAGAACCAGGAAGTATGACCATATTAGCCCAGTTCTGTCAACACTGCATTGGCTTCCTATTAAAAATCGTATAAAATATTGCTGATTACTTACAAAGCACTAAATGGTTTAGCTCCCCAGTACTTGAGATGAGAGTAGTATAGACCCCTTTGTGCTGACATCACAATTACGTCACGGCGCTAGCTGAAGGCAAAACATAGTGAAACTGGAGGTGGCAAATACAAACCAGCACAGATTCGGCTACATAATAAGGAGCTTAAATTATTATTAAATGTCATCTTTAAAGGAGAACTCCGGCGCAAAATGAAATTTGGTCTAATTACACATTGTTACCTAGTCAACTGTTATCTGAGATTTGTTTTCATGATTATCGAATGTAAATACTTTTATCTCTAAAACCAGTTTAGCCTATAACACTAGTATAACGCTAGTATATAGGGCATAGAGTAATGACAAATAAAAATCGCTAGTTAATACCACTAACAAGGCTCAAAATAGCCCAACACTAACACGGTAGCATAATCAGGGTCCCTACATACAAACCGAAGCATTGAGAACGTTGTAAGTGTACAAACAGTTTAATAAGAAGATATTTTATACATACAGTCAGCTTCGCGAAAACAGATAGGAGCCATCTTTGGAAAACAGTCTCGAGCAATCGAACCACGAACGCCGAGCCACCTTATCACAACAACTGGCTCGTTCACATCTCAACAGCGCACTTGGCTCGGCGTTCGTGGTTCGATTGCTCGAGACTGTTTTCCAAAGATGGCTCCTGTCTGTTTTCGCGAAGCTGACTGTATGTATAAAATATCTTCTTATTAAACTGTTTGTACACTTACAACGTTCTCAATGCTTCGGTTTGTATGTAGGGACCCTGATTATGCTGCCGTGTTAGTGTTGGGCTATTTTGAGCCTTGTTAGTGGTATTAACTAGCGATTTGTATTTGTCATTACTCTTTGCCCCATATACTAGCGTTATACTTGACTAGGTGCACGTGGCCGCCATTTTGGATTTCTGATCAGCGAGTGTACGGTCGGACACTTCCGGTTTCGCTTTACGCCGGTGCAGGGAGCCGGAGAAAGCCGACAATTATCTCTTATAGTTGTTTATAGAATCAACTATATCATTTAAAAATACTACTAAGATATATTACTATCACACGAGCAAATGGCAATTAAATGCATGGATGCAAAGTTATATTAATGAATGAAACTGTTCATGAACAGAAGATTGAATGGCCTCATGCTGCATCCACGATGAGAATTATGCCTTCTGTATAGAGTTACAACTACGATTTTATTTGGTTATATCAGCAGACCTGATTTTGCGGGACACGAGGGAGAGAACTTGCTATTATTATAGGCTACTAGGTGAATATTTATTTTGTCTTTTTGCAGTGATGCTTTAAATTGCTAATAGGCTTTATAAAAATGTTAATGACGGCGCTGACCGGCGCTGTGAACGTCACTAATAATATAGGCCTAAAACTAATTTTAACAGCACGGGTCTATTCAATCTAAATAATTAAGTGAAAATAATAATCCAATCGCTAAAAAGCTAATTTACAAATAAATTCCATTAGGAAAGATTAAATGCGTTCTTACCGGAGTCAGTGATCTTGAATGTATATTTTTTTGTCTGATCTGGCAGCTTCGAGTAGGGCTTCTCATTCATTATCTGTACATCTCGTTTTTTAGGGTCACCTGTAACTGGTTTTTATGTATATTTTTTTCTCCCATTCCTTATACGAACAAGACGCGTTTTCTTCTCGGGAGCTCCGGATAGATCCATTTTTCTGTTGCATTTTTTCTCAGTTTTCCCGCTCTGACTAGAAACAATAATACCGTCGGCTGCATATGTTCAGTGTTTTATTATTAACATTTTTTATTGTAGAATTGTAATTTAAAGGACGATGAAATAAAATGATGCAGACAAAATTAAAATGCGGGACACTGATGACTTGCGGGACGCGGGACAAAGCTTCAAATTTCGGGACTGGTCACCCTAGTCAACGGGTAATGCATGAAAGCTGACTTCTTTAACGTGACGAAACGGTTCATAACGACACACAACAGTGAAGTTCTGATCTGAAAGGCAAGTTGCTTCCCTTGAATTTTAAAAACACTCATTGTGCATCAACAGCATCTGTCATCAGGGTGACAAAAACACAAGGTCTGTTGTTGGCATTGCTTTATTTGGTAACATTATTATTGCTAACTGTTTGTATTTTAGTAATTTAAATGCATATAAGTATTTCACCTGTGCGTTTCTATGCTTTCTATTAGGCTACTGCATTTATTTGTGCAAGTGAGATGAGTAAAGAGCATCTTAAATCATAAATATTTCATAAATCATTATCTGTCTGTTTTTATAAGCAGCACAGTAGCCCACTGTAAAATATCACAATTAGCTATATTAAATTGTTTGTTAACTAATTACAGTTAACAATGTAGCCTAAATTACTCACAATTATTACGATTTTTTTTCCGCCGTCGTTTTTATCTATAAAGATAATTGATGCAAAGAAAGCATGTATATAACGTGTTATTGATCGAGCAACTGATGTAGCCTAAGTATCAGAATTGAGAAAATAGTAGGCCTATTTATGGAGATTTAAACAAGACAGGGCAAACAGGTGAATGTTCAGGCGGTATTGTATGCAAACAAATAAAATCGTAGTTGTAACTCTATACAGAAGGCATAATTCTCATCGTGGATGCAGCATGAGACCATACAATCTTCTGTTCCTGAACAGTTGTATATTAATCTGACTTTGCATCCATGCTTTTAATTGCCATATGCTCGTGTGATAGATAGTAATATATATCTTAGTAGTATTTTAAATGATATAATTGATTCAATAAACAACTATAAGAGATAATTGTCGGCTTTCTCCGGCTCCCTGCACCGGCGTAAAGCGAAACCGGAAGTGTCCGACCGTACACTCGCTGATCAAAAATCCAAAATGGCGGCCACGTGCACCTAGCGAATACTAGTGTTATAGGCTAAACTGTTTTTAGAGATTAAACTATTTACATTCGATAATCATGAAAACAAATCTCAGATAACAGTTGACTAGGTAACAAAGTGTAATTAGACCAAATTTCATTTTGCGCCGGAGTTCTCCTTTAACAATACTTTTACAACATTATTTTTCTGTAAAGCTGTTTTGAAACAATTTGTATTGTAAAAAGTATTGTATTGTATTGTATCTATATAAATAAATGTGACTTGACTTGACATTTATATTTTTAGAAACATGTTGTTTTGCATAAAATATAACATTGTTTTGATTATATGGAAATGTTATTGGTGTTGAATACAGTTTGTGCAAAGAGATGTGTTTTTGTTTTCTGTGATCAAAGACTTCTCTTTTTAAGTCTCTTGTTGGGGTCTTTTGAGGTAGAGATTATTCTTTAACCTTGTGTAGTCACATTCTCAAAGTAAGATCAATATAATTGTTAAATGTGTAATGGGTATTAATTGCGAAAACTTTTGCATCAACAGAGGTGCATAATTGTGTTCTGAATGGGGCTTATGCCCCTCTTATGGGGCTTATGCAACCTCTTGTGGTCAATTGTGTGAAATAATTACACTGTTGTTTTTTTTCTACTGCTATAAATTGAGCCAAAGGGAAACCTTGAATTACATTATACTATAAATTATTAATTACTGCAGCAAAACATCCAGCAAACCTCTCTTTTTTTACTGTAAAACAAAACAAAAATATCTATCTGTATACTAAAACAAAAGACAATTTTCTTACACATTCTCATGTTTTATTGTGTTCTATCTCATGATTTGTTAAAACTACATATCTTTTAAAACAGGGGAATGAAAGGAACTTACCTGAATTACCAAATCCCCTTTTTGGTTTGTAGAAATATTTGTTAAAAAAATTAAAATTTGAGTCAGTATCGCCCTCCTGTGGTGAATTGTGTGAATTATGTTTCGCCTATAACTCGAACCAGGGGAATAACTTGCATGCAATACATTTTTTGCATTCATTTAATATTATTTCAAAAGTTTTTGATTACCATATGGAGCAATAAATCATCTGGCAAAGTAACTCTTTTGGTTACTATAAATACTTTAGATCTGTAGACTGTAATATATATTTAAAAATTTCAGTCAACTGAGTACCACCCTCCTGTGGTGAATTGTGTGAGTTACATTGCTGTTTTTTTTCTCTATGATTATAACTAAAGCCAAAAGAAAAACTTAAAGGAGCACGCCACAGTTTTTTGAAATAGGGGTTATTCACCGTCTCCCCTACATTTAGATAGTTGGGTAAACTCATTTTTATCTCAGTGCATGCATTGTCTTAGTCTGGCAGTGCAGACCCAAGCTTAGCTTAGAATAATGAATGGAGTCCTTTGTTGCCGGATAGCATGTCGTAAGTAAAAGTGAAAAAAAAAAAAACTTATTACCCCTAAGGTGCTCTTTATTTGGGTGCACCTTTTGTTATTTTTCCGGTCATTTTATTGATTTAATATTATTTAATAACTTGTTGATTACCCCTAATGTCACGTTTGGTCTGAGTTTGAGCTTTGCGTGTGTTGTATTTTTAGTCGGTTTTGCAATGTTTCCTCTTTTCGCATTTATTGCTATGGTAGTTATTTGTTTGATTAAAGGTGCTCTAAGCGATGTTGGGTGACGTCACTTCTCGTTGACGTTTAAAGTATTGTCAAACAAAACGGAGGCTAGCTAGACCCTCCCTCCTCCTCATCTGAGCACTAACCCCCCAAACCCACCCCCAAATCATTCTTGTCGGTTATTGGCTGGAACAGTTTATGTTTCGTGGCACAAGGTTGCAAAAAACAGTTTGTGTTTGTTGCTATTTGTGGAGTTCCTGGGGTGTCTGCAGAGGCGGCGTCTTTTTACAGTGTGTTCAGGGGACAGGCAGAGATAGTGAGCAGACGTTTGCTGTATGTGACAAAAAAATGTTTTGGCCCAAAAAACGCATGACGCTGCTTAGAGCACCTTTAAGTTACCACACCTGTTTCTTGTTTCCTCCCTTGGATTATCTTTTGTATAACCCTGTGTTTGTAGTGTTCTTTGTCAGATCTTATTTAGTGGGTTTTCTGTTTGCCGTGTGTTTATTTTGAGAATATGAGGTGTTATTTTGAGCTTGTTTTCATTAAAAATCAACTGCTTGCAATTATTATTTATTTCATTCGTGCCTCGTTTGTTGACACGTGATTTGGCAGATGTTGATTACGTCTGTTATTTTATATTGCTAGATATTATATACGAATTCGTGTAAATCAGCTGAACAACGCCCTCCTGTGGTGAATTGAGTGAATTACATTGGATAGAGATATAGAAACCACCTTGACTTGAATCATATTTTACATCGTTCCAGAATTAATTGCGTGAATTACTTTGCTGCAACTTGTTTCATTTATTATATTTTTCGCAGCTATAACTGGACTGGAGCCAGAGGAAAAGCTTTCATTACATTAATTTGAATTGATTAAAAAAAGAAATTTGTGGATTACCCTGTGATTTTTCAGATGTTGAATACATTTGCCAAATCACGTCGTTTTCTGAGCAGAAATGGGCATCTGTATTACAAAACCAAAGCAACTGAACGCCTTCCTGTGGTGAAATGTGTGAATGACTCCCTTTAAAGGGAGTCATTTTTTTAGCTAAAAAAATGTCTAATGCGTAAGAAGAGATGCCTAAATACGCTAAACCGCTTTTTTTGTATTGAAACAGATCGGCAGATAATAAATGTACTGCCTGGGTATTAACTTTTGACACGTTTGCATGACATAATCAGATCATGGCGTCCGCTTTGATGAAATCACTCCTATAAAAATTAACCATGGTTTTACGACAACTAGCTAAAATATGTAATTATTGTAAAACTATGGTAACCACAAATTAACCATGGGTTTACTACACTAATAGTTTACCATGCTATTTGTGTTTTACCAATAATTGTGGTTATTGCCTACAAATGGTAAATCCATGTACACTTTTACTAGTAAAACCATGGTTTATTTTCGTAAAAAGTTGATGACACGGCCCAGCTATATACAAGTATTGTACCTTTATATCTTCTCCGATTATTATAGATGTTGTTGTTCCTCTTGAGCATGGTGGTTTGTTTGATTCTATCGCATTTTGAAATCTAATTAAAGGGGGGGTGAAATACTCAGTTTCACTCAATCTCATGTTAATCTTGAGTACCTATAGAGTAGTATTGCATCCTTCATATCTCCAAAAAGTCTTTAGTTTTATTATATTTATAAAAGAAAAATAGGCTGTACCGAGTCTTTCCGGAAAAACCCGAGCGGGTGGAGGCGTGCCGTGTGGGCGGGAACGCGCGAAGCTTTTGCGTGTGTTGTAAACAGACAGACACGTGGTTTATGAGGACATGATTTAGTTTTACAATAAACAAACTGACACCTATAGTGGCCAGCTAAACAACTGTATTTAAACACACAAACACACACCATACATCGCATGCTCCATCGATACATTAACTGTACGTGATCATGTTGTTTACTTGCTGTGCTTAGCTTACACGCCGATAGTTAACAACACACAGACATTTGAAGCAGTTTTACTCACCGCCTGCTGTTCCGTGAACCTTTATCGTTGGGACTGCTCCATCTTTTAAGTATTAGGCGATCTGCAAATCGTCGAACTGTGCCTTGTTTATTAAAACTATTAGCAGCTACCGCCGAAATGAAGGGAACAAACAAGAACACAATTGACCCTTCGCGTGGAGCTTGATTGACAGGTGTTCTAACCAATCATACTTCGCCAACCGCCATTTTGTCCGAAAAAGCAGCCAGTAGAGTTAGGAGGATTTGAACTTGGTAAAATGAATATACTGACGCCTTTCCGCGGTTAAAACAACATTACTTCTTATGTTCGTTCATGTTTATTTGATGCTATAAATGAACTAGAAGGAAGAGATGATCGGATCACGAGCAGCTTTAACGGATGCTCTACAGCGATCTGTCACGGCACATTAAAGAGCCCCAAAACGGTATTTATTGTTTAAATTTCTTTCAAAAAATGACCACATTTGAAAGCTGAGACTTTGTTTAATATGTTTAATATCAAAAGTAACCGAAAAGTAACCTGGTCTGTCCTGTCTGTCCGCGTGTTGTCAGTCTCCTCTCTGCTCCGCGATAGCCTGGGTTTCCCCATACTGCCTTACCGCAGCGCGATTCAATAGACTATGTGCACGTTAGCATATGCTACTTCCGGCTGCGAAACCGATATGGGGTGTCTAGTTTCCGGTAGCCTGATGGACAACGTAGATTATGTATATTTCTCCAGATGTCTTGGACATTAACCGAAGATTTCAGTCGATATTTTAATATAATATTAGAGTCGATGATGTTCATCGACTGGTTAGTGATTTTTCTCCAACTCCCCAGAGCAAGAGAGAGAAAGGGGTTTAAATATTACATCTCTCAGTATGTCATACAGGGAGTACACATGTAATACAGGGAGTAAAGGTATCCGACGTTGGGAAAGGGAACTAAAAAAAGTCCTCGCTCTAGACTAGGTACTGAAAGAGTTATAGGAACTTAGTCCGGTCGGAACACGCGAAAAAAATGGTTAAAGGAAGGTTCTAGGCACTGCAAAAGTCCCTCCGGACGGAAAGCGGCTATAGACACCGTGAGTAGTGACTTTTCCCTTGTCAGTGGTTTAAAATATGTAGTTGGATTGTTTCATGTAACTTAGTTCTTCTCCCTCGCTGTGTTATGGCTTTGCTATGTGTGGATACATGTGCTGGTTACGTTCGTGAGACAGCTGATTAGTAGGCTACTCTTGTCATTGACCGGAAAACAGTTACAGGAATCACCAACCCGTCGATCGCGGTCGACAAGTCGATCTTGGAAGCATTTTAAGTCGATCACGAAGAGTTTTCAAAATCAGAGAAAAAAGCCTATTGTGTGTAGTAAATGGTGTTCTAATCCATGTTGCTGTTACAATCACGTCATTTTTGCGGCGCGCACCTTTGGGCTCATGCGGACCCGTCGAGTTAAACAAGGCTTTACGCTTTAACCATTAAACCAGCTCAGCCACAGTAAGTTTTTTTTATGTTTTAGGTCCATTGCGAACGATTAAACTAAGTTAACGCCGGTCCACTGATGTAAACAAGACGGCAACCGGAAACGAAGTACCCAACGTCCGCCCTCAAGCCGGAAGTTAGCATTTTTCTCGTGCACAGAGCGAATTCACGCTGAAAGGCAGTCTGGATACCATGGCCAGATTTTTCGCCTCATTTAGGGAACCAATCACAGAACGGGATCACAGAACGGGGAGGGAACAGCAAGACGATGACGACATATGTTGGCTATGAGCATTTGATAGACATTCTTAGCACCCAATAAACAGCGCCGGGCATTCGTAAACCACGCCTCAAATACGAGAAAATGTACATGTGGTTCCCAGACCCAATTCTCAACGAGAATTGGGTCTGGCGTTAGCCAGGCTAGCTCCGCGATGTATTTTTCACTGCGTGAGAACATGGTGAGAGTGTGAGAGCGGCGTAGCTTGTCGGAACATAGCGACAGTAACTAAGGAGGGCGGGTCTTTGCGAAGGGTCAATTGCGCAACTCCGTTGCTGCTCTGGAAAAACAAAATCCATCCACAGGTCCCTTAACTCTGGGTTCTTTGGACATTTGTGCAGTGTTGTCTTGCTCTGGCAACCAAAAACACACTTTTTGGTGCCATTGTTTTGATTGCAACGGTCTGATGGACGCTCTCGTACGCTCTAGGCTACAGCTGCGCGCGCGCACTTCCGGGAGAAGTGCCTTAAGACCCGTATAAGGAAATTCCGCACACTCTGACGTCACGTAGTTACGTATTCGAAAAAAACTTTCCGAAAATTGTGACAAACCGGAAGGAGTATTTTTGGAACAGAAATACTCCATCAAACTTACAACTTCATTTTTGAAACTTTGTCCATGTTTACCATGGTAATCCAACTCTTTAACAGTGTAAAAAACTCACTATGCATGAAACAGCATTTCACCCCCCTTTAAGATTCAATGAAGACGCACATGTAGCCTACTTCTGTTCACGTGGTACCCGTCTCTTTTCTCAGTGCATGGTCAGGATGGACTAATCAATCATTTGAGATGAGTGAGTGAGTGAGTGAGTGAGTGAGTGAGTGAGTGAGAGAGAGAGAGAGAGAGAGAGAGAGAGAGAGAGAGAGAGAGAGAGAGAGAGAGGTGTGTGTGTGTTTACAATTATTTATATAAAATATAATTATATATAAAATATATATTTACATACATATCATTTTTTATATCTTATTTAAATAATTTTACATATAGTTGACTATTTAATTGTTTGCCAGATATACATACTTAAAATTAATATATTTAAATGTGTCATTCTGTGTGTACAAACGTATTCAATAAGACAAAAAACTTTTCCAATTTTCTAATTTGTTTATATTTATTCATACTTATTTGTTTATTCTTATATTCTTTCTAATTTTTTAGACTATTTTACTATTTAAATTCGGGGAATGTTCTTATAACTCAAATCTGAATGTGACTCTTAAGGTGAATGAGATTCAATCTGGTTATTTTTACATGTACTGAAACAGAGCAGATCCAGATTCATGGGGGGGTCACAGCAAAAAAAGATCCCGGGCCAACCTGAAAAGCCAGTTGTGGATGAGTCCCATTCTCCCATGAGCCGTCACTAAGACAACCCCAGATAAACAACAGCTCGCAACAAAAGACCTCATAGAGGGACACATTGGAGAGAAACGGCAACTCTCTGGTAGGACATGCCTTTGGGTAGTGGATTACAAAATCACGTTAAATGAGTTTAAAATCTAGCAAAACTTCAAGCATTTTCTTACATGCATTAAGAAAGGGTCAGTTCACAGTAATTCTGTTTGAGTGCATTCAAGCGTCCAACTATTGTGTGAGAGGAAGGCACTCAATAATGGTAAGAAATGTTTTACTTCCTAAGATGTTTTACATGTTCATAAAAGTCCAAAAGACATAGTTTTAATGATTTCTTTCATTCTCTGCCCAAATCTCATAATATGAACTTTATAGCCTTCAGGCACCAAGAAGTCAAGACCTCAAAGTGCCAGACCTGCAACAAAGAGCAAAGGAAAGCGCTCCTCCAAGAAGAGGTCTGTCAGTGCCAAATCTACAAAGACAAGTGTGGATATTCTGAGTCCAGCAGCCATGGAGAACATCTACTACATCTCCCATAATGCAGTGGACTGCTTGGAGTTCAGAGGATTTGGCTGGCCTGGGGCCACCAAGAAGAAAGGAAAAAAGGGCAAAAAACAAAAAAGCAAAAAATGACATGTAGATTTGTGTCAATTAAACCTTAATTATATATGTATGCATTACTGTTCAAAAGTTTTAGATTAACAACTAATTTAATTACTAAAGTTAATTATTTTTGAAAGAAGTCTCTTATGCCTCACCAAGGCCGCATTTATTTGATCCAAAATACAGTAGCCTAATAGTGAAATATTTTTGGTTAATTTAAAATAACCATTTTCTATTTGTTACAAAAGCTTTCCATTTCAGATAAATGCTGTTCTTTTGAACTTTCTACTCAAAGAATCCTGAAAAGAAAAGAATATTGTTCACAACTGTTTTCAACATTAACAAGAAATGCTTCTCAAGCAGAAAGTCAGCATATTAGACTGATTTCTGAAGGATCATGTGACACTGAAGATTAATTATGCTGAAAATTCAGCTTTGCATCACAGGAATAAATTATATTTTAAAATATATAAAAATAGAAAACACTTATTTTAAATTGTAAAATATATTTTTCACAATATTGCTGTTTTTTGGATCAAATTTTGGATTTCAAAACGATAAAAAAAACCTTACCGACCTAAAACTTTTGAACGGTAGCGTATATATAGATAGTTTCAATTCTTCAAATTGTCAGTTGTAATAAAACAGCAGAAAGTTACATCTGAGTTGACTATTTCTTTTTGGATTATTTATCCTATTATATAAAAGTTACAATCCAATAAATATATATTCCTTCAAACTGGTTTTCTGAAACTCTATTAAAAGGTGTTTTAACACAAGCTACACTTAGGCTCTGTTTACACCTGGTATTAAGATGAGTTTCGGTGGATTGGATCACAAGTAGACAAGGGAGACATGTTTCCGGTTACACCTGGTGTTTTAATCCGTCTCTTTTATCCACTTTCAAACACTTCTGTCCTGATTTCTTCGAGGGGAAGGTCTATGGGCGTGTAAATGTATGGGCTTTTTCAGATCTTTCGATCTAATGGATGAAATAAGCTCTACGCAATTTACATATGAACACAAAAGGAGACAACGGAAAAACATACGGAGAACAGCAGCTTTCTTTTCTCCTCTGATAGCCACGAGTGTGTGTTAGAAATCAGGAAAGGTGAGAGAACATTGTGCTTGGTAAATATTTCGTAAGTTTAAAGCTACATCTGAAATCGGATGCCTCCCTACAGGTAGGTCACATGATAATGACAACATGGGGAATGTAGTACGTCCAGAGTAGATTCATACCAAACACACACAGATTCATACTATATAGATCATATTTTTTTTAGCGGCCGTGAAGTCATTATTTATTCAACATATGCACCTACTCAAGAGAGTATGCCATTTCGGATGCAGCCGAAAACCCATCTGGTTAGTCCACGTCCCGTAATGTTTACGCATTAGGTTAATAGGCGGAGAGTTGGTGGTCTTTTGTGGCTGTTCGAACACATGAGCGTCTACACCTCAAAAGCAATATTTTTTCGACTACCTCTGAAAGTGGACAAGCTCAAAACGTTTGACACCTGTATTTAGCGGAATCCAAAACGCATCTTAATGCCAGGTGTAAACAGGGCCTTACGCGCATAAAACCCTTAAAATAAATAAATAAATAACTTGCATTTAGTCAATTAGTTATCAACTTTATTGGTAATTTACTAGGTGTTACTATACTGTCTCTCCAGACACCCATATAGGTACATAAAATAAGCCACATAAAACGTTACAAAAGAATATCAGAAGCTTGCAAGTACATTCAAAGAGGCAAATGAACGTTAGTCGAGACACCAAAGAAATTAAAAGCAGCCTCTAGCGCAATTCATTATTACACTCAGGGTATAAACAACATGTAACAGTTAGAGTGTTTGACTAATGCTGGGCTTTGTTAGAAAGTTTATCGGAGTGATTTTGCAAATACATATACCCCCCCACAAACACACACACACACACACTTAGATAAATACAGAGCAGAAAACAGGCTGTTGCAGTAAGGACAGCTCATACGATGTCCCGGGTTCGTCGGATGGCGCAGCACAGCAGCATGCTGAAGATCATGCCAAAGATCTGACAACCAAAGAGACACGGGTTAATATCTGACACCGGTGTGACTCGACTACCTGCCCAAGAATCTCCTCAGGAGGTGACCATACACTGGAGTATCTACTCACCATGATCACCCCAATGCCAATCCCAACTCCTCCGATCACTTGAAGCTTAGATGTGAAGAGCTCCTCAATAGCACTTGGGCAGCTCTGGAGCAGAAACAAAAGAGGTGACTGTGGTACATGGGAAAAACACAACATACAACTGAAGAGACTAAAGATTATTTATTGAGTTTCTGGTACCGTTGTGACAATGATTTCCAATCCCTCCTTTTTGGGACAGATGTCAGATACTCCATCAATCGCCGTTCCTGTTGGTCCACAGCAGTCAAACTAAACAAAAGCACACAGAAAAACGTCAGTCAGATTTAAGTTAAGCTTTTTGTCCTCCATTGGTTTGAACAAACCATAAAAATGAACACTCACTCCATAGTGAATTAATCGCATAGTTTCCCTCAGCGCTTCCTGGTTAGTATTTTTGTAGTTGTTAAATGACTGCCGGTAGAAATCCTGGATTTCTTTCACGACCTGAGAAAGAAGAGAGAAAGAAAGAGGACCCACTGTGAGAAAATGAACGAGTAAGAGGAGAAAGAGAGTATGAAATGGTCACACACCTTTTCATTATTGGACAATCCCCAGATTCCAGCAGCCACCTCTGCAGCAAAAATGAAAAGCAGGAACATGAAGAACTGGAGGCAACAAGAAAAAGGGAGAGATGAAGTGAACAAGGACATCAGCAAAAAGTACTTAAAACAAAAACATTTTCATTTTTTTTGGCAAAGAGGCTCTAACGTACATGTGAATCTTCATTTGGTCAGTTCAAAATGATCCTGACATTAGAATGAGAAAAAAATAATTATATAATTATACTTCACAATTCACTTATATATTAATTGTGCAGCCTTTTTGCTAATATATATATATACATATACATATATATAAAATACTTTAATTCATCAAGGATGAGTTAAATTGATCAAAAGTTACAGTAAAGACATTTATAATGTTAGAAAAGATTATATTTTAAATAAATGCTGTTCTTTTGAACTTTCTATTCATCAAAGAATTTTTTTGGGGAAAAAAAAAATTGGTACACTACTTTTTTCAACATTGAAAATAATAATTTATGGTTTTTGAGCATAAAATCAGCATATTAGAATGATTTCTGAAGGATCATGTGACACTGAAAATAGGAGTAATGATGCTGAAAATTCAGCTTTCAAATTACATTTTAAAATATATTAAAATCGAAAACAGTCATTTTAAATTTTCATTTTTCATCAAATAAATGCAGCCTTGGGGAGCAGAAGAGACTTCATTTAAAAACAAAAATCTTACCGATCTAAAACTTTTGACCGGTATTGTGTGTGTTATATATATATATATGAAGAGTTCAGATGCAAAAGCCTCTAAATGCCATCTGAAATTTTCTTATAAAATGATCATTTTTATCAAGCTCGTATATTCAAGTTCAATAATTTCACTAAATGGCAAGAAAAATTACCCATTAATTGTCATTCAAGTGAAATTACTGAATTTAAATATACAAGCTTTAGCCTGGCTGCCAGCCCGAACCCCGCCCACAAAATTCTTTGGTCGGGAAGTTCGGTCTGGACTCGATCCGATGAGGAGCTATTATGTCCGATCAAAATTTGTTCGGACCAATCAAATTGTCAGGGCGGGCTTTATACGATGATGGACAGATGATCAACCATAGACATCATATCTATGTGAGTAACGCAACGGTAACATAACCATCCACGTCATCAGAGCGCTTGTTTTGAATTCATGGCTGCCGCTGGAGAATTGAGTTTACATTTACATTTACATTTATTCATTTAGCTGACGCTTTTATCCAAAGCGACTTACAATTGCTATATTTCAAAGGTCGCACGCCTCTGGAGCAACTAAGGGTTAAGTGTCTTGCTCAGGGACACATTGGTGTCTCACAGTGGATTCGAACCCCGGTCTCTCACACCAAAGGCATGTGTCTTATCCACTGCGCCATCACCATGGAGTTGTGTATATTCCGCTATCGCGTGTGTTATTGAAGATCTAGACCGCGCATTAATTTTAGAAGAGGAACAGAGAACCGCGATCGAGGCATTTGTCGATGGAAAATATGTTTTTGCCGTCCTTCCTACAGGATTCGGAAAAAGTTTAATCTATCAACTTTAATCTATCTCTCAACGTCACTTACTCCGTTGCTCTGATTGGTTGTAGGTCTATCCAATTGAGTGCAGAGGCCTTTTTTTTTCCTGGTTCGGTTGACACACGCCCCATAATCATAGCCCAATGGAGCAGTATCAGACTCACATTCTGACTAGAATATGAGTATGACGACATCAGGCTATACAAGCTTGATAAAAATGATAATTTTAGAAGAAAATTTCAGATGGCATTTAGAGGCTTTTATATATATATATAGCAAAAAGGCTGCACAATTAAATCGCAATTAACATGAAATAGCGCTTAAAACCGATTTGGATTATTGCGATTATGAAAACAGAAAGGCTGCGATTATTTTTTATGCCCAGCTTGTAAGTGACGTACGGCTTTGTTATCAGTAGTAAATGCTGCTCCATCTGAAAACACACTGCGAGTTTGAGTTGCTTATAACGTGAATTTGAAAAAGCAACACATGCCAAACATTTATCTAAACCTGAGAAGACAACAAAAGACAACAATTAAAAAAAAAAAAAAAACCAATCTTCTGTTTATCCAGCTACAGCGATAGTATGATGCCTAGAGAGATTTATTTTGGAAGCAGCATTTACTACTGAGCACAGAGCCGAGCTTCACTGACAAGCTGCGCATAAAATACTTGCAGCCTTTGTCAATGTAACAATATAGTATTTTGGGTAAAATGCATGTGTATGTTTGTATGCATGTATGCCTGCCATTGTGTCAAGAATCAGACAAATTTCCCTGTGCATAGTGAATCATGGATGTTTCCAAGAGTGGGTATATCTACAGGTTGGAGCAATGAGCGTGACAATAGGTAGGGGGCGTGAAGAAAGTTATTTATCATTGGTCGCAAAAGCTGTCTGTCAGGGTGTGGGTAGGGTTAAGAGTTAGGCTACTTACTTTTGTAGCAATTCACTTTTAGGCAAAATTTTAATCAAATGCACTTTTTACCCGGTGCCCGTTGTAGCCTAAAGCAGTGGTTCCCAAACCAGTCCTGGCGCCCCCCTCAACACTGCACGTTTTCTTTGTCTCTCCAAATCAAACACACCTGATTCAACTCATCAGCTCATTAATAATCATCAGTGATTATGAGCTAATGAGTTGAATCAGGTGTGTTTGATTAGGGAGACAAAGAAAACGTGCAGTGTTGAGGGGGCAACAGGACAGGTTTGGGAACCACTGGCCTAAAGCGTACTTTCCACGACAACGATGTACTAAAAACAGGTTTTTGAAAAGGTTTGCGCACAGACGACAATTTTGAACACGTAATACGCATCGCTTGACATCACCACTTTCACAAATTGCTTTTTTGTAGTTTACATGACGACGATAATGGCATCGTTGTAAAAAGATGGTATTGTTTTTTCATACGTTTTTTGTTTGTTTGTTGAAAACGGTGTTCCGTAAACGCACCCTAATACGAATGTAAAAAAACTAAATCTTTTTGTTTTGTGCTGTAGAAGAATGTTAGCCTGGTAATACCAGACTCTGCTACTTCACTTTGCTTCGTAGACAGAGTCTGGCATAGCATAATAGAGAAGTGTTTTCTCTCTCGCTAGGGGGCGATTTCTGAAGTTTAAAATCATTGGTTAACCGTAAGCCAATCAGATAAGTTTATTTATGACGTATGTTATGCGCTGACACAGCCGCATCAAACCACAGACATCATGCATCGAACTTCCACCTGCTGTAAACACTTGATGATGCGAGCGAAATACCGGAGTGAACATGGCTGTGAACGACTTTTTTGATCGGTGAGTGAAGTAATAGAATGACTGCTGCGCTTTGACAGGGTGCAAATGAGCAGAGAGAGAGAGAGAGAGAGAGAGAGAGAGAGAGAGACGCGCGCGCACTCAGGTCTTCAAACAACACGAGCGCTGTCTTGCTCTCTCTCCCTCGCAAATATTAATCAAAATCAATCGACAAGATAATAAAAGGTCGGAACACCTCAGTTTCACGTGGAGCATTTGGAGATTTTTAGAGATTAGAGACTCTAGGAACAACATCTCAATGAACAACATCTCAACACTAAATTATAAACGCCTGTCTCATATAGACGCCTGTCTCAAATACAAGCCGGTGCAGTTAGATGATTTGGACAAATAAAAGCCTAGGCTATTATTTTGAAGTTTTACGGTATTTAAGACCTGGAAAAGAAAGGAGACACTGACCTGTCAAAAGGCTCCCCAGTTTCTCGCTGACGATCGGCAATAGTTGATAAATTAAACTTTTCCCAAAGGGAGTAGGGCCACAAAATCACCTCCATTCAAAATGTTTAATACACACTACTCTTCTTCGGGCTTCAGTTTGCTAATGCCGGGAATATTCTCCACAACAGAGCGAATTGCATCCGCGTCTCCCTATCCGCGGTCGTTTTCGATTTCTCTGACCTAACTCTTAAACTCGGCACTTAGCGACTACGTCACAGCTTTCAGCCCGCCTTCTGTTCGTTGATTGGCCCGGCTGTTTTCAGGCCGGTGGAAAACAGAAAGATAGGCTGCTATCTCAGACTGACTACAGGAGCGAAATGAAATTAGCGGAAGTAGGAAGTCTGACGTAGTCAGGCTAGAAGAATGTGGGAAGACTCACGATTCCCAGCATGCATGACGATTCTTTTATTGCTCCACAGCAGCCGAGGAACCCAACCACCATCATGACGGCTCCTACCACAATGAAGACATAGACCCCTGAGGACAGAGAAAGACAGAACATCTCTTATTCCCCTGCACCTTTACATTCATCTCATTTCTTTGGGTGCTCATCTGGAAAAAACACTTGAAATCAAGGGCATTTACTATAAATGTAATTTTGCTTAATGTATAGATGATAACTTTTTCCTTTAGCTGCCTTAATTGTTTATCAGAAAAAGCTATGCAAAGCAAAATATGCAAAACAAAATTCCATGCAAATGTTATGTGATGCATCCATGAGGCCAATTGACACCGCACAGATAAACACCAACAAACAAGTTGGCTGTTGAGTTTAGAATTTTATGAAAAACTATAATGTACATTTCCTGAATAAAATGTGAGTGGTGCTTGCAGTGGCAAAACTCGCCACACGGTTGCTAGGGTGTGGTACATGATTTTATCCGAGCCAACAAACATGTCTGTACGATGTTCTAGTGCTGAGATATGGCTTATTCATGATGTTAAAGTGGTTGCTAGGGTGTTCTGGGCTGTTGCTATGTTCACACTGCCCCAACAGACACAGACAAACGTGGATTGAACATGTTCAGTTGGGTAAAAACAAACCCTGACCAATACTAACAGAAACCGCAGGGGCAACACACTGATCCGTCAAACGCGTTTGATGTCGCTTGTTTAAACGGTGTGAATTGGCCTATAGAAACACTAACACACCAGTCCACTAGCTGCTCTTCTGAACACTCTGTCAGTGTTTGGCATTCCAGGACAGCCAGCTGTCACTCAAAGTGCTTTCGAAACCTCTGGCAGATACTTGGACACTTTCCCACTGAGTTTATGATGTTTTTGTATCTGTGGATGCGAACATTCTTCTTACAGCTCTTGAGGAAAATAAACCAGGCAAAACAAAAGGAGGTGGGATGGGAGCAAACAATGCAGGTTCTGTTGGCGAGGAGGAGAAAGGCATCTCTGTGAGGGATGATGGCAAGGGGCAGAGAGCTGACCTTGTGTGGACCAATGCCAGCCTCCTCCAAAACAGCACTGCCATTATAACTCAACAAACCTGCCTCTTAAAAAACAAACACGCAGACAGAAACCCAACATCCTGCTCTCTATATTTAGGTTGTTTTCACCCTTCAGAAACTTTACCATCTGTTTTATAAGGGGCTTGGTTTATGGTTTAGAGTTCAATTCGCTGGTTGTTGCTTTGTGGTCTTTCTCTGCAAGCCTTCAAAACTGGCGAGGAATTGAATCTTTGGGCCTTTCATAAAAACAAACAAAGCATAGAAGAATAGATGGAGTGCTTTGAATTTTGGACGTGTTTTGTAGTCATCATGCCATTTGCGTTGCTTTAAGAACTGGATTGTTCAGTGAACGTTGAATGACCGAGTCAGGGTGATGTTGTTATTATACACAACTGTTCAAAAGTTTGGAATAATTTATAAAGATTTATGTTTTTGAAAGAAGTATCTTATACTTAACAAGGCTGCATTCATTTGATCAAAACTACGGTAAAACAGTAAAAGTAAGCAGCAAATCAGCATTAGAATGATAGGATCATGTGGCACTGAAGATCATGCTGAAAATCCAGCTTTGCCATCACAGGAATAAATTATATTATAAGATTCTTTTAAATTGTAATAATATTTCATAAATGTACTGTTTTTACTGTATTTTTGATCAAATAAGCTAAAAAAAGAAGCACGAGAGACTTTTCAAAAACATTAAAAAAAACACATAATTACTCCAAACTGTTGACCGGTAGTGTCTGTAATACATATTCTGATCAACTATAGAGAAGCCAAAACAACTCATCTCACTTCTGAATGGCCTTTCATTCGCTTCATGTTATAATCGTTGTGTTCATGACAAACCATTCACATGACAGATGGTCTGGTTTCTGGAAATAGGTGTGGCTGGTTTCCATGATTACCATTTTACCTCATTCCCAAACATCAACTTACAAAGACCAGATCATGTAGGTGATAAAGGGAGCATGTGCGATCATGGTGTTAAAGGTGGATTTCTGATTCACTGAGAAGATCTTAAGAACTGAGGAATCTAGCTTGGGAATGGCCAAATCTCACCTGTGAGGAACGCAGTTGGGGAATCTTCTGCAGTAAAGAGTGCTTTAGTTCTTTCATCGAAACGCAGCCAGAGGCCAACAGCTAAAACTCCTGTACCTGCGAGCTGTGGGAACAAACAAAATAAAACATTTAATATATCCTATTAAAAGTTTAGTTTAAACTATGGCACAAAAAAAGTCTGCATGGTGCTACCTGAAAACACAGACATTGGCAAACTGAGTAACCACATAGAATAAATATAGCTGCAGGCCAAGCATGACATTATTTACAAGGGCAGAGAGTACCGGAAGTCAGGTTACAAACCAAGTATTTGACTCTTTTTGAGAATGAAGTTCAACAGGCCTTATGGAACCACAGGCACCAACCTGATATTCTTGCTAGACTGCATTGTGAAAGAGATATGCAAAGTTATGCTGAACCAACTTTAATTTCTCTTGACCGACTCCAGAAATTCCCAGGACACAGTAATGTGGCTTTCATGAATGAGTAACAAGTAGGAACAAGAACGATTACAATCTGGTACATGTTCTCACAGACAAAAGTTAATCAACAACCCACGCTTACTTTACAGTCAAAACAGATTAAAAAAAAAAAAAAAAAACACCACACCTATGTAGTTCATATTTCATTGTTGTGCAAATGGAATACCGGTAGTAGGTTAAACTTTTCATTCTCCTACAGCCTTTTAAGAATTTGCACAAATGTTTGATCAGTGCGTTTCCTTGGGTGCTTGACCAATGGCGTAATGAATACTGAGAAACAAACCAAACAAGCTAAACCAGATCACACTAAAGAACCTCTACCTACCCCACACACACACATTATCTTCCGTTTTGGAAAATGCAGTCACAGATATGAGTTCTGAGTCACAGTGAGTCACAGTCAGGGGTGTGGACGCTTGTCCCTCAAAGCTTCCCAAAATGATCTTTTTCCACCACCCACACAATAGGAATTACCGATGGGGGGAAATAGTGTTTGCTAGTTTGCTCACTCACCACAAAGCTGACTTAAAACCAGGCCCAAATACCAATGCCACTTTAAGACAAGATAATTGCTACAGACTAAATCTTATTTTTGCTGCTATGATGTGTTATCAAAGTCGCATTTTCTAGAGGTCTGCATCTAACATGTGTGCAATATTAAAGCATTACATTCAAGCTAAAATGTCAATCAAAGATTGTCTGAAAACATTTTAAGTCTTCAACAAGCTCAGATTAAAGTCATTAACACATGTTTAACCAAAGATTGGTTAATGGTTGACAAAACTACATATTATAAACTATATCAAGATTGTATGAAATTAACTACTAACCACAGCCTGTGAACAAGAAACTCATATATGCAGCATGTTAAGAAACACGCATCAAAGAGCAAAGTTTGTCAAACACTAAGTTAGCCTACATTCAATCAGGCAAGCAAACAAAGTATGACATGAAAAGTTAAACAAGCAACTAACAAACTCTTATATACTCACCACATCACATTAAAGCCACATTTACATTTCTGTGATAGATTGTTTACATTTTACTCCACAAACAGTCACATTTGAATTGGCATGTAATGATGAAAAAATACCTACCCAGAAGATGAAGTTGAAGATAAAGAGCAAGTATTTGATACACGGAAACCCACCTGCGGCCATGACTAAAAAGTAAGAGCTGTTTTAAGAGTAAACACCCGATACTGAGCACCTGAAATGTGCTTCTGTCTCACCTTAAAACAAGGGCGAGTGAGAGAGAAAAAAAATCCAGCAGGCCACACCCTTCTACCTACCTGTAGTCTTTGTCAGAGGGAAAAGAAGGAGGGGCAAAACCATTTTAGCTGAACTAAAAACTGAACTAACACAATTCAGTAGCGTATAAATGGAGTTAAAAAAAAGTATAAAAGATCTATATTGTGCTTTAGTTGCCAAAATGGCATCAACACAAGCTGATCAGGTTTTACTTTTCATGTAACTCGAGCTGTCCCTTAGGAACACTGGGAAGTCAGAACACAGATATTGTCCCTTTGCTTGACACTTTTAAGTGGAGAGATGGGCTAGAAATAGAGAGCACATTAACCCTATAAAGCCTGCTGTATCATATTTGATGCATGAATTTATAAGGCCTCTAAAATCAAAACATTGCTGAAAAACCTGTAGCATATCTTTTAGATACCTTCTGCACCCTGATTGATAGTTTATACTTTTATATTAAGTAAAAGGTTTTTCTAAAAATATCCACCTTCATCAGGTCCACGTGTCTTTTTGCTGTGGAATCTTTAATGATTTTTGTTTACTTGATTATCCATGCATCATTTTTTTTTTTAGAAAAATCATGTTAAAATGTAATCAAGAAATATGATACAACAGGCTTCTGAGGAAAGTTTATTTGTTCATCTCTCAATCATCATTGTATTGAGTTGCATTATACATTTTGCCTCCACAATGAAAACTACAGACCTTGATCATAAGCATTTAAATATCATCTTACTAAGATATATTATTTGGAGATATAGGTGACTGATATACTGGATTTCTTGTAATGTCACTGATTTACACGACAAGCTATCAAAATGTTGTCTTATTTTTTGGCCATATAAACAACAACATCTGCAAAATGTTGGGCCTCTTGGAATAAAATTGGTGTTCTTTCCTCCTTCCATGTTCCATAATATTCTCACTATATCATATTATTTGAACCATAAAAGCCTGATATGTCAAACAAATATGATTTAAAAAACACACGTATGCAAACTTTTAACAACATAATGCTAAAAGGTTCGATAAAGAAAATTTATCCATTTGGAAAAAAATAATATATGGTCCCAAACATCCAACAGTTTCTCAGATGGGATCAGATTACTTGAATCAAAGCAAAATCATTATGTAAGTTGTTTAATATTTGGTTGCTGTCCTTTTCTCATTCTTTGTGAGATGACCATTCCTTGGGCTAAATTGACAATAATATATGAGATGGCTTAATGATGGGGTTGCCTAGCAACATGTATGCAAAACTTTGACTTGTTCGTCTTCTCATGACGAATTAATTAAGATCTTGAACAACATAGCATATAGGCCTACCCTTCGTTTTAAATTTTTCGTCTAAAACGTGGCTATACTCGTGAACCATTCAACCAATCGTGCAGGGCCTATCTAAAAAATAAAATAAAAATAAAACATAGTTAAGAACAAACAATGGCAGAAAGTTATATGTTTTGTCTTTATGTTTTACCTTTGCTTACCAGCTGCCCATAACGCCAAATTTTGAATCAAGGTGTTATCTCATGAATATTAATTAGGGCGTGCTGACGTTGTTAACCTTCCTGGAGAGTCACGTAATCTGTTCTATAACGTAGTCATGAGTCGATTAGCATTTTTTATTTTGAGAAACAACTAGAAACAAAGAGGTTTTAACTTTTCATTAAGTTATCTATGGTAATATTATGAAAAATTTTACTCGCCAACAGATCAACGCAATTTGAGATCATACCGGTATTTATAGTTTTCACCAATCAAGATGCCGAACATCACAATACGTAATCAATATTAATAAGATTGCCTTAGTCATAGTATGTAGTAAAGCTTGCACGGCTTTTCGAAATTACATAGGTAGCCAATCAATGACAAATAAATTCAGCACAAATAAATATCAGCCTTTGCCTGATTAATTACCCAAAAAGTATTTATTTATGAAGCATATTCAAAGACTACTGGTTAAGCTGAATAGCAAGTCTATTAGACATTATGAGCTTGGATACAGGTTTTTTTTTTTTTTTTTTTTTTTTCAATAAACCTACATCCAGGAGTGAACTGTATTAAACTCACCCAAAGTATGAAGTTAAAGCCGAATATGATGTATTTGATGCACTGCTCAGCACCGGACAGACCGGACTTCATGTTGATCCAGGTTATAAGTAAACAGCAACAGATATTTTTGTTGTTCTCAGATGTTTAAATTCCCAAAGGTCTGTGTGTGTCCTTGTGTTGCTCGTCTGGTGCTCAATGCTGCTGCCCTGAGTGGAAGTGACCGTTTATAACGGTAAACACCCACCTCTCACGTGAGGACGGGAAAAGCCGTGGAGTCTGTCACATTCACTTTCTTTCTTTCTTTCTTTCTTTTCTTTCTCGTTCTATCTTTTCTTTATATTTCTAAGAAAGGCAAAATTATTTTCAAGCTCCACCTACGTGAGAAAAGCAAAGGAATTTAGTATTTTTATCTTGAGAATTTTTTTAAAATGAAGTGAGTAAATGTTTTAAACAAGAAAATTATCGGGAGAAATTATGATTATTGACAGTTTTTTTTCCATTTTGATCAATTATTCAATAATTAAATGTATGCTATATTGATTTAAGAATGCTAATAAAAATATAACAAAATACTTTTTATGTATGCAAGCAATAAGTTTATAATTTGGTTTTAATTAATATACTGAATGAGATTTTGTTTTCTATTTTCATTTTCAATTTATTTAAAGTTTTAGTTGTCTTGTTTGTGTGTTTTTGCCGTTTTTACTCTGAAATATGTCTGTATAGTTTTTATTAATTTTTATTTCTGTTTTATTTTTATTTTAAGTTTATATATATAAAAAATGTAATTATATATATATATATATATATATATATATATATAAAATATAATATATATATATATATATATATATATATATATATATATATATATATATATATATATATATATATATATATATATATATATATATATATATAGAATTACATTTTTTATTTCAAGTAACCAAAATGTATTTTTTATGGTTTTAGTTATGATAATCTTGATTACAGCAGTCCAAATTGATCAAAAAACCTGCCTTAAGTTTTTCATGAAAACACCACAAATTACTCTTTCCTCTTTCAGATATGATCTAATCATTTCTGGATGTCACATGACATATCAGCTTAGTCAGTTGTGGTTTCCTGTTCAAAAACTAAATCTTCAGATCCCCTGGTTTAAATATGTTAAAGCATTTCACACAACATGAGGCATTTACGGAAAAGGCTGAAAATGCAGATAATTAACATGCACTGCTACCTTATGCAATGATTACTCACGACTGCTTCCACACTGAATGTTTTCTGCTCTGTTTACAAAGTCTGTCCTTTGTTTAATTATAGAAGTTCTATGGTTTGATTGATTTTTCCTAAAGCTATTTGGTGCCAGCTCTGTGGAGATGCGAGTAAAGTGAGGATGAGATTTTTGTTGAGGAACAATGAAACCCATTGTCACGGTCAGAGTGTTGTGACACCCATCCATCTCTGCCTGTGATGCTTGTCACCCACAGAAACCACAAAACAATGACTGTCAATCACACTGACTCTTCGCAATATTTGAGCTGCAGTTATGGAATGAAATCAAATTGAATGTCTATTTACTTCACGAAGCCCTTGTCAAGAAGGCAGATGGTGTAGAACTGAGTCACGATGTTTCTCACCTCATCATATCAGCTGCTCATTAAATTCAATGGTCTCGGCACACAAATGATTAATTCCCTGCAGACACAAGACCTGTTTGACCTCGAGTGACATTTCACCAGTAATTTCATTTTGAGGTGGGCTACTGAGTGAACAACGGCTGGTTTTGTTAAAATAAACTGTTATTTCATGGAATGTGTGCACATTTTCACATATTGTGCAAAGAGATGACCACATATAATCTGCGTCACAGACATTAACCAAATATCCTCCGTTTGCTAAAAAAAAAAAAAAAACAATTGCATAAGTTTTTGTGGTTTTTAGTCATAATCTGGGGTCTGGTGAATAACCTTTCACACCAGTGTTGACAAATCCAGTTTTTCCATGCCTTATTTGTCTTATAAGAGAGAGAGAGAGAGAGAGAGAGAGAGAGAGAGAGAGAGAGAGAGAGAGAGAGAGAGAGAGAGAGAGAGAGAGAGAGGGGAGAGAGAGAGAGAGAGAGAGAGAGGCCTTATGTGAAAGGATCTCTCTTCAAAACAACTCTGTGTATTCATACTGGCACAAAGACATTTTTTGGCGGAAAAAGAGCTCTTTGAGTGCAGGGCATTGGAGGATAGTGGTGGTAAGGATGCTGCATTAACAGCGCCATCTTGTGGTTCTCAGACAAAATGATGTTCCTTAAAAGTAGGCTAGTTTGTCGATACACTAAACTCAGGCTAAACTCATTTTCTATATCTCTTCTGAAATAACAGCACTCAAGTGGAATAGGTAATGATTTAATAAAAATATGAGCGAGGTAAATATTGATTTAGGATGCAATTTTTTTATTGTTGACCACATGAGGGCACACGCTGCTAAAATTCTGATGAATTTAACAAAGAACAACCGACTTTAACCACAAGATGGCGCCAATGTCGCATCAATGCCCACATTCTCAAACCTCTTGGTGCTCAGATGGTATATGTTCCAATATTCTCCACAAACACACATACATTCACTGTCAATATGTTGGTTTTCCTGTTCACTGTTGACTTTGATCAATACCTTGCCTTAACCTCCCACCGAGAATGGATTAAGATAAATACATACATGTAAAAATTAGGCCTTCATAGTGCAAATCCCTCCCTTTCCAGTGGGCTAGATCTATCCCAAATGTACCCTCCAGACCTGTGTGAGTAAAATAAAGCATATATATCTATAGGCCTAAGTCAAAGGTGTCAAATGAATGAGAGCTTCAAAGCTGATTTAACAGGTGGGCTTTGGAAGAGTTAAACGTGACATATTCCCCATTCTTGTTTCCAAGAGGAAATCAACCAAATCGAGAGCAGTTGTGTGGGTGAGCTTTTGAGGGGTATAAGAACCGCTTCTGAATGGAGGAAATTCCACGTCTCCTTGCCGATCTGAATGTGTGGAGTTCCTATAGACCTATATATAGAATGTAACTTGGCAACACGAAAAACATGTGATTTATGTGTTCAAATGTATGTTTCACTGGTCTTCTGGTGATATGAAACAGCTACACATTAAAGGCTGCTGGGCCTAACGTTTTAGTGTGCAACCTGAAAAAAGAGCATTTACAACTTCAGTTTTTGTAGATAGATAGATAGATAGATAGATTAGATAGATAGATAGATAGATAGATAGATATGATAGATAGATAGATAGATAGATAGATAGATAATAGATAGATAGATAGATATAGATAGATAGATAGATAGATAGATAGATAGATCATCTGTGGTGGAACTGGATGGTATGTGGGCTTTTTTCACCCATGACAGAAGGTCCCGTAAATTAGCTAAAGTTTGGCACTATCATAAGCCGTGTGTCTCTCCAGCAGTCATGGCATTAAATTAAGCCTGGCCAAAGCCTGGTGAGGATTTTGCGCCTTCACAGTCTCTAATCGCCCCATACCTGCTTGTGCTCAGGTCTCCGGTGACATGGCTGTGAATGGATCTTGTTCGTATGTTGGTGAGTCATGACCCTGTCCACAGATAATTGCATATACACGCGCTTTTAAAACTCCTTAAATTAGTTGTGAAGCACACCAGTTTATTTTATATACATATATATTTATAGAACCATGTTGTTTTGCCTAAAATATAACATTGTTTTGATTATATGGAAATATTATTGGTGTTGAATACAGTTTATGCGAAGAGATGTGTTTTTGTTTTCTGTGATCAAAGACTTCTCTTTTTAAGTCTCGTGTTGGGGTCTTTTGAGGTAGAGGTGATTTTTTAACCCTGTGTAGTCACATTCTCAAAGTAAGATCAATATAATTGTTAAATGTGTAATGGGTATTAATTGCAATTAAAACTTTACTGTTTCCCATCAACAGAAGTGCATAACTGTGTTCTGAATGGAGTCAGCACTGCCTTGAGTGAGTCCTCCTCTATTTGCAGTGATTTAAGGGAAATATCTGAGACTGAAGTTATGAACTCCATCAGCTGCACCTTTGATGATCAGTCTGACTCCATTGAAGAGTCTTGGCATCATGTGAGTAACATGTCTATGTGACAAATAAATACAGTTTTGATTACTTCAAAGATATAAAATGTCAGGGCCTAAAGGATGCCTTTATTATAATAAGGGTGATGGGGTTGGGTACAACAGTGCTAAATGGTACAACAGCCCTAAACCAATAAATAACAACAAACAACACAACACTTTCCCAATCACCCATTGGTTGCTGTGTATGGGAAAAGTTGCCTGATCCATGAGGTCATCATATGCAATCATAAAAAACTGAGGTAATGTGAGGTAGCCTTGTAAAATTTAATCTGTTTTTAAAGTGTGGCATTTTTTTGTTGCTAGTTTGAATCCACAAAGTTATCTTAATAGTTAATAATTTTAAACGAATGAGGAAAAAGATGCAGAATGCAGGAACTACAACAAAATACTTTCCTTCAGTAAGGGGAATAGATTCGTTGCAAAGGATGTGCAAAGTGGAGACAAGTGCAATGGGTATTAATTTATGAAATATGTCTGTACGCCAAGATAAAAGCAGGAAAAGGAGGAGTTTAAACATTTGAGTTGTTATGAAATGTCATATGTGTTTAACAGGAAATGTAAACTATTTCATGAAGTATTTGTTTTCAATTAGTGTCCTTAATATACAAGAAAAACAATTCTTGCTATTTAAAAAGTTTTTGCATTAAGTATCAAATTCTGCTTGATCATTGGAACTTATATCTACACTATTTTACACTATATAACTTTAAATTATTATTATTTGTTTTACACACAACAGCCTTCTGACAGAATACCTTTTAACACATATAGCCTACTCCATCTAAAAAATAAAAAAAAAAAAATTACGTAGAAGCAGGGACATTGTGCTTATGGGAGTATTTAGCCCCATTGAAGCCTTTGTATTAAGCTTTAAATCGCTACGCTATTTCGTAGAGAACGATTTATGCATTAATCGGATGTGCGCAGAATTTTTTGAACCTGTTGGCGACTCCATCTTTACACTGGCGCGCAATCCCCTCAGGCGCGTAATGATGCGCTCTGGCGCTTGGAGACGCGCAGGTATATTCCTTCAGGGACAATTAGTCAGGGACAAATCATAAGTTTCTGTGGAGATGCGTCCTGTTGTGCGTGAAGCAAATCTTTGCGCTTCCCAGTCAACGATGCCAAAACCAGACAGACGGATGGATTTCATGCTTTGCGAGATCGATGGATAAACAGAGGGAAAGATGGATGGTTCCGTCTCTGTAGGGTGACATCAGAAACGGGCATGCCACCAGAAACACACACAATTTTCCGGGAACGCCGAGGAACTGTTTCATCTTGTTTTTGTGTTTTTCTTTATGTGTGACAACATGCTGCAGACAAGTGACAACAAGATACATGTGAGTATGCTTTTGATTTCTCTAGAATAGTACTACTAGAATACCTGTAGCAATATGCAAGCAGGTTAGCATTAGTTCTACAGCCAGTAAATTGAATGAAGGATAACCCAGAAATAAATGTCATCAATGACAAGTGTCTTGCCTTCACTCTTTCAATCTAAATTGTATTGAGAGCAGCCAAATTAAGAAGCAATAGTTGACCTACATCTATCCTCACCATACTCCCCCCTCCCTTTCTTCTGAGTTGAATTTGATATGCACACACACTGCTGATGAACACTGAGCCTGGGTACATTATATTGTCCTCTCACCTGTTCAGGTGGCCAATAGCCTGATGGACGTGGACCAGGACCCTCGCAAACGGCTGTACTTTGCTGACGGCCGAAGGAAAAGTGGACTATGTGCTGGTTACCACTACCGAAAACGTTCCTTCGTCAGGGGGTCTCCTAGTCAACACAGACTGTCCACTATCTCCAATGGTAGTTATCCTTTAGGAGTGGAGGAAAAAGACCCAGCAGGAGGGAAGGATGAACCTGTGGAGGTGGTGGTGGACGTCGGACCCCCGGACCCCGCCGATGGGGAGAAAATCATGATCCGAGAGGAGTTCGAGGGCAATTTAAAAGATGCTGGGCTGGAAATTGAGCATGATAAAGAGGTGTGTGGAAGCTGAATAGATCTTATTTGTGGCATACAGTGGAATATTACATGCAAGTACATGCCTTCATTCGAGAATGAATTATTTTTGCTTTAGCCAGATGTGTCTAATTGCATTTTTGATCTTTGTAAGGGCCACATCTGGTGCTGGTTTTACAGAAAGCTGTCACTTTAGATCAGTTGAGTTGTGCCTTGTCAAAAACAATATCAGTCAGGAACTTTCTATCATAGTCAAGAAATCTTAGGATATTAGATTTTGACTCTGGGAGACTCTAATTTGGTTTCCTAAAGATTGTTTACTTAATAGTGTATGTGTGTGCGTGAATTATGAGCTATTTAGTCTTTGCAAGTCCTACTATGCAACCTAATATTGGATTGAGCTACCATTTCACAGGGCATAAGACCAACTTGGGAATCATTCAGTATCATTGTTTTGTTAGCCATTACTTTTAAAGATCGCCCATTATGTTGTAATTGGACTGAATTCGTATGGTATTAGTAATGGTCCCAAGTGAACTCTTCTTTATCTGTTGCTAGGGAGCTTATATTGTATCTGGGGAATTAGGTGAACTCTCCTAATCTTTTACTTTAAAAGCTAGTTGGAAAAAAAAAACTTCTCTTGTAGACTATGGCAGAAAAGACTTTATTATTTTGCATCTCTGCGATTGTTTTGTACTGTGTGTCTTCATCTGTAGGGTGATTAGACTTGTGGTGTGAAGCCAAGTTAGATTATCAGGCTGGTAATAGTAGTGATTGTCTACTCTCTCACAGAAGAGCTGTGAACCGGCCTTTGACAGCACACTGAGTTAACTGTGCCCTAGCCTGAAAGGGACCAAATTTCTGCTCTAAATTTAACGGTTTGCTATTTCTCATTGTTGTAAATGATAGATTCCCCTTTTTCTAACACTGACTTGATCATCTGAGTTTTTCAGATCATTTAGAATTGGCTTTATAAAACAATTTGGGGTGCTTTTTAGCATGTAAAAATTTGTACTGTCAAGCATGAGGTTTTAAAAACACTGAGGTAGCCTATTAAACAATGCACTCTATATCATAATTTCCCTTGGGAAACCTGGTAAGGTGGCAAGATGTACCTGTAGTGAAAAGCTTTGTCATGATGACTTTCATCGTCCTCATTATCATGATCACTGAACCCTAATTCAACACTGTTCTCTTGTTTTGTTTGATCACCATCATTACATAATGTTTTGCCCCGGGCGGTTCTTTCAAGGTGTGCTCTGTGGCCACTACAAATACCTGCAGTCAGACTCTCTGAATTATTCAGCCGGTAACTGAAGTTTGATTGCAGGCTGCCTGAACAGGGACAGCGGGTCAAGTCACACATTAACCATGTCTCACCTGCGGTCTTCCTCTTAGCTCGACACATTGTTACAGTTTACTATCACTCTGGCCGACACACCGTCTCGGATAACTTCAGGAGTTTTAGAAAAGGCTAGTTTGGGTTTATTGTTTCATGTGGGAGCTGCCTGGTGGACTGACTTGATAGGAAGTGAAGTTTTGAATATCTTTAATGCTCAAGGGGACATCACTGCCGCAGGTATTATGTTTCAGTGGCAGCGTGTTTGTTTGTCTTAACAGCCCCGTTCTTCTGATGGATAGCATTGGCTTTCTATGGAGGCAATAAATATACAAGTTTTAAAACAACAAAACCAGAGGGAAAATGTGGTGAGAAGGCTTGTCCTGTAGTTTATTGATATTTGGCATCAGCTAGTGATTGCTGTGTTCTTTTCTGCAGGGATCTCTTTTGGGGTGTAACTAGTGCTCCTTTTTCAATATATGGGGATATTCGTGCATGATGCATTTACAGATAGACCTCTTATCCTCTCTAGGTGTGTTATGAGCATTATTACTGTCAATAACAACATTGAACAAATGAAACAACATAATCATGTTCACAAGTCTGTCACATAAAGTTTAGTCTCATGTCCTTGATATCGAGTTCAAGTCAAGTCACAAGTCTCTTTCAGTAGTTTCTTTTAATGTATTACAGGTTAATTTTGATCTGTAAATCTGTACATTGCACACTCAATAGAACATTTCTCATAATTTTTCCCATAGTAAATTAATGGGTAACTATGATAACTGGGATTTGTTTTCCTTCAAAGCTATAACCTACATTTAACATATATTTGCTTTATGGCACAATTTCAGATATGCAGCAGTTTCTAGAGCAGATGCCAGTGCTTCTCTGATTATCAGTAAATCTTATGACATTAAACCAATCACCGTGTTGAAACGCTTCTGTGTTAAAGGAGAAAGTTATAGAATGATAGCCTCACTAGAGTTACATCATGCGCAAGAGCCTTTTATCTGAACAGTGTCTTCTCCTTGTAGACCTAAAGTCTGTTCACAAGTGTTTAATTTGAGTTGAGTCTCAAGTCAGACTAGTGGGTCCTCAGTTTGAATCTCAGGCTAGAGTTTACATCTCTGGTGTGAGCCATGTATTCTCAGGATCGTGTTCGTTCAGAGATGCAGTTTTTTTCTCGACTCTTTGTTTGAGTTAATTATGCCAAATGTCAAAGGCAGGGCTCACCCTGCCATGAAGAGCCGTTTCCGCTCACAGGTCTTTGGGACCCCCTCAAATGTCAGTCGCAGCCGGTTTCTGTAGCGATGGCTCCCGCTCAGACTGTGCTCAAATCGACCTAATTGCCTTACCCTGCTGAGATGAAGTACTAATTGGAATATCTTATCCTAATTAACCTTCTCAGATCCACATGTTATTTTTATCTCTCCTTTGTGGGTGTGTGGGTGGGTGTGTGTGTGTGGAGGGGCAGAAAAAAAAACAGCTGTGGTGTTGGAACGCAGGGGACGGTGAGGATGTCCTCAGGTTTCCATCATCTCTTTCTGTCTCATCACTCTTATCTCATCTCAATGTCTCTTTCAGTTTCATCTTGCTTTCTTCTTAACTCATGCTACTAGATGGCATGGCTGACCACTGCCAGACAGATACAGTTACTGTCATCTCTGTGTGGTCACGACATAGCTTCAGTGTTAGATTTCATGGCTACAACATGCAAAAAGAGATCATTTCCATACCCCCCAAGTTTATGTAATATATATAGTCCCTCTTCAGGGACTCTCAGATGGGCTTGATGACAATCTGCCACTCTTTTGACATCGATACTTCTAATCTGGGTTATTTTCAGTTTATGTGTTTGCTGTCGATTAGCACCGGCAATAATTTCCACAGTATGTTTAAACAAATGAGAAATACTTTTACGGTAAAATACTTTTTATAGATACCCAGGAAGCACGTGGGCAGCACTCCAAATTGGTGTTTAAAATATGCAAGTATAACCACAACACTTAAACACAGCATTTGTTGGCGGGAGGCTGGAGCAATTTAATCTAGAAGCTAGAATAGCTTCACCTAAAAGAGACAATTTAGACATCCTTGCAGTTCAGGTAACATATTTATGTGTTTTAACCTTACATTCCATGACCCAAAAAGAAGAATGCGTAAACTACCTGTATTGGAGTCCGTTGTTTTCCTGTTTTCCATGTAATGAAAACATTTAAGAATTTGCACAAATGCAAAAATGTTACCTTTAGGGGTACAACAGCTTGTCACTGGGGCAGTACCCTTAAAGGAACATCTTTGTACCTTATTTACCTCTAAAAGGTTCATAGTAGTACCCCAAGAGTAGGCTACGTATTACAACTCTAAGGTACTAATGTGCATATTTTAGGGGTAGATAAGGTACAATGTTGTCCCTTTAAGGGTACTGCCCCAGTGACAAGCCGTTATACCTCTAAAGGTACAATTTTATGCCAGGTTTGTTGCTTATGCTTAAGGATTTTTTTTTGTTTCTCTGAGTGTAATGTTTTATTCATAAAATGAAGCAAATCAACATGGAGGCAGTATGGCAAGACCTTTCTCTTCGATTCTTTCCCAGAACAAGACTCATGGTCAGGCTTTCATCCGGCTACATGCACCTTGGCAAGTGTTGAGCAGAGAGGCAGAGTTTCTCAAGATCAAGGTGCCCACCAAAAAGGTAGGATACAGCAGAGCTTTCTCGTATTCTCTAGACAGACACGAGTCCCTTGGGATGTCCTTATGTGAGCTCCACAAGCCCTCAGAAGTCCCTGCATGCGTGTCTCTGATGTATGTAAGGGAGAGAGGGAAAAGCACAAACGAATAATGCTGATTGATGATCTGAGGCTTTACTGCTTATTTTGACTGAAAATTTTGTCTCTTGTTAAGAGTTACGAGTTGAGGGAAGAAAAAGGTCTGACTGCCACCATGAACGAACTGTGGCGGAAGTTAAATCAACCGTTCCAGCCCAAAGTACCACATCAAGAGCAAGAGAACAGCCGCACCAAGTTCCTCTCTCACTGTTTCTCCCGGGACAAGCTCCACCTGTGAGAGCCTGGCGTGGTTGGGGTGATGTGGGGTTATATGTCATCAGGGGCCACATGGGATTTTCTTCCTTTCTTAGAGGCCTTGACAGGATTTGTTTGATTGCCAAAGGCATCTGTGTAACTCATGGATGTCTCATCACTATTTTTGGCCTTTTTGCAGGTACAACATCAACTCAAAGGACACCTTCTTCGACAATGCCACAAGGAGCCGAATAGTGAGTCTGTTTTGCTTTGCTCATGACAATTCTGTTAATTCAGAATGGTACAATGTGATATGTGTTCTTTGGTTGTTGAAAAGAGAAAATACAAGAGGGAACAAAAGTTATTTGCTAGCAGCAGGAGATTGCCGTCTCTAGGCACAGTTCTAGGAAACCAATTCCGCCGGGAGTTTTCCAGGAACAATTTTCAGTTTTATTGTTTGCTTGTATCTCTCTCACTCTTTCTCTCTCTTGCTGTCTGCCTCAGGTGTATGAAATCCTCAGACGCACTGCCTGCGCACGGACCTGCCAAACCATGGGTTAGTAATACATTAATCCATAACCTAAGTACGGACTAGTGTTCAGGGAATCCTCAGGATATTCAGGGCCAGAATGTGAGCTTTGGAAGTGGGCACGGTGAAGTTGGGACAGGGTGCAACACAAGCCCATGCCATATGCTCCCTTGGACCAAGCCACAAAGCAGACGGACCACCGGGGGCTATTGGGAGATCGAGGCTATCCGGCAGAAGGGATGACTTGGTGCTCTCTTCAGTTCCCCCTCCCTTTCTTTCTGTCTGTCTCTCAGACTTTCTCTTACTCGGTTTCATACAAAGTGAGTAAATTGGGTCATAAAGTTCTGGGATTGGGATCCGAATTGAAGCCGGGTCCATTGAGGTGGAAAGAGGGGGGCAGTGGGTAGTGGTCTTTCCAGCTTGTTGCTGGGGAGCTACTTTATTAATTGTGGGCTAATCACCAGAGCGTACGTGTCGTTCCTTTGAGGACTGATTAATTACTTTGATTAAAACCTGTGTTCTACATGTCAGCTGTCTTCCGCCTCCAGGACTCTGGCTTTCCAAACGTAATGAAGTTGGGTCACTTTAAAGTCATAGCAGTCAATCATTACTCCCACAGATGATGCTGAATATTTTAGGGTTCTCCTTTTTTTTGCCTTGCAGGTATCTCCACGCTGATAGCTAACGGGGTTTATGATTCAGCATTCCCGCTGCACGATGTGAGTTGTTTTTTCTGGATTCCTCTACTTTACTTTCTCTCTCCTCTCAGGTTGACCTAAAATGTGTTTTTGTATGATTACAGGGAGACTTTCGTCCCACTGGACAAGCCGAGGGGAAGAACGACAGACAAGTATGCTGCTATTGTGTTGCATTTTTTTTTCAATGAATCAGAAGGGAGAATATGGTAAAATTCTGAATTTTTTTTACCCTTTTCAGCTGTTACATGATGAATGGGCAAGATACGGTGCTTTTTACAAGTATCAGCCTGTTGATCTTATCAGGTAACTGTCAAATCACTTTGACGCATTGCTTTAGATCAGAGATGCCCAAATCAACGCCTGGAGTGTCTGTGTTGACATCACAAATTATCAAATCACTAAAAGGGGCGAAAATAGGGGAAAATCCATTATTTATGCATATCTTCATTTCTAATTTACATTTTTGAACTTTTTTTTAAAGTTTGTATTGGAATGTAGAGAATACAAATGAATTTGATTTTAAAAATACATTGAAATATAATGTAGTTGGATATAATGCAGCTCTTACCTTTGGCACGTAGCCTTTAATCAGGTTTGACTTTAAAACGTTTGGCACCTCTGCTTTTAGTTTAATATTTCATTGATGCAATGCACACTCCCATGTTTTCTGTGTAACCTTTAGGAAGTACTTTGGGGAGAAGATAGGTCTCTATTTTGCCTGGCTTGGTGTCTATACTCAGCTTCTGGTGCCTGCATCCGTGGTGGGCATAATCGTGTTCTTCTACGGCTGGGCCACTGTGGAAACAAACATACCTAGGTATGTGCCAGTAAAGCCCACCGAGAGCTGGGCACTGGTCCCTGTTGTGGGTGGGCACACACGATATCTGCCAGGTTGAGAGTAACTAACTGTGATTATTATATTCCACTGATAATAAAACGATAACAAGGAACATAGTTCTGGTGTTTATGTTGTTGCATCTTATTCACGGAATTAATTTATGCTAGAATTGCAAGTGCTCTAAGAATGTGCTCAGCAATGGCATGCATTTGTGACTGAAACATCTCAGGGGAGCACAGGAATATTTTTTTTTGGTTTTCTTCACTGTGGTTTTGAAACCACAGTGAAGTTTTCTGTCCAGTGCAGTCACAAGATAAAATAGTGTTGCATTTTTAATTGATACTTTAGACATTGGGCCATACTGATAGATAAACATGCTGCCCCATATCAAGGCCATGATAAATTTATTTTGTTGGACTGTTGCCAATTTGCATTGGCTTTTTCTAATTTTGTGAGTTTCTGCCAGCCAGGAGATGTGTGACGAAGACCAGAACTTCACTATGTGTCCCCTCTGCGATCGGGCATGTGACTACTGGCATCTGAGCACAGCGTGTGGCACAGCGCGTGCCAGCCATCTCTTTGACAACCCAGCCACCGTGTTCTTCGCCATCTTCATGTCCCTCTGGGGTACGACCTAAAAATCCCTCTAGTTTCATTATCTGATGTCTATTGTTTTATTCCATTATTGACACTTGATGAGTCTGATTCTCATATGAGTACAATTCATACATCAGCATTAACTTAGAGGTGTCAACTGATTAAAAAACATGAAGATAATTATTGAAGATTATTGCAGCAGACAAAAAGTGGCCTTACAAATCAATATATTGTCTAAAATGCATATTTTTATATGCATCTCACGACTAAAACTTTCCATTCACCTGCACTCTGTATTTGTTTTAGAACACAAAAATGACTGCCCTAGTTTAGGTATTAGCCATTTTTGTATATTATTTACTTGAAGAGCTGCCTCAGATCTGTTATTCAGTCCTATTGAATATGAGACCAGTTCAAGCGGCTAGCATTAACATGCAGAAGTGCAGCAGTCTCCATAGTGATGGAGTTGAAGAGATGTTGAATGGCCAGAGAGTAGTGTTACCTCTTTCTGTCACTGCCTGAGTCCCCGCACGGGCCTGGCTGATGAAGGCATTGTGAAACCGCTCAATTCCTGACACTGACCCATCTTTGGCACCTGCGTGGGGTAGCAGAAGCTATACATTATTACTCATACAGAGACCCCCAGCAGCATGTATAGATACTGATGTTCAAATGTAGGTACTGAAATGTATTAATTAGCCATCCAATACTGATTAAAAGCAAACACACACTGTTTAGGTCTTTACTGTGAAGATTTAAAGGCATAGCTCACCCAAAAATGTTCTGTCAACTTTTACTTTCTCTCATGTCGTTTGAAACTTGTTTGAATTTCTTTCGTCAGTGTGTATTTTTGAGGAATATTTTAAGCTTTACTTATATCTATAGTTTTTAAGTATGATCAAAGTGAATGAAGAATGGGCTGTCAAATGGAGAAACATACAGTGATCTATGAAAAAGATTCTCAACAAATAACAACTTCAATTTGTCACATGGATTCCTTTGTGATGAAAAAGAGCATTGTGCACATTCTGCTAAAAATCTGCTTTTTGTGTTTGACTTTAAAAAAAAACGATCATGCATATTTGGAATAATATGAATTTGGAAAATAATGACAGAATTACTAATCATGAATAGTGGTTCCACATGATGGAAGGTTGTTATCTCTAATCAAACATTTTATATAGCATGAACTAAACCCAGGTTGTCAAAATAACATACGTTAGATGTTGGCAGTCAGAAGATACTGGTTACATCCACAGCGCTCCCATAATACTTGCTTTTTTTTTTTTTATTAACGCAACTTAAAATTGAATTCTCATTAGCAGGTTCTCAACTCAAGCACATCTCAATACTTCACCACAATGGTAATCCTGAAAACCAACATTACAGAAACTCTTTAAAATACTAACATAAAAGAGTATTAAACAGTAACAAGTCTCCCCATTTTATCATGCAAAAAAAAAACACTTTATTTTATATTTACTCTCCCTAGCCTCCCCAATGCAAACATGATGGGAAGTGGAAGTAATGTTCCCAGTTTTATAATCCTACTTTAACACAACAAAAAATCATTCACGGAGTTTCAACACAAAGAGATAAAGAAAATTTGTTGAACATGATGAAATATGAAACAAATTATTTTGGATTAACTTGTTTTATTTAATTAAATTGAACAAGCAGAATAATTCATTTTAAGTGTCCCTTTAATGGTTTTGTAGATGAGATGTGATTTATCTTACATTAGGAAATGACACTTTGCCCCTTATAAATCATCTTTTGCTTCTCTTTTCCCATAAGTCTGATATTTGTCAGCACTCATTTACTGTATGCCTCATCTCTCTTTCTTTAGCTGCCATGTTTCTAGAGCACTGGAAGCGCAGGCAGATCAGCTTGAACTATAGTTGGGATCTGACAGGCATGGAGGAGGAGGAGGTACGTTCACACACTTACACAATCACATTATGTTACTCACTAGTATTTGCATATCTGGATTACAGCGCAGTGGCCATGAGTTGATTTCAATGACAGTGTTTTTTTGACGCTGACCGACTGAAAATGCCTAATGCTGACTGTTATATGATGTGACACAATGGTGGCGCCCCTATCCAATGGTATTAAAGTTTATCCCCCAACACTGTGTGTGAATGTCCTCATGTGTTCTCCACCAAAAATGGACTCACCAATATGTTAACTTGTTGTTTCTCTAAACGCAATCTTTCCCGCCAGGAAAAAGCGAAGGTTTGAGTTTTATGTTTGAAACTCTCTTCTTGCATACTGCTCTTTGAGATGTTGAGTCTGACTTTGCGTTGTGTCCTTGTGTTGCCCTGGATTTTTTTACCTGTTTGAATGGTTTGAAACTCCTCTACCTGCAGCAGTCCACTGGGTTTTGCGAAGAGTAGAAAGCAATTGCCTCTGTCCTTTTCTCTTTAGGAGCATCCCAGACCGAAATACGAAACAATACTCCTTCAGAAGAGGCAGAGTAAGAAGAAAAATAAGAAGAACAAAAATGAGGTGGGCAGGATGTTTTACTTGCTTTATGCATAATGCATGTATTTCATTAATGGCTGACTAAAAATATCTAAATATATTTCCTTTTGGCTTCTGGCTTAGGAGCAATATGCAAATGCTTTATTGAAAAGAGTCAAAAAGGGAACTGCCATGGTTGTAGGGGCAGAGGATGAGGGGGTGCCAAATGCTGTGGGCCTCCCCATCATGCACTGCGCTGGCCTGAAGCATTTGGCACCGGCGCTTTTGGGGCTTGTAGGCTGCGCTTTGCTTTGGGTTGATGCCCAAGAGAAAAGGATGATCTGGTCTGGTTTATGGAAAACCAAGATTTGCATTGTTAGCTAGAGGTTTGCCCTCTGTCGCCAGCGATTGTGTGACGGTTAAGATCTGTGTGTTCCAGCCTGAGAGAGTTGTGGACGAGAGCGGGGAACTGGGGAAGGACAAATGGAGGCAGAGGTTACTGTCAGCCATGGCAGCTGGGAATCCGGTAAATGGTGCTCTCTCTTTCTCTCTCTATCTCATTCTCGCCTCAGTCTCTCCAGAGCCTTGTTTCCACTTGCTTGTGTTACAGTTTCTATATAAAACTCCCTAGTTGTGAGGTTGGAAGGTTTTGAACTGTAATGCTGTGTGACAGCATCCTAACTCAGCAATCCAACTCGATCTTCTTTTTGAATCTTCTTTTTTGCTCTGTCTACAGGCAAAAACATTGTTTCCTCATGTACAGGCCAGTTTTGAGATTTTGGGCTAGTTGGCTTTTCATCATGTGTTGTTTCAGGCTAGTGGAAAGAAATCCTCCAAAATGCACTTTTTAATGTTTATTATGCTATTTGCGCCTGTACATTTGAATCAAAATACTCAAAATAAGTTTTTCCCTCATGCACTAAACCAGAAATCCTCCACTTTAGTAGCACTTACCAAACTTTCCAGTTGTATTCCTTTCTATGTTCTGAGGGTTTTTACAGTGGTGCTTGTTCACATATCATTTGCGTGACACCTAAACAACAAGCCTGTTCTGTAAATGTATCCGGCAAAGACTCTTTAATATACATCCAAGAGTTTTACACATTTTCATGCCCCTAAAATAACGCGGAACAAAACTATGTGACCACCACTGTGATTGGTTGCTTTATATGTCAGTCTGGGCGGTCCTTAGCCAATGAAAGCTGCTATGGAGTCCAGACTTTCTGCCGTCAGTCTGTTGTTTTTCTGGCTACCAGTTTCTCTGTGGCTGGCTAATTTAAACGACGAAAACACAAATTAATAATAAAATTAAAATAAATATCTGTTCATCCTCCATAATGCGGTTACTATTTACATCTCATATCGTCTGTAAACTCTTGCGTTACCAAGGCAATGACTGACGTATTTGTATAAGGCCTACATTCCAAAGAGCTCTGTTATCAGCCCTACAATGGAAAATGATCCAAAGCAAAGAGAACGGTTTGAACCGACATGGGAAAAGCGGCTCATTAGATAATTGTTTTACCCTATTTACCATCTTGCCTCTTTTTCTGTCCTCTATTATTACCCTTTCCTGTCAATAACTTTGAAAGAATAACTTACAGACCATTCACTCATGCACAGCACTTTTAGTGAAAGACTTTGAGTCCAATTTAATTTGCAAATGGCCCATGTGTCTGTCAGAGGGGCTCAGCTGGGTGGGGTGGTCACAACGGGGTCGTTGGCATGAGAAATACGGCCGTCTCTCACTCCTGTAATCCTCTTGCTGTAGGACGTGCATGTCTGACTAATACAATTAGATCTCGTCAGCTCGCTCTTTCGGTTTCACATTACCCAACGTTGTGATAACATTAAAGGTCAAGTGTGTTTGTGAGCTGTTTAGTAGTAAATGCACTGCAGGTCACTATAAAAACATATGCTCAGTAAATAAATATGTTGTCCAGGAAGGTCTCATTATATCATACTGATCACACATAAGGTGTGAACCTCAGAGATTTGAGCATTTCTCTGGAAAATGTAGGTCGTGCTCACCAGTTCGACATCATTGCTTGTGGCCGTTGTCATGCATGAAGTGTAATTAGGCAAATAAGCCAAATAAATTAAGGCTTGTTATTTGATACATGACTTGGCTTTTAAACAGGTACACCAGCATCCGTAGCCTTTCACCGTGTGTGTGTGCTGTTACGAGTCCAACTGTGTTAGTAGTTCAAGCTTCTTAAGGTTTCCCAGGGTTTGTAGAACATTAATCCTGGTTTAAAATCAAGCCTGGAACCACTGTGGGGTTTGTTGCCTCAAAGATGATTTTTTTACAAATAATAAAAAAACTAAATTCAATCCGTTGGGAATTAAAGTGTTTACAAGGCTTCTACAATGAGGGCGTACATAGAAAGGCTTATATAAAAGTCACTGGACTGGATTTGCTAAAGGTTCTTGGCACCAAATGAAATAAGTAAAAGGCAGTCAATAGCAAGTAAACATGATATCCTACAGCACAACTGTAAAATGTGCTTCTTATGTCAGATTTCAGATTTATCTTCTCATGATGGCATGTAAAAATCCATAAAACAAGATAAATTTAATTGTGAAGCAAAACTATTAAAGGGCACCTATTATGGATTTAAAATGTTCCTAATATTGTTTTGGGAGTCCCCAACAACAGTTTTACACGGATGCAATGACAAAAAACACTTTTGTTATCTTATAATAATGCATTTATTTTTACCTGATTTGCTCACTGACTCCCAAATGATTCGTTCAATGACTCATTTTTCCAAACCCCTCCTTTGCGTGACGCTAATTGGCGGTGATTGGTCAGATGACCCAGTCAGTTGTGTTTGTAAAGCAATCGTCATTAAAATGATGATTAAAATGAACACAGCACAAGGTTCGGGCTATACTTGCCACTGATTCTTCACATGCTCGTCCCTGGGCAGTGAAAAACGGTCGCTTTTGATTCGCACTTCAGAGCACAGCGTCTTGTTGTCGACGTGATGTTTTCAAGTTTCCCTGGTGTCTGTGCAGCGCGCAATAAGTGGACGCGCCAATTTGATAATTTTTCGCCTTGACGTCACAAGGAAAAGGAAAATGACTCATTGGAAAAACGATTCATTAAATTGTCTCAGAGTCGACTCATACTTTTGAGAGACAATAACTTTTTTTACGGTGAACTTTCATATATAAAACTTTGCAGGATTGTTTTAATCATTTTGATCATCAAGCTAATATCATTCTTTTAGGGTCTAAATTAAAAGTTTGTAATATACTTTAATTAAAAATTCTCATTAGTATTGTAAGAAAACACTCATTTTACCTGGTCAAAAACAACTCTGTTTTCAGCACGCCGTTTAAGTGCATATGCCTTTAAATGATAATGAGCTTTGCTGACTCCGCCCCTCTGTTCTGTGCGTACACCGTTTGTAACACAATAACCATAACGCGTTGTTCATTATAAACTTAGGATTATGAATTATATTGAGAACGTCGTACATAGAAAACATGCCATAATGTTCCCTGAGTGAAAACCTTTGCCGCATTCATCGTGAAACTAGCGATTTGCAAAGATTAATATAAATATGAATATAAAGGTTAATAAAACGCTACACTCACTTCAGTTCTTCTGGAGGTGCAGGAACACGAATAGTTGGTATCGATTCCTTTTTTCAGGAGCAGCTTATTAGCAAAACCAGCTTTATACTCCTCGTTTATAAGCAGTCTGGTGTGTGAAATGATTCATGCAAACATGAAAGCATTTACGTTGATCGTCGGTAATATTCCCTTCTAAAACAACTCAGCCACCTGTGTCTTCAGCGGTTCGGATTTAGGAACATTAATGACTGCTGTGTTCCTTATTGCACCAGAACACCACTTCCCTTAGACTCCATTCTGCTCATAGACTGTGCTGCTCCAGGTACTTTTCGGCACAACACCCGTCCGCGCGCGCATGATTGACAGCTCGCTCACGAACGAGGGCGGCTCTGTGTTGAAACAGACCTGTCAATCAACAATCGTGGGAGGGCGTCCGAGCCTGTGACGTCACAGGCTCGAACGGCTCGATTTGAGGCAGGGGAAAACATATAAGGAGATTAAAACAAAATCACTGGATGGATTTTTATCATTATATGATCGTTGTGTACAGGCACTGCCAACACACATTTCAGTACAATCAACTTGTAAAAGTGCATGTACCATTATATGACCCCTTTAAGGTCTTGTTTTCAGAGACTTTATCTTGAATTGTTTGTCCTTGTACATGCAAATTGTCAATGCTCTCTAGCATAAACCTCTATAATTATACTAAAAACTAAATAAGAAAATAATCAATAAATGGTGTATTTTGTAAAAAAGATGTTTGGAAATTATTAGTGGAAAACATAAAATAAAAAGCTGATTTCTTTCATCATTATTATTATTATAAAATCAGATTGATTTGGTAAGTATCGTGTATAAGAAGTGAAAGATAACGTCTCAATTATGAATGGTAATCCTCGTTCCTCAAGGAGGGAACTGAGACGTGAGTCAGAAGTGATTCTGACGAATGGGGATCGCTTGCGAAAGCTAAACGACTTTCGTTTAAATGAGCCAATGCACATTGGCATGCGATAATTGCACCAGCTGCTGTGCATCGTGGCGCAAGCATATAATAAGCAGCAGGTGCCTTCCGTCCTTGTTTTTCCGCTGAGGAGCCGGACCTGTGACTCGGCCGTACAGCGGAAGCTCAGCAACAGTAGCGAGGGGACTCTCGTCTCTGTTCACTCCTTGGGGAACGAGGGTTACCATCCGTAACCGAGACGTTCCCCTTCATCAGCTCACTATGACGTGAGTCAGATTCTGACGAATGGGGATATCTAACAAAACACCATGGCTGCTGGCCCTTCCAGCGTTCAGCTTGAGCCTCCTGGCCTGACCGCAGTGTTGGGCAGAAAGTAGGAGCTCTAAGCAGAGAAGTTCAGTCACTGCTGTTCCACAAGGCCAACTCAGTGTGACTTATTGGATAACGCCGGGAAAGTGTGCCTTTGGGGAAGGGAACGCTGCGGAAGCCACATCCTACCCGGGGGAGGTACTGGGACGGATACACATATGGATTAGCCAAGCAGGGTAGTACAACATATGGCAGTCTCTGGGGTGGTTCCAGCCTAGTTATAGTGGGGAAAGAACACCAGCAGAGATGGCAGAGCCCAGGAAAGACACAGGTTCATCCGCAGAGGAGCTGATCGCGGAGGAATACACATATGGGGTCACCACAGGGACCGCTACTTATTGGAAACCCAGGCTAACACAGGTTCCAATGCATACGAGTGTAAGCCTGGCATCAGATGCTCCGCAACGTCTGACTGCCGCAGGGGTGACGGAGGGTATCCACTATCCAGTGGTTCCTGCTTGCAGGTCCCCTACCCTCTTGATGGAAGCCAGAGCAGTCAGGAGCACTGTCATTAGTGACAGGATCTTTAACTCTGCTGGGAGGTCTCTGCAGTGCGCTGAGCACCAGAGACAGGTCCCAAGAGGGTAAGGAGGGGGGGGCGAGGCAGATTTAGTCTCCTCGCTCCCTTCAGGAACCTGGCGATCAGGTCATGCTTTCCCAATTACTCCATTGTGATGTGCGCCAATAGTGGCAACATACACTTTGAGGGTGGAGGGAGACAGCCTTCGCTCCAACCCATCTTGCAGGTAAGAAAGCACGACTCTGATCGGACATCTTCAGGGGTCTTCCCGGTGGGAAGAACACCATTCAACAAACAGGTTTCACTTCAGAGCACAGAGGCTCCTCGTTGAGGGGGCTCTAGCAGAAGTGATGGTGTCTACCACCGCCTGGGGTAGGTCACCTAGAACCTCCGCGTCCCGTCCAGGGACCAGACATGGAGTTTCCTGAGGTCTGGATGCGGGTGCCATAGAGTGCCCCGTCTCTGAGAAAGCAGGTCCCCCCAGGCCAAGGAACTGCTGTCGCAAGGAGCATGATTTCTATGAACCAGGTCCGGTTGGGCCAATACGGCACAACTAACAAGACCTGCTCCTCGTCCTCCCTGACTTTGCACAGTGTCTGTGCGAGAAGGCTCACTGGGGGAAACGCATACTAATGACCGCGGCTGCACAAACAGGACGATAGTGCAAGGCTGCTGTGAGCACTCAAATTCTCGTTGAAGTCGCAGCATTCTGAGCTGTGAAAACAGCTATTTTGCTCTTTGTGAGATCGCTGCCAGCGCTGTCTGTGGTGTGACACCAACACCAGCTTGAAGGCGTTCTCCTGAGGAAGCAGACTAGTCTTTTGAAGTTAAAACACTCTCAGATAAGATTACAGAGCAGGAACAGCATTCACCGTCTGGCTCCGAAGCGAAAGACAAGGATGCAAGGCAATTATCGCATGTCAATGTGCATTGGCTCGTTTAGTTACACTCGAAGTATATAGGCTCTCGCAAGCGATCCCTTTTCGTCAGAATCACTTCTGACTCCTGTCATAGTGAGCTGATGAAGGGGAACTAAAGAGACATGTCTTAATGTCTTGTTTTTCTTTCATGTGATTTTATTTTTCCAGTGTTAAAGGTTCAGCAATAATATTATTGGTTGTTCTGGTTTCATCAGAAAACTTGTTTAGAACAGGAGGCACTCATGCGGCATACTTTTGGAAAGATTCAGTGACCTTTGACTTAAAGTGTAGCCTATTTTTTGTTTTAGGGGCCTTCGTGTCCAAGAGTCACAGATTTAAATTTGTCACTTGCATTATGGCACTTTTCCCTCATTCTTATGTTTAGCTACTCTGTCCCAGATATCATGGCCTACGGTCAGTCCTGACCTAGATATTCTGCAGAACCTTAAATCGAGACCATACATCCTAATGACTTCATTCAAAACACCCTGGACTAAGATATGTAGTGTTCTTAAAACCAAATCAGATCAGTGTAGTTTGAGGTAGGCCAATGTACAGAGAATTACAACAGTAGTCCAATTGAGAGGAAATTAGTGCATGAATCACAATTTCAAGGTCTTTACTAGAAAGAAAGTTTTTCACTTTTGCTACAGATCAGAGTTGAAAAGAGCTACTCTTTACAACTGCATTTACATGCTTGTCAAATTGGAGATAAGGATCAAAAATTATTTCAAGATTGTTTGCATGATTGTGTAGGTAGTTACTTAAGGGACCTAGCTGTGTTTTAATGGAATTGTTAGCAGCAGGACCCAGTAGAATCACTTGGGTTTTATTTTCATTCAGTTGCAGTGAGTTATTTGTCATCCAGGTCTTGACTTCCTTGAGGCATGTGAACAGGTTGTCTAATGAAAGGTAATTTCCTGGTTTGATTGGGAGATATAGTTGGAGGTCGTCAGCGTAACAGTAATCATTTATGTTATATTTCTTGAATAATGAGCCTAAAGGTAACATGTAGAGAGAAACAAAAGAGGGCCAAAAATGGATCCCTGTGGAACACCACAATGGATTGGCGCAGAGGGTGAAGTGAATGACCCCATATTTAAAGAGAAGTTCCTCCCCTTTTAGTATGAGGCGAACCACTGTAGAGCAAGGCCCTCGACTCCAACAACATACTCCAGTCGTTTCAGAAGAATATTATGATCAATGGTATCAAATGCGGCACTCAAATCTGAAAGTATCAGGATAACAGAAGACCCAGAATCAATGGACAATGGAATGTATTTTTTAACCTTTAGCAGTGCTGACTAAAACTAGATTGAAATGGGTCTAGATAGAATATTAAAAGTATCCAGGTATGAGGTAACAGTGCAGCTTTTTCCAAAATCTTTGAAATGAATGGGAGTTTAGAGATAAGCCGGTAGTTGTTATGAACGGTCTGGTCAAGGTGATGTCCTTTCAAAAGGAGCTGTACAATAGCATGTTTAAAACTTTCTGAAAAAAAAACATTTATTAAAGAGCTATTTATTATATCTAAGAGGATGGGGCAGATTGTATCTAAAACCTCTCTAAACAGACGTCCAGGCAATACGTCTGATTGACAGAATGTGAATTTCTTCTGAGAAATTATTTTAAGTAATTAAGACACTGGTCGAAAGTTTGTAAAGCTACTGGATGTAAGGACCAATTTTGAGTGATCTATGTAAAGAGGAGAGAGGGGTGTGATCTAATATCCTGTATTTTCTGAACAAAAAATTAAAAAAAAAATGTGTGCACATCTCAAGATTCACATCAGGATGGTGGTGGATGGGTTGGAAAAAAACACTAGGATTTCACGACTGAGCGCTGATAGACCTCCTCGTGTTTCTCACAGCTCATTTGTTTTGCCAAAGCCCCCCAAACCCTTGGAATAAACCAATAAATACTGGATAGGCAGTAAGTCTTGCGGAAACCCCAATCACTCATTTAAGAGCAACGTGTGTGTGTGTGTGTGTGTGTGTGTGTGTGTGTGTGTGTGTGTGTGTGTGTGTGTGTGTGTGTGTGTGTGTGTGTGTGTGTGTGTGTGTGTGCAGTTTGTGGTGACTGTGAAGAGAGCGGATAATGAAAGGTATTTAGTTCAGGGAGAAATAAGAATGTGTCTGCTTATTTTTCTTCACACACATGCTGAGTATGTTTATTATATGTTAAAGTGTGAAGTTTTCTGTGAGAGATTAGAGACTTGCTGTGCAAGTTTAAGAGATGAGAATTAGATTCAGTCCAGTTTGCTTCACAGACTGACCAGCAGAGAGCACTAGACTCCAGTGCGTTTTTGCATGCAAGCGTCCTTCCAAGCCGGGCTGAACGCCAAACTTCTGAATTAAGCAATGTCCTCACATCTCCATGGAGACACGGGACACTCGAATCCCACTCCCTCTTACGCTCGGTTGGGTTTGCTCTTATCTTCGGCTCTTTAAAAGCCTTTATCACATAACTATGTCATCTTGGCAGCTATCTTTAGGACACATTAGTGACGTTTGTTAATAAAATGCAGCACACCCTTTGCGTGGCTAATTTTAGAACAACATCGCCTCCAGAAGCAAAGTAAGGGAACATTCCTCATTATCTTTGAGGAGGTGAGTTGCATTTGCTTTCTGAAAGTGTGCATCTGGCTCGGTAGGAGAAAATGATTGACCTCTAACTGAGTTGTTATTTGTGCTTTTCCAATGCAGATGGAATTTTTTAATACATTCTGCCTACAGTTCTATTCACTCTGGGCCCAAAGGCCTAAAACTCTCTTTGGCCAAAAATTGAAAAGTTTCGTAGCAAAGATTGCTAGTTCCCCTTCATCAGCTCACTATGACGTGAGTCAGATTCTGACGAATGGGGATATCTAACAAAACACCATGGCTGCTGGCCCTTCCAGCGTTCAGCTTGAGCCTCCTGGCCTGACCGCAGTGTTGGGCAGAAAGTAGGAGCTCTAAGCAGAGAAGTTCAGTCACTGCTGTTCCACAAGGCCAACTCAGTGTGACTTATTGGATAACGCCGGGAAAGTGTGCCTTTGGGGAAGGGAACGCTGCGGAAGCCACATCCTACCCGGGGGAGGTACTGGGACGGATACACATATGGATTAGCCAAGCAGGGTAGTACAACATATGGCAGTCTCTGGGGTGGTTCCAGCCTAGTTATAGTGGGGAAAGAACACCAGCAGAGATGGCAGAGCCCAGGAAAGACACAGGTTCATCCGCAGAGGAGCTGATCGCGGAGGAATACACATATGGGGTCACCACAGGGACCGCTACTTATTGGAAACCCAGGCTAACACAGGTTCCAATGCATACGAGTGTAAGCCTGGCATCAGATGCTCCGCAACGTCTGACTGCCGCAGGGGTGACGGAGGGTATCCACTATCCAGTGGTTCCTGCTTGCAGGTCCCCTACCCTCTTGATGGAAGCCAGAGCAGTCAGGAGCACTGTCATTAGTGACAGGATCTTTAACTCTGCTGGGAGGTCTCTGCAGTGCGCTGAGCACCAGAGACAGGTCCCAAGAGGGTAAGGAGGGGGGGGCGAGGCAGATTTAGTCTCCTCGCTCCCTTCAGGAACCTGGCGATCAGGTCATGCTTTCCCAATTACTCCATTGTGATGTGCGCCAATAGTGGCAACATACACTTTGAGGGTGGAGGGAGACAGCCTTCGCTCCAACCCATCTTGCAGGTAAGAAAGCACGACTCTGATCGGACATCTTCAGGGGTCTTCCCGGTGGGAAGAACACCATTCAACAAACAGGTTTCACTTCAGAGCACAGAGGCTCCTCGTTGAGGGGGCTCTAGCAGAAGTGATGGTGTCTACCACCGCCTGGGGTAGGTCACCTAGAACCTCCGCGTCCCGTCCAGGGACCAGACATGGAGTTTCCTGAGGTCTGGATGCGGGTGCCATAGAGTGCCCCGTCTCTGAGAAAGCAGGTCCCCCCAGGCCAAGGAACTGCTGTCGCAAGGAGCATGATTTCTATGAACCAGGTCCGGTTGGGCCAATACGGCACAACTAACAAGACCTGCTCCTCGTCCTCCCTGACTTTGCACAGTGTCTGTGCGAGAAGGCTCACTGGGGGAAACGCATACTAATGACCGCGGCTGCACAAACAGGACGATAGTGCAAGGCTGCTGTGAGCACTCAAATTCTCGTTGAAGTCGCAGCATTCTGAGCTGTGAAAACAGCTATTTTGCTCTTTGTGAGATCGCTGCCAGCGCTGTCTGTGGTGTGACACCAACACCAGCTTGAAGGCGTTCTCCTGAGGAAGCAGACTAGTCTTTTGAAGTTAAAACACTCTCAGATAAGATTACAGAGCAGGAACAGCATTCACCGTCTGGCTCCGAAGCGAAAGACAAGGATGCAAGGCAATTATCGCATGTCAATGTGCATTGGCTCGTTTAGTTACACTCGAAGTATATAGGCTCTCGCAAGCGATCCCTTTTCGTCAGAATCACTTCTGACTCCTGTCATAGTGAGCTGATGAAGGGGAACTAAAGAGACATGTCTTAATGTCTTGTTTTTCTTTCATGTGATTTTATTTTTCCAGTGTTAAAGGTTCAGCAATAATATTATTGGTTGTTCTGGTTTCATCAGAAAACTTGTTTAGAACAGGAGGCACTCATGCGGCATACTTTTGGAAAGATTCAGTGACCTTTGACTTAAAGTGTAGCCTATTTTTTGTTTTAGGGGCCTTCGTGTCCAAGAGTCACAGATTTAAATTTGTCACTTGCATTATGGCACTTTTCCCTCATTCTTATGTTTAGCTACTCTGTCCCAGATATCATGGCCTACGGTCAGTCCTGACCTAGATATTCTGCAGAACCTTAAATCGAGACCATACATCCTAATGACTTCATTCAAAACACCCTGGACTAAGATATGTAGTGTTCTTAAAACCAAATCAGATCAGTGTAGTTTGAGGTAGGCCAATGTACAGAGAATTACAACAGTAGTCCAATTGAGAGGAAATTAGTGCATGAATCACAATTTCAAGGTCTTTACTAGAAAGAAAGTTTTTCACTTTTGCTACAGATCAGAGTTGAAAAGAGCTACTCTTTACAACTGCATTTACATGCTTGTCAAATTGGAGATAAGGATCAAAAATTATTTCAAGATTGTTTGCATGATTGTGTAGGTAGTTACTTAAGGGACCTAGCTGTGTTTTAATGGAATTGTTAGCAGCAGGACCCAGTAGAATCACTTGGGTTTTATTTTCATTCAGTTGCAGTGAGTTATTTGTCATCCAGGTCTTGACTTCCTTGAGGCATGTGAACAGGTTGTCTAATGAAAGGTAATTTCCTGGTTTGATTGGGAGATATAGTTGGAGGTCGTCAGCGTAACAGTAATCATTTATGTTATATTTCTTGAATAATGAGCCTAAAGGTAACATGTAGAGAGAAACAAAAGAGGGCCAAAAATGGATCCCTGTGGAACACCACAATGGATTGGCGCAGAGGGTGAAGTGAATGACCCCATATTTAAAGAGAAGTTCCTCCCCTTTTAGTATGAGGCGAACCACTGTAGAGCAAGGCCCTCGACTCCAACAACATACTCCAGTCGTTTCAGAAGAATATTATGATCAATGGTATCAAATGCGGCACTCAAATCTGAAAGTATCAGGATAACAGAAGACCCAGAATCAATGGACAATGGAATGTATTTTTTAACCTTTAGCAGTGCTGACTAAAACTAGATTGAAATGGGTCTAGATAGAATATTAAAAGTATCCAGGTATGAGGTAACAGTGCAGCTTTTTCCAAAATCTTTGAAATGAATGGGAGTTTAGAGATAAGCCGGTAGTTGTTATGAACGGTCTGGTCAAGGTGATGTCCTTTCAAAAGGAGCTGTACAATAGCATGTTTAAAACTTTCTGAAAAAAAAACATTTATTAAAGAGCTATTTATTATATCTAAGAGGATGGGGCAGATTGTATCTAAAACCTCTCTAAACAGACGTCCAGGCAATACGTCTGATTGACAGAATGTGAATTTCTTCTGAGAAATTATTTTAAGTAATTAAGACACTGGTCGAAAGTTTGTAAAGCTACTGGATGTAAGGACCAATTTTGAGTGATCTATGTAAAGAGGAGAGAGGGGTGTGATCTAATATCCTGTATTTTCTGAACAAAAAATTAAAAAAAAAATGTGTGCACATCTCAAGATTCACATCAGGATGGTGGTGGATGGGTTGGAAAAAAACACTAGGATTTCACGACTGAGCGCTGATAGACCTCCTCGTGTTTCTCACAGCTCATTTGTTTTGCCAAAGCCCCCCAAACCCTTGGAATAAACCAATAAATACTGGATAGGCAGTAAGTCTTGCGGAAACCCCAATCACTCATTTAAGAGCAACGTGTGTGTGTGTGTGTGTGTGTGTGTGTGTGTGTGTGGGGTGTGTGTGGTGTGTGTGTGTGTGTGTGTGTGTGTGTGTGTGTGTGTGTGTGTGTGTGTGTGTGTGTGTGTGCAGTTTGTGGTGACTGTGAAGAGAGCGGATAATGAAAGGTATTTAGTTCAGGGAGAAATAAGAATGTGTCTGCTTATTTTTCTTCACACACATGCTGAGTATGTTTAAATTATATGTTAAAGTGTGAAGTTTTCTGTGAGAGATTAGAGACTTGCTGTGCAAGTTTAAGAGATGAGAATTAGATTCAGTCCAGTTTGCTTCACAGACTGACCAGCAGAGAGCACTAGACTCAGTGCGTTTTTGCATGCAAGCGTCCTTCCAAGCCGGGCTGAACGCCAAACTTCTGAATTAAGCAATGTCCTCACATCTCCATGGAGACACGGGACACTCGAATCCCACTCCCTCTTACGCTCGGTTGGGTTTGCTCTTATCTTCGGCTCTTTAAAAGCCTTTATCACATAACTATGTCATCTTGGCAGCTATCTTTAGGACACATTAGTGACGTTTGTTAATAAAATGCAGCACACCCTTTGCGTGGCTAATTTTAGAACAACATCGCCTCCAGAAGCAAAGTAAGGGAACATTCCTCATTATCTTTGAGGAGGTGAGTTGCATTTGCTTTCTGAAAGTGTGCATCTGGCTCGGTAGGAGAAAATGATTGACCTCTAACTGAGTTGTTATTTGTGCTTTTCCAATGCAGATGGAATTTTTTAATACATTCTGCCTACAGTTCTATTCACTCTGGGCCCAAAGGCCTAAAACTCTCTTTGGCCAAAAATTGAAAAGTTTCGTAGCAAAGATATTCAGAAGATATTAAGATAGAAGCAGAAGCAAGTAAGCATTTGTGCATTGTGCTTCTCATTCAGATTTACCTTGGCCTAAATGTCATGTAATAAAAATCTTTGTAACAAATTATATGAACAATAAGTTTAACTTCAACTCATCAAAATAAGTTAAGCAATTTTCAAAGTTGTAAAAGATTCAACTAATTTTTTTATTTAATTGATTGTACTTAAAAATTTAAGGCAGCAACTTTTTTTTCAGATTTTATTAGTGTCTGATCATGATGATATTGAAGTCTGAGTAGGAAGTCTGCAACATTTAATACACAATGTTGCATAATTAAACTGTGTTTCAAATGTCATTCGTCCTATACTTAATCTATGGCCTAGTGTGTCACGCACAAGCCGTTTATTAGAAAGATTATGATCTGAAGCATGTAGGTTTCTTAGCGTATAATCCTGCTCTGGTGGTCTTCTCCGATCAGAGCACAGAGCTGGAAGGAGATGAGAGTGTATTTTAAAGGGATTTCAGATGTGTCAGATGGGGCTCACATCAGATTATTCCCTTCAGTACCGACGCCCAAAAGACAATCTTCAGTCAAGCCGCTCTTAATGGACCTTCGCCTCTTTTATCGCTCATAAAGACAATAGAAGCAATTTTCCTCAGTCCACCAGTCTGAAATATTCACTAGTATGCTGTGCGTGTGTATTTTATAAGACAAATTCAATCCTTTCTGTAATGTTTCTGTATTGTGTAAAGCCGCGTATGTGGCGGCTTACATGTTCTAGGTTGCTAGCGTGGGCGCTGGCGTGGTTCCGGTTCTTGTTCTCTTTCGTCTCTGGCTTACAGAATGCTTGGAGGGTGGGGGTTGAGAGAACGGGGCGTACAGTGACGTCAATGTGAACACGGCATCTCTGCAGAGCGACATATGGCAGTGTAGGAAATCCCCACACTGGTGATCCTGTCACTAATTTCCCAAAAGGCTTAGTAGGGATGCTTGTGTGTCGTCCGAGTGAGTATGTGTGTGTTTGTGAGAGAGCGTGTGGCGACCACGCGCTAACAAAACCTGAGCCCATTGACATTTTCATGTCTGGCCTGGGCAGATCAATGTGGGTGATGTCAGGTTGACATGAAGTCTCATCAATGAAGAGATCATCCCATTACAAAAGGCCACAAGTCGGAAAGTTGCTGATGTGTAGGTTGTATATACATCCTTACAAATAAAGGTTCCAAAAGGGTGTTTTTGCAGCAATGCCAAGGAAAAAAACATTTGGGTTCCATAAAGAACCACTATTTTCTTGATGTGAAGAACATTAACAATCTAAACATTTTGTGCAATGTAAAGGTTCTATTGATGTTAAAGGTTATCATAGAGGCCACTAAAGAACCATTACTGAATGTTACAATGAGTTAAAATCTGGTTTTTGAAAACATTTCATTTCCATTTGTTTTGTGTAAATTTTGTCTTTTACATAAACGTTTCAGCAAAAACCTCTAGACAGCCAAAATGAAAGACAAAGAAAGTTGTACAGCATCTTGACTTAAGCTTAAGGAAGCGATATTCTCCATCCGACAGCTGTTGTACACAGAGGTAGAGCCCAACCCACTCTACAGTCACCGAGCTGTTGAATTAATCCACTGATCTATATCCAATATATAACAGACAGACAAAGGCTGCTGTCCTCCGCCCATATCACACAAGCACATAATCACATGTGAACCATCCTTCCCACTTTTTTAATCTATCAACCTCCTTTGTCAAAATGTCTTTGAGATTCAATAGGAACAATGACACTGACACTTTTCTTTGGTCACAGTTTATTCACATTTTATATGAAAACAATCAATTAAATCTCCTGAGTTTCTTAATTTCATCAGTCAATTTCAAAGGCTGAAACAACATTAAATAAAGTTAAATGTGGAAAATAAATATTACATTTACATGTTATGCATTTGGAATATGCTTTTATCCAATGTATTGCTTTCAAGGTAAACATTTTTTCAGTTCATGCATTCCTTTTTTATATTTTTATAAGTATATTTTTACATACTGTAGTTTTATTGTGCACATAGTTTAACTGAACATGTATTGTATCCATTGTTTTATGGGATAGTTAACCCAAAAACGAAAATTCTGTCATCATTTGTTGTTCCAAACCTGTATTAATTTATTTCTTCTGCTGAAAACAAAAGAAAATTTGAAGAATGTCGGTAACCAAACAGTTGATGGTCACCATTAACTTTCATAGTATGGGACAAAAAAATACTTTGGAAGTCAATGGGGCCCATCAACTGTTTGGTTACCCATATTCTTCAAAATGTGTTCAGCAGAAGAAATACATTCTTGTTGTGCAAGAAAAACTTGAGGGTGAGTAAATAATGACAGAGTTTTCATTTTAATGTGAACTATCCCTTTAAGAATAATTTCTCAGTTCTTCTCTGACAAATCAAATCTGCAATTTAAAAATAAAAGGTGTTAATTATTTAAAAACTATGCCACCTGTCTTCTTCCTTCCTCTCTCTTTTTGTTTTTACAGTTTTCATGATGTGGCTGATTACATAAATAATGAATGCCATTCCTCTGCATTCTTTTGCCAGGCATCGTTTGTTATTGTTATTTATTGCTAAGCTTGCACGGGATCTGCCCCTGCGGAAATCCACAGAATGATCCACAGGTTTCAGCGGAATTCAAATGGCCTATATTTATACATTTTTAATGTATTTACATCCGTTTTCATCCATTGTATTTACACCCATTTGTGATTTTCCTTCACAAATCAGCATAAAAAAAAAATAGAACAAATGTGTAGATCTCATGTGGGCCTACACTGTAAATAGGCTGTACATTGGAGTACATTTTACAAGAAAATACTATCAGTTATTCTACTTCAAGATTTCCTGTTTAATTCATTGTGTTTCTTGCCGTTTCTTTGCATTTATTTGTGAAATTTACTTGCAATTTATGAGTAAAAATCCTACACTATTTTTTTCAAAGTACTTACGTACTTGTGGCACCTCACAGAAATTGTGTGGTATTAGCTTGAACAGTTATCTCTGCTTGCCCTTGTGCCAAATAAAGCGATACTTCCCATGAACTTCACAAAATAGTGTGACCATACTCAGTTTCGCATTTTAAGAGGTGATTGCAGCCTGTCACCAAATAACATCATGCATCTTAATGAAGAGTAAGCAACCGTTGAGACCGCAGACCTGCCGTAATTCCTCTCATTACAGGGTGAGGGTTTGTGAGCTGAGCCTGTGGATCACAGTTGCGTGACCCACATTCATTATTCTGGAGACCCTAAAGCTGTGGCATCTCGAAGGCTGTGCCTGGTTACACTTTCCAAGTTCCTGGGTGCCAGGGTTTATTTATGCTTTGTGCTAGGTGGTGCTGTTTGCCTCATAATGAGTCTAATTGCAGGAGGTAGATATCTGATGTGTCGGTTGCCACTGGTACCATGCAAAACCCTATAAATCTCCATTTATCAACAAATAGCTAGACAGCAACATAGGCACACTCCCACTGCCAAGCCAAACTGTAATTCTGCAGCATTAAATATATCCTGCACAGATATGTCAATCCCAGAATGCATGCAACAAAGTTGAAAATGTTTTATTCATTACTGAATAGTATCAGAAATAGTTCCATCTATCCCTATCCTTAAACCTAATCCTCCCTATAACTTATCCCTAAAATCAGATGGAAATGATAGGTGAATAACACTGATGTAGACGTTCTAACCCTTGTTATAAGTATAAACTTGACTGTAAACTTTTCTCTCAAATCTGATTAATTGATTGAAATGTTGTTCCAGGATCAACAAAGATGTTGATCCAGGAACATGTTGTACTTGGTAAAATGACATTCACCCTCTCTACCAGTGTTTATGTGTGCTTTAAGCATTTTAGAGAATGGAGCATTAGCTTAGCAGCATTGTAACCTCAAATTGTTTTAGAATCAACAGAGAACAAATGAACGTTGAACATCAAATCAATCACTTTGAGGTTAGACAATAGCTACAGACGGTAAACAGAGAGAACTATTTTGTGCACTTGTTACTTAGAAAAAGGTTCTCAGAAGCTTTTGTCAAACACTCTTTCAATTATAATGGCATTTTTGTCATTACATTTTTTATGACTTGAAAGACACATAAGCTGCCTCTAAACATTCCTGTGGCCTGCTAATTTTTTCCCCTCCCTTCCTCAGAACTAAATCTGAATCCATTTTTACGCTGTTTGTAACATGTATTCCTAAGAGGAACATATGCTTTGACTACTGTCTAAATTTTGACAATGAAGGAAGACTATAGACTAACCTCAATGGGAACAGACCACCCTCACTCCACTGCTGCCTGTTGTTTTTGGCTTGATGCGGATTTTGATCTATATGTAAAGCAGGAATATTCAAGTTGTTTTAGCCACTGAAATAGGTATTCCCTGTTGGACGGATGTTTTGGAGATGTGATCTATCACTTGAATGTACGGAATGTACACTACTCAGAGGAAGGCCAGGTGTTTATGGCCTTAATGTTGTCATGTTTTTACAAGTGGGCAGCTGAATTATTCCCCCAATAGGCTAGTTCTGAGTCACTCTAAAAGCAACTCAAAAGTAAAGAGGCAAAGCTCCCAGCAAAACAGAAACACGCATTCAAACTGCTTCCATTAGTAACCTTAAATTTCTCTCTCCCTTCACAGACTGGACACGAGAAGCTAACATGGAGGGACAGACTGCCTGGATATTTCATCAACATTTCCTCCATTCTGTTCATGGTAACTCTTGAGAAAAGTATCAATTTATGGTCATTTTTATATATTATATATTTTATATATATTTGCTCTAGTACATTTGAAATATATTCAATTTATTTTGCAATTGAGATTTATGAGATTTATGCATCATCTGAAAGCTGAATAAATAAGCTTTCCATTTCCTCATAAGGGAAGTCTTAGCCTTCCTGCCTGATTCAATGGTTTCTTACTTGCACATATTTTATTTCTCGTCCACTGCTTCTTGTTCCTATCTGCCTGTAGTTTGGAGTGACGTGCTCTGCCGTGTTCAGTGTCATCATTTACCGCATCACCATCTCCGCCCTCATGGCAATGAGTCCAGACCCAGAAGTCAAGTCCAACGTCCGAGTGACCGTCACAGCCACCGCCGTCATCATCAACCTGGTGGTCATCCTCATTCTAGACGAGATCTACGGCATGGTGGCTGCCTGGCTCACAGAACTGGGTGAGATTTGACCACCCATATTACAGCCTCTGTATTGTTGATGTGCATCACTTTTGGTCAACTTATCTCTTTTTTTGGATGTCCTCTATTCGCTCACCCACACAGCATGAATCTTTGATTTGAGCCACTCCAGGAACGTTGAAGAAACTTTTCTTGTCAGTTAGCCATCACCGAGATTTCCTTAAGAGACGTTTTAATAAATGAGAGTCTCTGGGGATATGTAGGGAAGGAAGGAAAAGGAGAAAGCATGTGTTATCATCTCGTGAATAAGACATAGATTTGCCCGTACTTCTTTGATTTTTACTCTTAAACAGTCTGTCTCACCCTAATGCTTTAACCTACTTCCAAACCCATTAATTCATTCCTGAATATGTTTTACCAGACTTACTGGAATTTCTCTCTGAAAGACTCTTTCTCGAGGCTATTAATGAAATATGGTGAATTTATTGCCAAAACCAATGTGGCACTGCCTGTAATCTGTTGTGGCAGATGAAGATTTAGGTAACGCCAGAAAACATGTAATCCCCAACCAAACGCAACCATATGGTCTTCTGAAGAGCTCAATTTCTCAACCTTCAACCTACTGAACAGAAGTTGATAAAGAGAAACTTGTTGGGAGAAATTTCGAAGCCACGCCTTTTTATGCTTGTCACAATACGAGCTTTTGTAATTGTCTGCAGTTTATCCAGAACATATTTGTCTGAAGCCCAAATAATTTAATTTATGTGTCTGCAGAGATCCCTAAAACAGAGACCAACTTTGAGGAGCGTCTGATTCTGAAGGCATTCCTCCTGAAGTTCATGAATGCCTATGCACCCATCTTCTACGTAGCCTTCTTCAAAGGGAGGTAGGTGGACAAGTTCAACCCCAAAAACAGTTAACTGTAGGAGAAAGAGAAAAGCACACTGAATGCAGCACAAACATCTGGCTTCAAATAAGACAGGCATGTGACCCTTGGTACTTCCTTTCTTGGGGTGAGATATATCCTGTGACCCTTATCCATGGGTTTTTCACAGGTTTGCAGGCCGCCCCGGTGACTACGTTTATGTCTTCAATGACTACCGTATGGAAGAGGTGAGTACGGTTTTGCTTTGTTGCATCTTTTCTGATGATTAGCACTATAACACCATGTTCAATGTTAGGGATGCACAATTAATCGAAATAAAACATAAATCATGAAATGGCTTAGTGCAAAGGTTGCAATTTATCTTCAAGCATGCTCCAACCATCTTCCCTTGTAATGAGAAACACTTATGATGTTTCGATTATGATGTAATGATTAAACACTTTTAACGTTGTTAAAAAAAAGTTTTCCAACAAAATTAAAGCTCAGTGTTTTAAGGTTTGAAATTGCAAGAAAGACAGCCATAAATAGTGGTATTGTAATTTTAAAATAAAATAATAATAATTGTGCAACTCTATTCAACATCATGACACTGTCATAACATTTGTTACCTTTTCTCCTCAGTGTGCTCCTGGTGGCTGTCTAATTGAACTCTGCATCCAGCTCAGTATCATCATGTTGGGGAAGCAGCTTATTCAAAATAACATCTTTGAGATCGGCATTCCGTAAGTTCCCGCTCCTCTCAGTGGATCTCATAAAACACGCTCTACCACTAAACAAAATAGCTTTTCTATCTGGAAACTTTAGAAAGATCATTCCTTCAGATAAACAGTAAATACTGCTCCTGCCGAAGTTGGTTTATAGCTGCAACAAATCCCCAGATTGTAAGGTGGGCTTCTATTAAACTGCCTAAATTCCTGCATGACTTTCTGTCTTATTTTTCTTTAATTCCTTTTACTCGCTCTTTGCACACTGACAAACTTTCTAGCATGCCTGTCCTTGTACTCTAATGGATTCCTGTCTCATTTCACATGTTTGCACAAGCGCCGCACCACGTCATTAATGAACAAGATTAAATGCAAATAAGTTTGACTGATATTTGGGTAATATGTGGAGTAAAGTCTGTACTTGCAGAGCATGTAAACACAGAGAGAACACCTTGAGTGTGTGAAATGCATGCATTAATACTTGTGCATATGGAACGATTGCAAGAATCTGGGACGAGATTTCCCCTGGGTAGCTGAAAGGACCTCTGAGTCGTGGACTTCCATTCTGTGGAAATCCCTTTTTAACCTATTTACCTCGTCCTTCACAATACACCAACTCATTCTCTATGTTTATAATTTCCACACAGATCTCTTTGATGTGTGCAATTCTGAAACATACAGTTTGTTGTGAGTTATCTGATAAAACAAAAAACAAAAGCACTTTTTATTTATGATTCATCTTTATCTCTACTTCTATCTCTATTGTCATGCATTTTGGTCAATTTAAATGAACTTACTCAACTCACTCCCATGGCCGAGGTGGCCAGAAACACTCAAGGCGCCTGCCTTTTGTTCCTTGCGGCATGCAACCCCAAAACGTCTTCAACAGCAACTCACCGTGAGTTGATTGACAGCTTAGTAGTGGGTGTTCAAATCAGCTCTGTCTTTCCTTTTTCTTGTCTTGTTTGCCCTCACTCTAGTTGTAAACCATGTGTGAACATGTATAAAGTCTGCGCCTACAAGTCTTTGGCATGTTCAACAAAGTTGTCATTGCAGTTGACCTTTCTATCTTCTTGTTTCACATCTGAGGTTGTTCAGAGTGCTTAATTTAAGAATGCAAATCAAAAAAGCAATATGGCCCATGAGGGGAGAACAATGTCAAACCCATTCTCCCGTGCAGTTCTATAAATACTCGCCTTGAATTTCTTTTTTCGAGGGGAAAGCACAGAAGTGGTCTTTAGTGGAAACGGCCAATGATGGAGGCAAGGACGACTCGAGATCCCTGACCTACTTAATAGATCTAATCTCCCCACAGACCAATGCCATCCCACAATATTATAATAATGGGCATGCTAAAAACAGAGCCTTGTATGTTTAAAAGGGTGCTTCATCTGTTTTAGTTGACCAGTCATTTTCCGCCAGTAGGGGTTTGCGTGTCATTCTAGCACAATCCCAAATGCAAATTCATTCCAACAGCTGGTAAACGAGAGCTTTATCACGGATGGAGGAAAGCACTTATGATACAAAGGCGAACATTAAAAAGTAATGTGCTGGAAAAGGCTGTAGTTTTGGAGACTAAATAATGCAGCAGATGCATTTGGAGGGTTTTATTGGGAGTGTTAATAAGCTATAGATGGATGGGCCACACGGACCATTTCGTCCACTATATTTGGCCAGTCCAACGTGAGCTGTCATACTCTCGCACTTGCTCTCCTGACGAGGACTCTCCAAACATGAAGGTTTGAACACAGAGCGATGCCCGTGCACATTCTGTCTGTTTTAATGATTAAAAAATGGGGTCAAAAGTATGTTGTGGTTGCATGGCATGTTTGCTGGCATGCTTTCAGGGTGAAATATATCCTGTTACATTGAGCTTTTGAATTTTACAACTTGGGTCATTATATCAATTTACCTCGTTTTCAAAACCCACTTATGTAAGTAACCTTTTCTTTTTCTGAAATCCCAAACTGTTTAATGAGAAGTTTATGAGAGAAGTTTTATTGCACATCTTTAAATGTGGAATAGCTCCAAACACTTTAGGAGTTATTTAGGGTCACCGCCGACTGATGAATTTCCTGTGATCTCCACTGACTCTTTTAGGGACTGTCAGGTGTTTTTGAGTTGCAACAGACACATGTAGGACCTACAGTCATGCTGTTTGTGTTCTTGGTTTTTAGCATTGAAAGATTTAATGTGCTAGAACGTTCTGTATGGCTTGACTAATCGACAGATTTGCATTCTTTTTGCTTTTATTCTTTTCCGTGTAATCAAGCTGGAACAGACAGCCTTGTGTCTGTGTGGTTTCAAGGAAAATACGAAACAAGTGAACAGATGTGTACAATAATGAGATTTCCAGAGAGTTCTTTTGAGTCTTCTGTGTATGTGTGTATCAAATGAATTGGTCTGTCTCCTGTATGCTCCTGGTTTCATGATTAATTGGTTTATTAAGCAATTAATCATGAAACATCTGGCCAAATTCCTTCTCATGCCAGATCACTAAACTGATTCACTCAAAGGCATAGAGTGCAACAGTCGGGTTCCTGAAGTAAAAAACCCATTTTTTTCTCCATAGGGAAATGGACTTTTAACTTATACACCTTTAAAGACAGACCTACTGTGAGCTACGAGGTTGTTAATCGATGGCATTTGCTTTTGTTCAAACCATCATCCTGCATTATTTCAACTTCTTTTTAAAATAATCATGTTTAACTGTGGAATTCGTGGTGACAAACTACATTACCCATGATGCTGTACAGAAAATTACACCAATCAGAGAGTAGAGACCAGCAAAGCTCCGCCCCACTCACTGTAAATATATATGCATATTTTGCAATAAACTTTTTATATAAAAGCACAAAAAGTTTTTATATATACAATCAACAATTTAAAATGAGTAGTTTTATGTTTCTCCATCGTTTTTAAGTAGATTGTGCTGTTTGCAATGCATCATGGGATTGTAGTTCTTTCTTTCACTAAAGCAGTTAAGTACACAGTCTTGTACCTTTGTATTTTTGTCTGATTTTTAAAAACTTTTTTTGCTTTAAATCAAAGTTTGTAATATATGATTCACCTTGAAGTTGGTTGGTATGGCTTTTTTTAGAAAATTAATAATTAATAATATATATATTATATATACATATATATATATATATGTGTGTGTTTTATATATATATATATATATAATATATATATATATATATATATATATATATATATATATATATATATATATATATATATTATATATATATAGCCAAAAATAATACTCCTCAAGTTAGTTTGTAGCACAAGAACAGTGCAATCATTTTGGTTTTGGAAAAAAACATCCAACTCTTTTATGAGCAATAATAGTAGTTCAGTAAAAATAAACAAAGCACACATCAAAGCACACGAGCCATGTGTTTGCATAAAATGTATATGCAGTTCTTAGAAACAAACCTGACACTTGACTTACTATCAAATCTGGGTCATGTTGGCTGCAAGGTCAAGTTTATAGCAACGGTTTGTGTGTTTACATTCTGTCTCTCTCTCTTTCTCCCTCTCATATCCCGCTTTAGAAAGCTGAAGAAGTTGTGCCGTACGCTCAAGGATAAGGAGCGGGACCCTAAGGAGATTGTGGAGCAGCAGGGTCGCCGCCAACAATGGCATCTGGACTATGACCTGGAGCCTTTTGACGGACTCACACCTGAATACATGGAGATGAGTGAGTGAAACTCAACTGTGTGTAAAAGCGAAAGTAGAGCATCCTCAGGGTGAAGTGCTGTGAAAAAAACATCTGGTGACTCTAACTCGTCCCTTCAGCGGGAACAGCAGGATTTGTTGTCGGAGGAATGCTTTGGTCTCAGGATTTGACAAGCCCCAGAGTTTCACGAAAGATGCTAAAACTCAGTTATTAGAGTTTCTTAACGGTTTAAACTATGAATAAGCTTGTGAATTAGACCAATAGCCCCTGCATTTGTTTTACATCTGTGTTTACAACCAGGAAAGGGCCTACATTCGCTAACATGTGGCTTGCAGTGATACACAACTGAGTGTTTATGTATGTTGTTGTGACGGCATCTGCAAAAAATCTGAATGCCTAGTACACAGAAAAGTTGAACAAATGAAAAACAATCCAAACTTGAATTACTATTATTCTTATCATTCTGCATTTATACAGCTCAGTTATGCAGAGAACGTAAGATGGCGACGGAAGTTTTCTGACACATTTGCAGAAAATGGTTTTCTTTCAACAAGTTTGAAACAGCTCTGTACTACTTTTCTTTTATGTATTTTGTTATATACAATTGAAGGCAGGTACACAACACTGTCTTCTGTCATAATCTGCTGAGTTTATTATGGTTCCCTATCATGATTGTTGATTGAGCGGTTAGATGTGGGACGGTTTAGTCCCTGGAGTGCCTGAAAATTGCATAACAGTCTTTCAGCGACATATGCGTGAGAAAACCTGCGCCTTAGTCTTTTCTCAAAAATGCTTTAATCCACTGCCAAGTAAAACTTTGTTTTTCATTCATGAAACACTTATGAGACTTTTTGAATCAAAGAAACGATTGGGGAGAAATTGAAGATGAACTGAGCACCCTAAGTAATAACACTGGTGGGAGATCAACACCTACACACTGTAAAAGATATTCTCAGTGAGAGCGGGAGAATGAGACCCAGTCATATGGATGTTTATGTAGGATACCCTCCAGCTTGATCTCTCTCAAACCATTGTTTGGTTGCTGCACAGAAAAAATAAAACCATGTGTCAATCAAGCCAAAAAAGGAAATGCAGTTTCCCACAAGGCTTATGTTCCATGTGTTGTTGATTGACAAATAATCAGCTTGGTGTTTGACACCCCTGCTGGTAATGTTAGAAATGTTTCTAGAACAATCACCACATCACATAAGTAGTGGTTTTCCCATTGTCATAATTATTTGATCTATACATTGTCATAATTATTTTGCTAAGACTTTAGTTTAGGGTCCAATTCTCACTATTAACTAGTTGCTTATTATCATGCATAATACTAGGATATTGGCTGTTTATTAGTGCATATTAATGTCTTATTCTGCATGACCATATCCTGTCCAATATCAATAAGCTTAACAACTACCTAACTTTTAATAAGCATCAATTAGGAGTTTATTGAGGCAAAAGTCATAGTTAATAGTTAGTAAATAGTGAGAATTTGACAGTTGTATCTGGTAACAGACAGCAGTCATGAGAATTGGTTTCTAACTCACATCAATCAAACTCCAGTTTGTAATCCAAATATCTCCGCATGTAATCTCCATGTTTGTTTGTTATCCATTCTGCAGTCATTCAGTTTGGTTTTGTGTCGCTCTTTGTGGCCTCATTCCCGCTGGCTCCGCTTTTCGCCCTCTTAAACAATATCATCGAGATCCGCCTCGACGCCAAGAAGTTCGTCACTGAGCTTCGCAGGCCAGATGCCGTGAGGGCCAAAGATATTGGTGAAAATCTCATATCAATATTTACACCACAATAATTCACTTGCATTCTAAATGGATCTACTAATTAAACTCTGAATTGAAATGTTTCCTCACAGGTATCTGGTACAACATCTTGAGTGGTTTGGGAAAGTTCTCAGTCATCATCAATGTGAGTTTCTTTTATATAACTCTGCTGCGTACTATATGCTAGTCATAAAAAGCCCTTTTAATGGAAAGTTTATTATATACAGGGATTCATGAAGACCCCAGGGTTCGTCCTTGTTAAAGATATCCTCTTATTGGTTTCATAAGACTATTAGATGAACAAGATTCTTCAGACTTATATGCCTGGGTTCACATTATTCATGGAAGAAAACGATTCATGTCACAATTTATGTTCTAGCATTGCACGGATGTTCTTTCAACCCTACGGTTTGCTTCATGCATGTCTCTTCAACTCAAAATTGAATGATAAACCCCAAGCAGATTTGTTTTAATAGATGTGATGTTCCCAAAATGAGAAGTAAGCCTTATGGCAAACCTGGTAAAGATCTTTCAGCTTCTCTTTGACCTTTCATTAAGGAAACAATATTTACTCAGCAGCCCAACATCTGATTCAGTCCAGCTGTGCTGTTCTTTAAGAAATCAAGTATTCGTTTATTGTTACAGCTATAAACTGGCTCTTTAATCCTATTAAATGACACCTATTATCAATGATACCGCTCTGCATGTGTTCCATAGTGGTCTCTGACTCTGAACATTTAAGTTTGCTGATTTTCAACCCCGTTTGCATTGTTTAAAATGTCAGTTGTATGTGTAAATAAACAATGTTTACTCTTTCTCTGTGTTCCCGGACCAATGAATTCCTATAATTTTGTCAGCAAAAGTCTGCTGGATGATGCAAAACATGTAATTCGGCATGAAATTTGTGAAAACTACAGATTACTTCCGCATTTTTGTATGTCTGTCCACAGACAGTTGCCACTGAAAGTTAACAAAACTGTTAAGGGTAGGTTTATCACTGAAAATTATTGTGCTTTGTCTACTCTTTAAAAACTGCCTTCTTACTGGAATGCGATGGTGTTTTGCCTTTGGGATGTTCCTCGTCTTCCCAATTAACTGACAGAACGGCAGATTCTTTCAGTTTTTTCCTCTCTGTTTGGCCTAAAACACTGTGTTCATTGTCATCTAGTTTGAAAAGGTTTTTCAGCTTTTCCGTCGCGGCGCTCTTTCCGGATTTATGATTCTTTGCCGCCTTTAGCCACTGCCTACAACCGCTGGATCCTTCACTGGAAACCCCAAAATAACTCACTCCCACTAAACATTTGAACTATTGCACCCTTGAGCAATACAAGTCTACCCATTGTGGCTAAAAGTTTGCAAAGAAGTATTTCCTACTCGAGCAATGACTCTCATCAAGCCTATTCAATAGGAGCAGACTGTTAGTGGCATAGAATGGTAACATGCCCAGTGCATTATGGGTGTTGAAGTTTTACTATTAGTAAATGGAAAGACAACAGCCCTATTTCTCTTTTTTTCTCCTGTCAATTACTTACACCTTTCTACCACATAGGCAGCAAAGTTTAATTGAACATTTAACTGCACCCATTTCTCAGCGGTGAATCATGCCTTTAATGATACGTGCTTGTTCACATTTTAATTATATTCTTTTATCGTTTCAGGCTTTTGTAATCTCCTTCACATCAGATTTCATCCCTCGCCTGGTCTACCAGTACATATACAGCGAGACAGGGACCATGCACGGCTTCATCAACCACACGCTCTCTTACTTTAATGTCAGCAACTTTAAACCTGGAACTGTGCCTTCCATCTCCAGTCTCGGCAAAGACATTACAGTCTGCAGGTAGGAAAAATTAACTATTTTATTACTATGAACTATGATTAAAAAAACATCAGTAATTAATTAAAAACTAAAGAGTAGTTCAACCTAAACTAGCACTGATTGTTTAAATCAAAGTGGTTCTTCGTAGGACAGTACACAGGTCGTAAAGAGCCGAAGGACCCCTCATTTGCATCGCTTAAATCGTATATCAATAAAACATTTATGTAATGTGTCGAAGCTATAATGGTCTGAACATACTGATCCTCTTTGATTGGTGCCTGAGGTTAGTCATGCTATCCAGTTCAATGTATTTAGTTCAGTGGTAAATTACGAAGAACTGGATCAATCGACTTAATGTGAATAGGGAGTGTAGCTCGTCAGTTCTTTTATAATTAGCTGAAAGCACAAATTCACCAAAATATTGAACAAACAGACACGCACACCCGATTCTTTGGAAATCTACTGCACTGTCACAGGTTCCTTATGCGCCTGTTAATGAATAGATTTCCGTAGAATTCGGCTGTCATTCACATAAACTCCCGCCTTTTGCATGTTTCTTTTTTGTATAGATATTTTGTTATAGTTTACAATAAGGCCTCATTTTTTAACTGTGAGCAATATATTTTCTCATCTTTGTCAATGTTAGTTCACAGTGCATTAACTAATGTTAACAAATACGACTTTTACTTTTAAAAATGTATTAGCAAATATTGAAATTACCATTAAGACTAATAAATACAAGTGTTGTTCATTGTTAGTTCATGGTAACTAATGTAGTTCACTAATGTTACCAGATATTTAGCTACAACTAGTAATACATTTTACAATAATCTGTTCCACAGAATTCTGCAGATTTTCCTCCTCTTCCGTCAGAGCAGATAATGTGGAAAATCCTGCACAGATTCCGCGTGGGCCTAAATAGTTTTGTAAACTATTTTAATGCGAAAAAAAAAGTTTTCTAACGAACAGTGCTGTTTGCTTGTGTTGATAATGATAGTAATTCTGTTCATCGTTTCTCTGGAAATAATGATCTCTTGTTAAGATCATGAAAACAAACAGTATCACTGCATCACAGCAGGCAGCGAAATGATAGAAAGAGAGACGGAGAGAAACTTCTTGATGGGACTCCATCACCCTGACGTGTGAGATCTCACCACTGCTTTGATTATCTCGGGCGGCCTTCACAACACAGATCAGAAGCATGTCAAGAAAAGTGCTTTTATCAGAACCTGTCTGCTTTTTCTGCTCCAAGCAGTTGAGAACGAGATTACGCTCGCTTGTTGGTGGACATCGGCTACTCGGACCAAAGAGAAGTGGCAATCTGATGTCTGGGTTCCTTTGACCCTCAGTCTGTTTGTTAAGAGGACAGATAGATGGAGAGGGAGCAAGAGAGCAAGCTTGTCAGTGTTCTAAAATAGGGTTGGGGAACAAGTCAAGCCCATGTTTTGACTGCACCATATTTGCCCTTTCTGGACCAGTATAACCAAACAAGGACTTCACCCAAGGGATCGTGTCTTTAGATGAAGCTATCTGACTGTCTGAGGAAATCAAAACCATGCAGTCTAACACATTCCACGTAGATTACTGTATATGGCCATGAAAGCAACGTCTTTAGTACGTTATTAAAGACTCAAGAGTTTACTTTTCATAATTCAATAGAGGAAATCAAAACATTTGGTAACAGTCTGGTCTAATGAATTTGGCCAACTCAGTCTGATCCTGACCAGATAATCAAAATATGACCAAGAACGTCTCCTCCTACTACAACTATTTTATTTAATTTAGTGATGCATGGTTTTAAACTATTTAGAAACTTGTCAGTGTATCCCAAAGAGGCAAACAAATCCACTTACACAATAAGGATGCAGTTGAAAGGATACTTCTTTTGCACTTTAAAATATCTTCATCATAAATAATAACGCTGTTGTGTTGTTTTGCCCTTTGTAGCCTTCTAGAAGCATGTGTTGAGCATGTGTTTTAAATTTTCTGTTCCCTTTCGAAAGCTACAATCGATGCTGCGCTGCTCAGCGCATTGGGAACATATTTTATCGTGACCAGCTGTGAATAATGTGTATAACACGTCAATGAAATTGACCCGGAGGTAATATAGCCTCGGTCGGTGACGTCATCGGCACGCCCCCACGACACGAGGCTATAAGAAGATGAGCCGCAGGTGCATCATCAGGTCTTTTATCTTCAGACCATTACTGTGCATGTGTGAACGTCAAGCTCTCTCTCTCAAACTTTCATCTGATACAGATCTTTGTTAGGAGTTAGTTTTGTCAGGCAGTGTGCAGAAATTTTCTCATCTCCAATCTTTTTTCTCTCTCATTTATCTGAGTTTAAAAGAGTGAAATGAGCCAGCAAAGCAAGAAGCGTTGTGTTCCTCCATGCTCCCGTTCCATGTCTGAGCTGGATACACACGATTATTGTTTTGTGTGTTTGGGGAAGAGCACGCGGGTCTGGTTTTAGAGGGAGGCGAGTGCGAGCATTGTGAGCGTCTCACTGTTTAGATGCTTCGCACTCGTCTCAGCTATTTCCAGTCCGCACCCACATTTTCATCGTGGGGCTCGCGTATGGATCTGCATGACGAGCAAGAGACGAGTCAGTCCCTTTCGCTTGCTGCGTCACCAGATCCAGATATCCCTTCTCGTGATCTCGAAGCGCACTCTTTGGCTTCTTCGGTTCACGAGGGGGATAATATATCTCTTGGGTATCTGTCATTCCGGGCGCGGAACATCTAACATCCCCTCAAGAGGAAGTATTAAAATTAATACCGCTCTCAGAAAGTCTGGCAGCGTGGAAACTTCTGCCAGGCGTTTCTGCGTGGGTATTAAGCACAGTACAGTTAGGATACAGAATCCAATTTATTCGTCGTCCTCCGCGTTTCAACGGCGTGATTTTCACTTCCGTGAAACCAGAGCTGATGCATGTACTGTCACAAGAGCTGCAAACTCTTCTGAGCAAAGAGGCCATAGAATATGTTCCTCTTCCAGAGAGGGAGTCAGGTTATTACAGCAGATACTTCCTAGTTCCAAAAAGGATGGGGGGTTGCGTCCAATCTTAGATCTTCGAGGCTTAAACCGTACAGTCAAAGCGCTCAAGTTCAAGATGTTAACCGTCAAGACGGTCGTGTCGCAAATTCAACATCGCGATTGGTTCGTCACGATCGATCTGAAGGACGCATATTTTCACATAGAAATATTGCCACAACACAGGAAATTCCTGAGGTTCGTTCGGAAGCGTACCAGTTTCGGGTTCTTCCATTCGGCCTAGCCTTGTCACCCCGCACATACACAAAATGCATGGATGCAGCACTGGCTCCAATGCGACTCCGGGGCATTCGCATTTTGAATTACATCGACGATTGGTTAATTCTAGCACAATCACGAGAGATGGCGCTTCAACACAGAGACATCGTGTTAGCTCATCTAGTTTCTTTAGGGCTGAAACTCAACACCAAGAAGAGTGTTCTTTCTCCTGCTCAGAGAACGAATTATCTCGGGATCGTTTGGGATTCGGTTACGATGCGGGCGCAAATGTCTCCCGCTCGAATCGAGACCATTCGGCAGACCATGACCAAAGTCAAGCTAGGCCAGGTTCGTACTGTTCGTCAGTATCAAAGAATGTTGGGTCTCATGGCTTCAGCATCCACGGTAATTCCTCTGGGGCTGTTGCACATGAGACCGTTTCAGTTGTGGCTAAAAACCAGAGGATTTCATCCAAGAGCCAATCCTCAAAGGCTAATAAAAGTGACGCGCCGCGGGCTTCGTACACTATCTCTGTGGCTCAGACCCCGGTTTCTCGCCTTGGGTCCCACTTTAGGGGCGCCGTGTCGTCGCAAACTGCTAACGACGGACGCCTCCCTGATGGGCTGGGGAGCGGTCTTAGATGGCCGTCCAGCTCAAGGGGAATGGGAGGGTCATCAGCTCGATTGGCACATCAATTGCCTCGAGTTGATGGCTGTATTTCTGGCTCTGAGATATTTTCTCCATTAATTGAGGGGCTGTCATGTCCTAGTGCGGGTGGACAGCACAGCAGCAGTCTCTTATATAAATCACCAGGGAGGTCTGCGCTCGCGCAACCTGAACAGGATAGCGAGGCAGATTTTTTCTCTGGGCCCAGGGGAAGTTCCTGTCTCTCAGGGCAGTCTACATCCCAGGGCGTTTGAATGTGGGAGCAGATCTATTGTCCAGACAGACACTTCCGACGGGGGAGTGGAGACTCCACCCGGAGGTAGTGAGACAGATTTGGACCAGGTTTTACGAAGCGGAGGTGGACCTCTTCGCCTCCCAGCAGACAGCGCAATGTCCCCTCTACTTCTCTCTGAGTCACCCAGCTCCGTTGGGTCTGGATGCGATGGCGCCTGTATGCGTTTCCTCCAGTTTCTCTGCTCCCGGGAGTTCTAGCCAGAGTTCGCCAACTAGGGTCTTGCCTATTACTGATAGCGCCGCGTTGGCCGAACAGAGTATGGTTCTCGGAGATAATGTCTCTACTCGACGGCTCGCCGTGGCGATTCCGGAGAGGAGAGACCTTCTGTCTCAGGCGGAGGGCACGATATTCCATCCCAGGCCCGGCCTGTGGAATCTTCACGTTTGGCCCCTGAGGGGTACCAATTAAGAGCCACTGGGCTTTCGCCGGATGTTATTGAGACCATTCTGAGTGCTAGGGCTTCCTCCACTAGGAAATGTTATGCCAATAAATGGGGTGTTTTTGAAAGGTGGTGTGTTGAACACAATGTAGATTCAGTTAACTGCCAGATTGCTTCAGTGCTGGACTTCATGCAAGAAAAATTATCAACAGGTACATGTCCTGCTACTCTTAGGGTTTACGTGGCCGCTCTTTCGGCTTGCCACGCCTTAATTGACGGGGCACCACTGGGGAGACACCCTCTGCTCTCTCGCTTCCTTCGGGGAGCCAGGCGGCTGAGGCCTCCAGTAAGAACCAAGATCCCTTCATGGGACTTAACTGTAGTTCTCGAGGGTCTGATTGACACCCCCTTTGAACCTATAGAATCAGTGTCTGATAAACTTCTGACTCTAAAAATGGTTTTTCTAATGGCAACAACCTCTTTGAAAAGAATTGGGGATATGCAGGCTCTGTCTGTCTCGCCATCCTGCTTAGACTTTGCCCCAGGAATGGTGAAAGTGATTTTGCATCCACATCCTGATTATCTGCCCAAAGTTCCGTTTTCGGCTGTACATCCTGTCACTCTTGAGGCTTTCTGCTCCCCGCCGTTCTCAACGCCGGAGCAGGAGAGATCTCATAGACTGTGTCCAGTCCGTGCTCTTCAGGCTTACATCCACCGCACTAGCCAGTGGCGTAAGTCGGAGCAACTGTTCGTCTGTTATGGGGGCAGCAACAGAGGAGGAGCTGCTACCAAGCAGACTATGTCGCATTGGGTCAGGGATGCTATCGCTCTTGCCTATGAGGCGCGCGGCCAAGCTTCGCCTATAGGTCTTAGGGCTCACTCCACCAGGGGGGTCGCCTCTTCTAGTGCTCTGGCAAGGGGTGCCCCCCTACAACATGTTTGTGATGCGGCAGGTTGGTCCTCTCCGCACACGTTCATAAGATTTTATAGTTTGGATGTTCATGCCACTCCGGGCTCTCATGTCCTTGAGTCGACATCACAAGCTAATGTCTAGGCTCTCTTGCGTTTTTGTGAAACACACCTGCACAACCGTGGGGTCCAGACATGTTCAAGCACGGCGGCGTGGGTATTCTCGTTCCCAATGCGCTGAGCAGCGCAGCATCGATTGTAGCTTTCGAAAGGGAACGTCTCCGGTTACTTGATTGTAACCTTGTTCCCTGAGAAAGCGGAACGAGATGCTGCGCTGCTTTGCCGTGCTGAAGATGTCCCAGGACTGCTCTTCAGATAATATCCTGATGATGCACCTGCGGCTCATCTTCTTATAGCCTCGTGTCGTGGGGGCGTGCCGATGACGTCACCGACCGAGGCTATATTACCTCCGGGTCAATTTCATTGACGTGTTATACACATTATTCACAGCTGGTCACGATAAAATATGTTCCCAATGCGCTGAGCAGCGCAGCATCTCGTTCCGCTTTCTCAGGGAACAAGGTTACAATCAAGTAACCGGAGACGTTTCTTTTTATTGCAAACCTCGCTGGAGATGAATTAGCCTAGAATGACTCGGAATGCCTATTCTTTTCTCATTTCAGATACAAGGACTACCGAGAACCGCCATGGTCGACTGAGTCGTACCAGTTCTCTAAACAGTACTGGTCGGTTCTAGCTGCTCGGTTAGGTTTCGTTATATTGTTCCAGGTACAAACAACTATTTTACCATTACGCCCAAATCTGCAAGCTCTTAAAACATCCAACAGTTTGACCCAGTGAACGCCAGAAAATCCAGAGTAAATTGACTATGAATGGAGGAACGTAAATGTAAAAGCCACACAATAGCTACCTCAGCAATATGAGAGCTTCAACCACATATAAATGATGTAGCCTTTGCACGTTAGGAAAAATAGTCTATACTGTATGGTGGTCAGAATAAGTGCTGTAACTCATTAGAAATGTCCTGCTGTCAGCATTTGTGGGTGGAAACTAATTCTATTGAAATGCAATTAAACAGTAAACCAAACAGTTAAAGAAATAGTTCAGTCCAAAATTAAATGTCATTCAACTTCAGTGTTGTTTCAAAGTTCATAGTGACCAAGGCTGTGTAGCTGCTAAAGGGATTTTTTAAATAAATAACAACTTAAATTCAGTATTTTCCTCACTCAAAGCTTTAATATGACTTCGAAATTCAAATGTTTAAATGTCAATTTAATATTTGTATTCAGTAAGGATGCATTCATTTGATTAAAAGTGACTGTAAAGACATTTATAAGATTTCCGTTAAATTCTGTTCTTTTAAACTTCAGACAAGAATCCTGAAAATAAAAGGGTTTCCACAAATATATTATGCAGTGCAACTGTTTGCAATATTGATAGTAATAAATGTTTCTTGAGCTGTAAATCAGCATATTAGACTGATTTCTGAAGGATCATGTGACACCGAAGACTGGAGTAATAATGCTGAAAATTCAGCTTAACTTATAACTTATATTTTAAAATATATCCAAAAGAATATATCCATATTCAAAAACACGTAAAATCTTTCAGACCCCAGACTTTTGAACGGAAATGTTTTATATAAACTGCATATGAGATTGCTTTTTCTTCATGACTATATAAGCCTCATGATCAGGAACTCAATGTATAGACATCACTGGCAGAGTGCCAATACCTAAAATGTTGGAAAAGATCCTCCATCTATTGAATAGAAATATGTCTGTTTTCTTCACAGGCACTGATGTGCCCCATGAATGTATATATAAACTTACGTGTTCTTCCACTCCTCCAGAACCTGGTGATAACCATGAGCATGCTGGTGGCCTGGGTCATCCCGGACGTGCCCAAAAACATCAGCGAGCAGCTGAAGAAGGAGAAGACTCTTCTGGTGGACGTCTTCCTAAACGAGGAAAAGGAGAAGTTGCAGCTGATCCAGAGCCTGTTCTCTAAAGATCTGACCCAAGAACAGCAGGATGAGGTGCAGGTGTCGGATCAGACCTCGCTCCCCCTTCAGCAAACCCACCCTGGACCGGTCCTTTCCGCCCCGTCCCCGGGCTCCACAGCTCCCCGCAGCCGGCCCCGAGCTGCAAGCTTCAGCCAGTTCACCCGCCAGATGTCCATGTCTCCGCGCAGCGACATCACCCAGCACACGGCCGTGTGAAGGAGGTCGGGCGAGAGAAGATGAGTCTACCGGTGGAGCGTGTTTAACAGTGCCTGAGCGCTAAGTTTTGAGGATTTGCCGAAGTTTGAGGCTCTGTGTTGGGAGTTTTGGGAATCAGGTGTTGTCACTCCTTTTGGTCTCTGAACTGTATGTCTGAATGCCTGTCTACAGGCTCCACGTCTGGTTTTTAAACCCTCAGATGTTCCTAGCCTTTTCAGGGACATCTGACACACAAACTTGAGCTTCAATAGGACCGCTTGCAGATGCAGTCATTCCATATGCATTGGCGTTCGCCGAGCACAGGAACACGAGCGGGTCTCTTGGAATGTTTTTCTCCTTGATCTGTTCTTAAACGAGGATGTTTGTCGGTACAAACTCATAAAGAGCAGCACACATTTGGTGACGTTGCGTAATCTGTACATGCTGTCCAAATGCAAACTGCTTTGCACCTTGTCCACGAGATGTAGCATATAACGGCAAATAATAACCCTTCATTTTCTCAGGTAACAGCGTCACTGTAGGCTGAATTTGTTCTCATCAATATGACCATTGTTGGGTTAATAAAGACTATGATGCGTGTTAGTAAGGTAAGATGCAAAGAACACAATTACGATGTGGTACTGCGACGTATTCTGTGAAATGTGTGGCGTTTTGTCTTTTTAACGTCCCAGCGCTCTCGTAATGTAACACATTAAGGCAATATGTAATTAAACTCAAGTTTGTCAATCCATATATTTATGCTATGCCTCCTTCTGATAAAGTGCAGGGCTGCAGATTGGGATCACACAGCATTCGCTGTATTTATGATTGTGGAGCAGCTGGTCTTTTTGTGCCATGTCATCTGTAATCCTCCCATGAATTTGCCGTCACCGGTGTGGGAAGGTTGAAGTGGGGTTACTGTCATCCAGGGAGGAAACATGGATGGATGTTGTGTGCCAACATCTGGCCATCAAGTCATCATTCACTATGCCTCATAGGACGTAATACTCATGCAAGAAGAATAAATATTTAATCCCAATTATGCGCTAGTGGATTTTCTTTCTCGCCCTCAAGGCATTGTGCTACGAGTCCCGCGGGGTCAATTCACTTGTGTTCTTGACTTCTAGCAGCTGCGCATGTTGTTTGTTGTTATACCCTGATGATTGGCACACATGCTTAACAAAGCTATAGCTTTACCCAGTAGACACTGCTTCTCTATTCTCTTTTTCAGATTTACCAGGGCAGGATTTTGATCTTTTTGTGTTTTCACCTCAGAGGCACATTTGATTCATCCCTGGGGTCTGGACTTTACAATTCAAGAGGATTAAGATCTTGGCATTTACCGTGAAGTCTATCCTATGTGCTTTATAGTTTCATTACAAAACCAAGCTGAAAAATACACATAAATATTTGCATTTCCCACAGATTAAAAAGCATAAGATGAGCAAAAGTTAAGCAGCTCAAGTCCAGAAGACTGCTGCCATGCAACTTACCAGCCCGGCTTGAATGCCTAACTCATTTGACGGGCATCTATAAGGTTGAGGTGTGTTTTTTTTTACCCCCTTCGGTCTCTACTGGTTGCTATGTAGATATGAAAGTTGGACTGGCTGATACGGCAGTCAGATTTGACTACTGGCACGTGATAAATGCAGCAGCAGGCAAAAGCAAATAAAGTTAATTAAGCGATGCAATGTTTGATTATTACTGTTACAAGTGTCAAATTGTTAGCTTTTAAAAATGTACTGACACAAAGATTTTATGTACTGTAAGTGTACATGACTTTAAGCATACGTAAACATATATGAGTCAAAATTTGCTAAGGGGTAATTAAATGTAACAAATCATGTCATAAAAATCACACTATTTCATAAAAATCACCTGTAAAGTTTATAAAATTACATCAGCATATGAGAGTGAAATTGGACTACAGGGACTCATGATCACTCATTTAACAGTTCGTCTATTACCAAAAAGATCAGTCAATAATAGAAAATTATTGAAAACATCCGATAATGTGGGTTTTGTGCTATTTTTTGCTAGAATTTTATGCTATTTTATGACTCGCTGGACCTCTGCTTCGCGTAAATACCATGTATTGTGCATGTTATTTTTTGACAGACATCGATGTTGTGATATATTTAAATGATGTGAATTTGAAAACAGATGGATCCTAAGGTAATAATTATTTATTTCTTAGCTGGCAAGTATTCAGTGAAGTGATTGGTGTCCATGAGTGTGTGTGGTTATGTCCATGTTTTTAGTTAATATTCCAACCGACAGTCGGCCTGTTCGCAAGTTTTTGACAGACGTGATAATCTGCGTAAAGAATGATCAAACTATGTTGGATTTTTTGGATAATTATAAAACATTTTAAATTCTTTTTCAAAATACTTTAAGGAATGAAGATTATTTTAAGGAATTAAGATTATTTTGTTACGCAGAGACAAAGTAACTTGTCAAAAAAGTTACATTCAGCTGTCGCTAATTTGTTGACTTTTGAAAATCAAGTACATTTTTCACAAGGAAAGGAGTGTTTTCATTAACAAAGTTGTTTTTATTGTCTCTTATAACAAAACTAAGAAAATGCAGATTTTAATAGTGAAAATCACTTTTTAAAACTGTTGCTCCATTATTACCCCTCAGTAGATTTTGACTCATATTGAATTCATTTCTTTAAGTAATTTCTATATTTTTAAATATTACTTGCACTATATACACTGTAATACTTTTTAAAGGACTGAGATATTTTACAGATGTATTATACTTCCTAAAATGGAATCATAACAATAAACATATTATGGACAAAATTTAAGGTACAGTATTTGTTGCGAAATCAGGCAAACAATATATAACAAAAGCATGCTTTAAACCCTATGGTTTAAACCCACATCCATTGTCTCTACCAATATCTTTAAATCTGCAGTCAGTGTTGATGCAATACTCTTGGCTTCATTGAACAAAAAAGACGACGAGAACTCTTTCAAAATAAATTAAAGTCTTGATGAAAAATCAGATTGGAAGTTCTTAAGGTTTTAAGGTTTAATAAGGGTTTTCAAGTGTCCTCGCATGTACTCTTGCACAATCACAATTCAACTTGCTGCATGCTGCCGTCCGGAAGTATCTTGTTGGTGCGTAATCTTCTCCAAAGCCTTTATTCATCACACACAGCAGTGATACAAGAGCAGGGACAGATTTACCAGGTAATTAGGATTGGTTCTCTGTGTCTTACTGATTGTACCATCTTGGTTATGCATAACATCCGCCTACACAGTGTAGTTTGAGCTGGTATTAGTTACATCAGTGATAGTGTGGTTGTGATTGACTGCGACGTATTCTCGCTCTAGTTGAAGACACGCAATGCTGTGCTGGTGCATGGTAGGATTGTGATGTCAGAGACTGGTTTCTGAATTAAACATCGGCACATGGGGATGAGAAAGGAACCTGGAATGAAATCTGTGATCAACCTGAATCTCTCTCTCCCACAAGGCGTTCCTTCCTAGGTAGGGTGAGATGACGCACGGGGTGGCCACTTAAAATGCTGGAGTCAATGCATTGTTAATGTGAGGAGGATTTTTGATAAGCCTAACTGAAGCACAGCATCACTAATCATCAGAGGACACCTGCAGAGTTTCACAATTCCCAAGCTGCTCGCGTGTTTTCGGGATAATTATTCTTTGCATGCACATTTCCACTGTTAAGATATTGTGTTTTAGTCATACAACTTTTTTGCTCAATGCACGTTTCGAGATTTTTTATATAGTAGTTTAACTTAACACTGTGTCTTAAGACAGAAGAGAGGCACTGGGGGTTGCATTCAGCTTAACTTCTTTTAAATGGCCTAAAGCACTGGCTTTTATCTGTTATTACACACCAGGCATTCACATGGTTTCAGGTGTTAGCTACACTAGAAGATCGCACCATTGTGCATTTCCACGGAAGCTCTGCCAATGGCACATTCCATAGTCAACTAGACTAAACCTTCTGATGACCTGATTTGTGAGTGATAGCCATTCATTTCCTGTATCTTTCTTCTTTTCCCTGTCTTATGGCGTTGTGTTCGGAATTGAATCTTAGCTTAATACTACTATCTTATTAAATATTATAAGTGCACTGCCTACGATTTTTCAAAACTTGACAAAATGCAACTATAAATAGTGGAACGTTGTTGTCACATGACCTGATTGATTATGTTGTATGTGATATATGTTTTTATTATATTGTGCAGATCAGATAATAGCCATTTTCACACAGCAATCCTGGTAAATTACTATTATTACCTGAATGACTTTTCCTGTAAATACACAAATGCACTGTTCGCACAAGCAATGCCGTTCCGTATTTTTTCCCATGTACCATTTACATATCCGTACCACTATCAGTCCCTGCACTGTTTTCATCATCCACCCGAATAAGGAGAAGAGCTTCAGTTTTATTTAATTTTTCACTTCTGTGAGGGGAGGATCACACAGAATGCAGTTTTGCTCTTAAAAATACGAGGCGCATAATAGTTATGACTGGCTCAAAGCAAACTTCTTAGGTCAGCTAGTCCTAACCTACATGCTCATATACTGGTAATCTTCATTCCTTGTTCACACATAGCATAATTTACTGGTAATGTTACAACTTCTCATACCGGGAAATTGCTAGAACAGATGACAGTTGAAAAGTTCCTGTTCACACATGACATTACATTACAGCAATTTACCAGTAATTTAGCTACCAGTAAATACTGTGTGAAAGGGGCTAAAGACTTTAACTACTTCCAGTTCATTCCCACAATGCAATACATCAATGCACTTTCATTTCCAGGAAGGTCAATATGCAGTTTGGGATGCATTCTACATATTTTGCAAATGTATAGGTCTGCAGGTATTTCATGCATACTGAAAACTGGCACAGTACGTACCAGAGATAGAGAATGTTAGTATGCTATTCTGAACATAGCCCTAGTGCTCTGCTTTAACCATGTAGATTTATGAGAATAAAGGCCTAATGCTCAAAATGAGAAAATAACTTTTGAATGACCCAAAATTGCTTAAAAAAACATTTAATGTGCATGCTAAATGGAGTCTAGAGGGGTGGAAGGGTAACAAAGCTGGCAGGTAAAATTACTGTTAAAGATGGAATGCTTCAGTATGGTGGGATGAATTGCCTAGCCCCAGAACTATTTGCTGGAACGCTTGTTTTTGAAAGGACTCTAGTGTGTTGTAAGGTAGCATTTCACTGAAATGTGTCCTGCAGTGCACATTAAGGGTGTTGAATAAATCTAAGCTGTACAGCCCAGTTGCACTACTAAGTGTGTCTGTCATGAAATAAACACAACAGAGCACATGGAGGAATGTAGAGCATTTAAGGATGTGTTACACTAGAGACTGTAGCATTTTCTTGCCCTCAGGGGTCAGACATGCTGCAACATGATCCTGCTGTGTTCTTCTCCCTTAATGCTAGACCTGTACCACTGGAACCACCTGTTTCTTTCTCATCCATCCTTTCTTTATGCATTCTCTATTCTCATCTATCTCCATCACCACCTTTTGTGCTGGAGATCCCCAAAGATGCATAAAAGACTCTGAAAGACATGAGAATTAATTGGTTCTTGTTCTCTTTTGAATCTGAGCTCCTCTGTTTGTCTTTATCTCAGGTCTCCCTCTTCACCGCAGAGTCATGAGATTTATTGTCCATTTATACTAATCTGCTGCAATATTACAGTGAAACATGGGACATGTGACGCACATTAGGCCAGTAGCGGTGATTTATTTGCCACACAGTAAGCGAGTTTGCTATTTAATCATTTAGAACATCAAATAAGCCATAACTCATTCGGTTAGTGTCTTTGAGTTTATATAAGAGGTAGAGATATGATTTCTTAAGTTACATAATTTTCTGCATAGGGTTTAAACAGTCTAATATTAACTCATCTTAAAGGGATAGTTCACTTTGAAATTAATTTTTGATGTGTTTTAGCTTACCTCAAGGGCATCCAAGATGTAGGTGTCTTTGTGGCCACAGTATTTTCAATTTTGATATTTTTAGGTCAAACCATTCTTGTCTGTCAGTCATATAATGCAGGCAATAGGGGTCCACCTTAAAAATAATACACAGAGAAGTCCAAATTAAATATGATTTAATGACTCATAAACGTAAGTACACATTGATGACCTAAGACACGAAATGAGTGGTTTTTGTGAGAAAACGAACAGTATTTATATAGTTTTTACCTCTTGTAAACACAGCCACGTCCAAGTGATCTGAGAGGTCGCGAGCGCTTCGTTCTTTTCCGGAAAGCACCGGAAGTGAAACCTTGCACATGTACGTCACTCATTGTTTACACAGAACAGAGATTGTAGGTAAGACGGCTAATTAAAAGGGTACTAATTTGCGCTTATCCGGGATGTTTAAACCGTCGTAAATGAAAACAATTACAAAAAAATAAAAAAATAAAACAATTGTATGAGTGACGTACACGCGCGAGGTTTCACTTCCGGTGCTTTCCGGAAAAGACCGAAGCGCTCGCGATCTCAGATCACTTGGACGTGGCTGTGCTTACAAGAGGTAAAAACTATATAAATACTCTTCGTTTTCTCACAAAAACCACTCGTTTCGTGTCTTAGGTCATCAATGTGTACTTACGTTTACGAGTCATGTTTAATTTGGACTTCTCTGTGTATGCTTTTTAATGTGGACCCCTATTGCCTGCATTATATGACTGACAGACAAGAATGGTTTGACCTAAAAATATCAAAATTGAAAATACTGCGGCCACAAAGACACCTACATCTTGGATGCCCTTGAGGAAAGCTAAAACATATCAAAAATTAATTCCAAAGTGAACTATCCCTTTAAGAAGTTATCCAACCACTACACGCCTGTAATATATCATATAAGTTTTGTTAGCAGTTTAAGTATTTGAATGGATTGGAGTTTTAGCATTAAATAGTAAACACAGTTACAGTCTCATCAGAAGGTGCTTGACGGTCTCGTTTGCAGAACCTGGATCTAGACCCAAATCCTGAAGCACAACTTGCTTCTGAAAGTCCTGGAAATTAAAAGTGAGATGCATTAATACCTGAGATGATATATGAAGATACATAGTTGAACTTTCTGAACTTTTACGGACCATTTTCTCCTTTTGACAATGTTTTGCAATGTTTTTTTTATTTTTTATTTGAATAATATGTTATGTGCACTTTTTGGTGTCTGTAGATGTAATCTGTGCCTGTCTATTGCTGTGAGTCAGGTAGGTATGGTATTGGTTAGCATACTTTGCATTAGATACGTTCAACATCTGGTCACATTCAGTCATACTGCTTTTGGGCCTCACATTTGTACCTGGGAATAGTACTAGTGTTTCTCTGTCTGTTGTCTGTCTGTCTGTGTGTGTGTGTGTGTGTGTGTGTGTGTGTGTGTGTGTGTGTGTGTGTGTGTGTGTGTGTGTGTGTGTGTGTGTGTGTGTGTGTGCGCGCGCGCGCGTGGTGCGTGGTGCGTGCGTGCGTGCTGTGCATGTGTGTGTGTGTGTGTGGACAAACCTCACCCTAAATTCTCGTAGTCTGTCTAGTTTTGCATTGATGGTCTTGCGTTGGACAGTCAGCTCGGCCACATGACTTTTCCACTGCTCTTCTTTCTCCTTTCACAGACACAAATACACAACATGTTCATAGTTCTTGAGAGGGTCAGAAATGGTGAAGACAGGATTCTAATACTGGGTTTATTGAGGGACATGCAGCTTTGTAATAAAATTAGGCTGTTATGAAACCGTTAATTTTCATAATAGCATTATGGGGCTATATTTATGTTGCAGCTTCCTTTTAAACTGTTCAGTCTAGTTATAATGTTAGTCAAGGATTCTTTTACCAAATTTAGCCTTATGTAACATATTCCATCCTCTTTGTCTCTTAGGAATAAACTGCCTGTTTGTGCTATTGTACAGTAGTGGACAAAAGTGATGTCTGGAGGGCATGTTTGTTTTTAATGACCCTACATGTTCGATTAAACATCAAAATATGAGATAAATATTTTTTAAATATGAGGGAAGAACAAAACATTAAACTTGGTCAATGTATTTATCTGACAAACTACAGCAGGTATGCAAAAGATGCATTGAAAAAAACAACAAGCTCAGGAAAAAGCATTGACTACAACATAATCAGTTGTTAATATTTCATTGGTATGTTCAAACTTTTTTTGTATGACAGCCCGGTAAAAAATTGCCTGCACAATTTGTCATGTTTCATAGCGTTATCAAATAAAACAATTGACTCCAGTCCAAGCACAATGACGCAATATGCTTACAAAATTTTTAACAAATTCTTAATAGTATTCGAACAAAGTTTGAAGATGTCAATTTTCTAAAGCCGAACATCACTTTTGGCCACTACTTTACTTTTAAGCGTATATTTAAATGACCTTTGTTATGATTGGCTAATCACAGCTAATCGTAATCAGAATGTTCCAAGTTGCTTGATACTGATTTGGTATTAAAATCTTAATCTGAGTTGTTATATGTTAGTGTGCACATGGTTGTGATGTCAATATAACAATTATTTCTGAATAATTTAGTTTCCATATATGACTATAGTGACAATGACTATATGGATCTCAAAGTAGAAAACTGGTTTGATCTTCAGCAGAAATTCCATTTTCTCCCCCAAATTGTCTAATGTTGTTTCAAGCTTAGAAGCAAGCCTATGTCTGAGGGCCGATGCAGTGAGGTAGACCCTGATGTAGGGTTGCAGGAATGAGGCTAGGCTTGATCTTTGACCTATGTAGGCTTCAGCCAGATCTTATGTGGGTGCTACTTCCCGTCTCTAATGTGATAATATAGGCCAGGCATTAAACGTAGCTGTACTCGGCATATGGAAGACGTTGAAACACATTGCCTTCTATTCAAACTAATAAGAGAAAAAAACAGGCTGCAACACCTCTTCCCTCAGAGGATTGGAACAGTCACAGGCTGTTCTCTACTTGTAACACACACTTACAGACACACGGAGGGTGGGGTTATCCGTTGGGATCTGAGGTTGGGGGGATGTAGGTTATGAATGACAACAGGATCAAATAGTGCGCACATGGGAAACAAAAGTAAGTACTTCTTCCCTGACCCTTCTGTACATTAATCAGAGGACGGACACGCTGCAAACCTGAAAACTCGCCGGGAGACTCTGAGCAGCTGGAGAGGAAGGAAGTGAGAGCGGTGGACTGTCTGTTAGTAGCCTTTAGAAATAAGAAAGGCATAACTCAAGGCTTTTCCACCACGTTGACTGAGAGAGTCATTTTTTTAACTTCAACCCATTGGGGTTTCTTCTTAAGCGAACGTGGAGTTAAAAAAGGCGTTGCAGGAATTCCTCAAGCTGTTGAATTTATGACAACGGCCAAGTGGACAACAACAACATGACTGTCCTTCAGTGACCTCACACTTGGCTGTTAGACTTGGACATTACTGGCAGCAGACCATGTGCAGCTGGGGGCTTCATCAACTTACACAAACACAGTCCCTGAGAGCGTCCTGCACAACAGCTACACGGTAGCATGAGCTTTCCACCGTCCTATCTTGCATGCACAGTTTTAGTTTCATGCCCACACACCGCTCACTGATTGTTTGCATACACACTGCATGTAAAACCACAAGCTTGGGGTGCATAGTTTATCATCATTTAAAAGGGTAATAGACCCTTTTCACACAGTTATATTTTCATTTTTAAAAATGTACATTTATAACATATGTATTAGTGTTGCTAATACAACAGCTGACATCTTTGAATATTTTATAGAAATGTTATTGTAGCTTCTTTCTTTCGCTATTAGCAAATTTATTTGTAGTTTGTTTCTGATCATCACTGTAGGTTTATGACTTATGATGACTTAGATGACTTCCGGGCAGAACCCCTGGAAAAGTGAAAAGGGTCCATAGCTTAATATTGAGGGGAAAAAATATTTTTGTATTTGCCAAAGACTTTATTCACATTTAGTTACATTTAAGTTAAATCAAAAGCGATTTAGATCATACGCAATATGAGAAAGAACATTCATATTTGCAGTCACTAATTCCTAGCATAAGCTTTGTTTATGATTTAAATTTTAAATTTGAGTCGCATACAGTATATAGTGGCCAAACGTGTTTTTTCACCAAGACTATTTTTAGAGGAATCATCTATTAACCCCGCTCAGTCAGAAGGTTATCAGCCAGAAAAAGCTGATTAAAGCAGACCAGACTTCACTCCAGCTGCGCAGACTACCAAAGTCCAGTTTTTTTTAAATACTTTCATAGCAGAAATGATTGCATTAGTGTGTTTACCTGGGTAACCTGGCCTTACACTACAGAAGTCACAGCATGTGCAGCCAAAGTTAGGAGCAATGCAGACATAATGCAATCAAGCACAATTAGCCTGACAATGTAAGTCTGCAGAAGCAGGTCTGTCATCTCTGGACAGACTCAGACTGCAGATGGTGGAGACAGATATAATCAGTGTTATCACTGCAGACGACACTGATATCCCTGCTTGACTTTTCGACATTGGTCAAAATACCTTCTGCCGTTCCTCTATCTCACGTTGCTTTTCTTGTTCCAGCTGCTCTCTCTCCAGTCGCCGGCGGATCTAGCAGAACAGAGGATAACGTAAGCATCGATGTGTTCACAAACAGACTTGTGGAGGTTTGAGAGAAGGTAACAAGAAAACAAGTTTACGTTTACCCTGTCTTCTTGCTTTTCCTGGCACTCACTCTCCTGACATGTGCTCTCCGGACTATTATCCTGCTTCCCAAGACTGTTTAAAAAAGTGTAGTCTTCCTCCTTACAAAGATCTCGCATGCACTGAGTGGATAGTAAAGGCACATGATGAGATATTAATTTAGCTTTTTATTTTATGTTTTTATGTTATAGATGCCCAGCTGGTCACAGGCTAAATGAAAAAAAAAGTATTTTTTAACCCTCTGGGCTTCTTCGTCCGAAAACGGACGAAAACTTTTACGTTTTGAAATGTTTAATTTTTTTTGCTTCATCGGATGGGGGTGAAACTTGGTGACTTTTGTTGTATTACCTATATGAACACACAAAAAAATCAAGGAGATGATTCTGATATGTTAAAGGGTCGTAAAATTTTTTGTCACACTTAGCTTCCTCACCGGTCTAAAACGGACGACATAGGAAATGAATGGGAAATACGAAAAAATAGGAAAATTTAGAGAAACTTTTGGTTGTACAAACTTCAGATCAGCCACTCTGCTGAAAAAAAGTGTACAGTAGTAAAGGGGTGACACTCTAAAACATGAAGAGTGCAAAAAAGACACCCACCCCACACACACGCCCACACACACACAGAGATAAACTGGCTTATTACTGTGTAATAACAGATAAACTGACTGCAACAGTAAATTTTTTGAATTATGCTAAACAAACTCAATAAATGAAGAAAAAAAAAAACTCTCGCTCAAATGCACACACGCGCGCACACACACACACACACACACACACACACACACACACACACACACACACACACACACACACACACACACACACACAGAGAGAGAGACAGATAAACTGGAAAGAGTGCAACAGCAAATTTTTAGAATATGCAAAATAAAATCAATAAATGAAAAAAAAATCTCGCTCAAATGCAAACACACACACACACACACACACACACACACACACACACACACACACACACAAACTGGCAAGAGTGCAACAGCAAATTTTTAGAATATGCAAAATAAAATCAATAAATGAAAAAAAAATCTCGCTCAAATGCACACACACACACACACACACACACACACACACACACACACACACACACACACACACACACACATAAACTGGCAAGAGTGCAACAGCAAATTTTTAGAATATGCAAAATAAAATCAATAAATGAAAAAAAAAATCTCGCTCAAATGCTCACACACACACACACACACACACACACACACACACACACACACACACACACACACACACACACACACACACACACACACACACACACACACACACATAAACTGGCAAGAGTGCAACAGCAAATTTTTAGAATATGCAAAATAAAATCAATAAATGAAAAAAAAAAATCTCGCTCAAATGCACACACACACACACACACACACACACACACACACACACACACACACACACACACACACAGAGAGAGAGAAATGAACTGGTAAGACTGCAACAGCAAATTTTGAAAGAAATGCAAAAATAAAAATACAAAAGACTCGCTCAAATGCAACACACACACACACACACACACACACACACACACACACTCAGAGAGAGAGAGAGAGAGAGAGAGAGAGAGAGAGAGAGAGAGAGAGAGAGAGAGAGAGAGAGAGAGAGAGAGAGAGAGAGACAGATCAACTGGCAAGAGTGCAACAGTTAATTTTTAGAATATGCAAAATAAAATCAATAAATGAAAAAAAAATCTCGCTCAAATGCGCGCGCACACACACACACACACACACACACACACACACACACACACACACACACACACACACACACACACACACACACACACACACACACACACACACACACACACACACACACACACTTGTTTATAAAACAAACATTTTCTCCCCTGCCTGCTACCATGGCTGGTTAGATCAAAGATATATGCAACAATAAATATAATATTTAAAATTTGTATGTATATAGTTAAAATTATGTTTATTATTATTATTTTATTCCTATTTTTTAACCTACAGTTTGATAATGATTGTTTGCTGTTATGTTATTTTATGTTTTCTATGTTCGATCATAATTGCTGTTCCCTTCTGAAGTTTGTATTACCATTTATAGAATTAAAATTAATTAATTAATTTTAATTAATTAATAATTAATTGCAAAATGTTTGTATAAAGTGTTTTGAATTATCACTATCCACCCTTTTGTTCGATTTTTTTAATTATCAAATACTGAGTAACAAAAATGTTTGGATTGTGTTCCCTTTCTAACCAAACATTATTGTTTGATTGTAATCATAATGAAAAACCTAATACTTATCTAAAAAAAAAAAATAAAAAAAATATTAAAAGTAGTCTTTTAGAACATCTAAATATATATCTTAATAAAAAAAAACGAATCAGATCGAGAAATCATGTCTAAAACAACAATAAGAATCAAAAAGCCTTTCTATGTATTTACATAGGAAGCTATAGGCAGCCTACAGGCCGTTAAGGGCATTGCACACAATAATTTATTTTTAAAGCCACTGGGTGGCGGTCTTCTCACTTGAAATTTTTTGGCATGCAGCCTAGACCCTATTTTGATGTAAAACGTTGCATTTATTGAAAAAAAAAATTTTTTTTAATAATAAAAAAATATATATATTAATTTTAATGGAAAAAATAGCTCATACAAATTATATAATTAATGCAAAGTATCATAAAAAACTCAAAAAATTCTAAATAATAATCAGAAAATATTATAGAACAAAATATATTTGAATGGTTATCCTGGGAAAAAAATAAAGTTAAATTTTAAGGCTTCGTCCGTTTTTGACCGGGAGGAAGCTAAGTGTAACTACTTTACGAAGAAGCCCAGAGGGTTAAATGAATCTGATCTCAAACATGCATGAAAAAGTTGCAATAAAAACATGAAAACCTTAGACATGGGAATTTGAGAAAATCTGTTCGCGTGAGCCATCCTAAAAAAAAAACAAAGTAGAAAAGCCACATTTTTTACAGTTTCAGAGAATTTTTTTGTGAAAAGTTTTGTTACAACCATAAGTTAATTTTCACTGCGTCTTCAACACAACTACTGCACATACATATAGTATATCTCCTGTCTCCTTTCATATAACTGCATAATTTTTTAGCAAATTCAATCGGATGAGAATATCTCAGCTCACCTGGACTGGAGTTGTCTCTTTGCGCACTCCTTTCGTTTGCTTTTGTCTCCTTTTGTAAACCTCATGCAAATGGTAATATACTGTGACGACGTGCAAAAGACATCATAGTTATTTCTACACAAGGCTGCTAAAAAAAACACTCTGGTGCTAATAAAACTGTCCTTTCACTTTTGATTAATTGAATTGTCCCATGTCAATAAGTTTCCTTCGCACTTCTGAAAGAGGTTTCTGTTCGAACAGATTGACAATCAGCTTTTCTGACTCAGACCATAATGTAGAAACCATACGCCTGATCACAGGTCAGTATAAATGAACAGCACCTTCTAACAAATGCAATCAGCCTGCAGAAAAACACAGAGGTCAGAGGTTTTTTCAGTGATGTCATTGGATCTTTAGGAATGCATATAGGCTTCAAAACATGATTTGATGGAAATGTGTTTGCGTGACACAGAGAGGCACTTTAGCAGAAACTAGAGACGTGAGCAGCAAACCGAACCAAGAATGAAGATCATATGATGAGCTTGTCTGTTGTGGAAAAAATGTATAGGTTGTAGATTTCGGCCAGAGGAAAGGTATTTGGATTGTTTTACTACTTTTAACCGCTATAGCTTTCAGAGGCGCCGTGGTTTAGGTGTGAAGGTCAAGGGTTGAAACATCACTTTGACAACACTTTGAACTTTTAAGATCTGAAACAAGTTATTGCCGGTGTGTTTATTCATTTAAACACTTCTAAAAAGTATTTGGACACTTGGACATTTGGACCCCGCTGACTTTCATTGTACGGACAAAAACAGTTCAAACGTCTTCTTTTATATTCTACAGAAGTCTGTCATACGGGTTTGTAATGACATGAGGGTAAGAATTTAATGATTTTTGTGTGAACTATGCCTTGAAGAAAATGTATTCATGTATTATAATGTAATATTAATGTATTAGAAAATAATAAATGGCATTTAAAGACAGAACAAGCTCACTTTCACATAGATGTCTGTTTTTAAACTGTATTAAGTATTTACACTTTCTGATTTTTAAATGTTACAGTGACAGTAGTTTAAGTGATAAACTGCACCTGTGTAAATTTGAAGAGAAATTACTTCAAAAAACAACAAGTGAAGTTAGTTGGTCCTGCAGATTTGAACTCAAGATGTGCTTTGTTTTGCAATCTAAAGCAATGACATTCAGTATTGTAAAAAAGTGTGATTTAAGTGTCTAATGGTCAAATAAGGTCATTGTACCCTATATTGACTGCTGGTTATTGCACTGATATGGGCATGTAAAGACAGCTGAACATTTTTTTTTTCAGCAGTGATTTTTCAAGTTCACTCTGTCTCAGGCTTTGCTCTTAAGAACACACCGCAAGAGGATTATATGCTAATTAACCATGGCCCAGAGCTATTTTCTTCCTGTGGGTTCTGGCGAACGAATGTATTTATAGGTCACTGAAGGTTGTTTAGTCCTATGCTCCTTCCCCACGCTTTTAAAGAGACCATCCATGTTTGATTAGAAGCGCACAGATCATCTCACAATCCAAGACTGGGAAACATTATTGGGTTATTTTCTGGTCGTTTGTGAAATGAGATATATTAAACCCTACAGATGACAATATTCATAGATTCCCAAAAGGACATAATCAGCGGGAAGATTTAAAAAAAAACTTTATTCAGACAAATCTCACACAGACTCTGCCCTCGCAGCGAAAAGAGGAGGATGTTGTAGGCCAGATGAACAGCACTCCTTCAAGTATCAGCACGAGAAAGACATTTTGAGAGACATTACCATTATGGGAAAGTCTCTCTCTCTCAAAAAAATAAAATAACATAAAAAAATACAAACAATGGGTAATGGGTACAGACAAAAAAATACTACTTCACTAAACAATGACCACCAAGCAGACAAGTCGTTCTTCTTTACTAAAATAGGGACTTTCCTCGCAACTTTCTCAATTTAGACATACCGGAGATAATTGTCTGAATATTATTAAGAAGCATGTAGTCCTTAAATAGAGTTCGGTGTGTTTTGGCACAGTTTCCTTTTCAGCATAAAAGAGTTTTCCAAGGGTATCAGCAATGGCCGTTGGTCCATTATAAGGTCGGTTGTAGTGGTTTAAAGCAGCAAGAATCCTACACAGTATGCATGACACCAGCAGGGCTTTTCAAGACAGCATCAAATACATAGGAATGTTTCAGTGAAAGTCATTCAAGACTGAGCAAAGACAAAATCGTTTAGGGATCCTCATGTTCCAGTGTAATAATGTGTGTTACAGGAAAGGCAATGCATTTGGACAAGTGTGTGGGCCATTCCCAGCAATATCCTTGAAAGGTCCTGTGTTCAGCATTTTATCCTGTTTTTCCACAGAGAGCCCAACTGAAACAGGACGTAATCAGCCGGAATATTGAATTCGAAAAAGGTGTGTTGTATCCTTGGTGGTTTGTGGTTCTGTTTTGAATCTGAGTTGACACTCTGTTTCTCTGTCTCATAACTTTACACCCAAACGCACTGGATATCCAGTCACAGAGTTAGAGCTTGTTTAAAACAGTTCGATTTTAGTGCCTTTATCTAACCACCTCTCGTGAAGCGTGAAAATGCAATAAAACAAATTTTATGTGAATCTTTTTATAGCCACATCATCATAAACGATTGCATGCTAATAAAGTTTTATGTTCGGACATGGAGGACAAAGTCTTGGCACTTCACTTGATGTAGTAATGGGTTTGGACCTCATTCTGGCTTATCTTGCTATGCTGATAGAGAAGTAAATAAGTGTGGGTAACTAAAAATAACATCAATCCCACAAATGTTGGGTTCTATATGATGTTCCTTGGGGACACTTGGACAGTTCAGAGGTGACCCGAGTCACGCGTCACAAAGATAAGCCTGAACAAAAGCCGAGCCGCAGCTGCCTGGCTTTTAAAATGCTCTTCGTATGACCCAAACATGCTGTCTATACACCTCTCATGCTTTGCCTTTCGTGTTGTCTTGGGTATATCATATTTATTGTGAAGCAGTGCAAAGCAAGATCTGCTCTGACGTATATTTAATCAATTTGATAAGGAGGCTTAGACATTTTGTCAAGTCATTGCGTATCGACCATCTAACTGCAGATAGCATAGAAATCTCTTCACCTTAGTGTCTCAAGACTATCGAGTGAGTATCTCCTTATATAAACATACAGAAGGAAAACATGGCAGGCCTTTTTATAGCCGCACCACACCGGCGAAATGCTTATCTCCTAAGATGAGTCTGACAAGAGGGAAACCCTCTTAAGGGGGAGATTACGTGTTCAAATCCCAGCTCTGCACGTATGTACATCGTCTTAAGGCAGCTTTACCTCTGTGTAAGACTACAGTGTCATTAGCAATGGCCCATTTACTTGTCCTTTTGTTTACATGCTGCTCTTATTCATGCTGGCTTCGCTCTTTAAGTTTGTAAAGTAGCAATTGACCAAAGTGGGTGATCGAAAAGAGGCTAAAAGTGCACTAAGCTTATTTCTGGTGGTCATGGTGGTCACACTGCACTCTGGCAGGCTGGGCGGGGCTTCTGGTGAAGGGCGGGGCCAGTAGGAGGAGTCTTTGCTCATACATCTGCTGAGGAGCCTTTTTCAGGACTACTAAAAGTGTGCAGTAGTTTCATCAACCGACCCTTACAAGTTAATACTTGGCTGCTTTCGTCCCCACCTTCCCCCTTTACCGCGGCTATGTCGGCATGTGCTAAAGGCGATTTCTAAAATGATGTTGTGAATATTGCCTAAATACTTTCAGAAGGCCATCTAGAATAAATATACTGCCTAGATTGAATTTGTGAAATACTAAACCATATTTTGATGTCACTTTTTGGTCCATATATTCTACTAGAATTGTGACTAATATTCCAGGGGTTTGCTTTGTTAGCGGCATTTTGATTCTTTTCCATCATGTTTTCATGGTGTACAAAAATATATTTCTTAGGTATTTCATGCAGTTTTGATACACATATACTCTATGTTTACATATTTTCATAAAACATCCCGACTGTGATTCGTTTTCCCAGATACGAAGAGGATATACTGACAGCCTGTTTCAGTAGAAAAACAGGTTTTCTTGAACAATACTGAAGTTAATATGATATTGAGTGATCTGTGTTTTCCATTGCAACTGTTCCCAAGGTCCAGGTCTAGTGGAGTGACGTGTCCTCTGACTCTGATACGTGAGCAAGGCACAATTTAGCATGCAATGCTCCTGTAGCTTAGCGGCATTGCATGTTTTCATTCTCTCTCTTTTTTTAAAAAGATTTTTCTTTGCAAACAGCTTAAATAAATAAATATATTTATACATTATACATAGACATGTATAAACTATATGCATTCCATATAACTTAAATAATAATTTATATTTATATATTTACAGGGAACAATAGAAAGACAGTGGTTGAGTTGCTGCAGTGTTTTTCACGTCCTGCGGTGTTTGCGTGAGAGCGCGCAGACGCATGAAGTGTCTATCCGTATCCAGCGCCAACCCACCCAAGTTTTATCCTGAGTGAGCGCGCGCACGTAAGACTGCGAGGTTTTGCACTGCGAGTTCCAGTGCTTCTCGTCAATCCCCCGACAGCTGCCCTTGTTGTGCTTGGCGGTCTCACATTTTGTCTCGTAAAAGTACTGCTTTATGTCTGTGCGTCCCACATTGATGGACCCTAAAATCGTGACCTGTCGTCCCTGAATGTCCACGGCCGTAGTCCTGTCGGTCACCCACTGGCTCTTGCTGTCACACACAGAGAACTCGGCCCTGTAGCTTTTGTGCTCGGCGTAGCGCTTCTGCCGTGTCTTGTTGCCGTCCTGGTTACTGACGAAGTCGTTCATTAGGTAGAGTGGCGGCGGTTGCAGCGGAGGCTTTTCGCTCAGAAGCACGCGTGGCGAGTTGTAACGCTTGTGCTGACGCAGCAGCTCAGACGAGATGTCCGTCACGGGCTGATCGACGGTCGAGCTGACTTTCTCCTTGTGGTCGGTCACTCCGGGTGCGTTTAAGGTGGGGTAAGGAAGCGCGTCGAGGGCGTCCTGCTTCTGTCGGCTGCGGCTGATGTCGGCCTGCAGGAGCTTTATGATGAGCGTGTTGATGGGGTCCTGCGTGGGCCGCTGCTTGTCCAGCGTAGAGGCTGAGATACCATAGAGGTACGCGAGGAACATCACGTACAGCAAGATGGACATCACTAGATTCACCTGTAAGATCTGTGAAGAAACAGGAGACGTTTGTAAGCACATACTGGGCTAAACGGTTTCCTAGTAGCAAACAAAGGAATTAACTTTAGCTTGTTGGCCCTGTGACAACACTGAATTCTCATGAAACTCATTATTGACATGTCATATGACAAAAACGGTGGCACTTCCCAAACACATCTGCATGGCGACAGAGCACACAGTTAATGGGTGTGCGCTAAAAGATGGCCTGCAGTGACATGAAGTTTACTGGGCCTCCCTAATGGCATGTTTATTTGAGCGCCTGGCGTATCCATTTGGCCCGGTGTGCGTTCTGTTTCATGACTGAGAGCAATAGCCTGAAACAGAAACCACAAAGTGCAAAACTCCCCGAGGCAAACTGTGTTTAAGAAGAGTCTGCTAAAGCAATGGAGTGTCAAGTGTACATAGTATAAAAGATAAGACATTGTTTAAAGTGTAATCAAGCTCTTAAAGTTTTATTTCTGTACTGGTATTTTATTTTCATGCATTTATAGTTAATGCATAGACTACTTACATTTCGACTTGTTCCTCATGCACACAAAAAATACAGTGTACAAGTCAACTTTTAAAAATACTTTATAATTCTTTTGAAGGATTAATGAAGAAGCATGGAAAAACACTAAAGAAAAATAAAGTTCTATATGTTAACTACATTGGTTAACATGAACTAACATACTTCTAAAGCATTTATTAATATTTTTTATTAATGACAATTTCCACATTTTGTTGTATATTGAAAACACTTTATTTCAAAGGTCAGCTTTAGACATTCTACTAAATATAAGTAACTTTGCAACTATGTTCTATGTCAACTAACTCTCATTAGAGACGGTCTGCTTAATATCTGCTAACACTTTATTTTGATGCTCCGCCAACAAACAGATCTTCGACTGACTATAAGTAACTTTACAAGTACAGTACGTCAACTTATTCTGTTTACCTGAACCCTAACCTAACAGTCTACTAAGTGTTCTACAGTTTAACTAATACTCTAAAGAGAGCAAGTTGACATTTAGTTAAGAATTTACTTCTAGTTAGTAGAATAGTCTAAAGTGGACCATCTAAATAAAGTGTAACCATATCATTGACTTGAGCCAACATGGAACAATATATAATTATAATGTTAACAAAGATGAATAAATACTGAAACAAATCTATTGCTAATTGATAGTTATTCGATGCACTAATATGACCTTATTGTAAAGTGTTACCATTTCTCCTTTAAATGCATTTTTTATTTTTTGGGTGAGCAACTGTATTCTTTAAACACATTGTGGCTTTTTTTCCATATTGCATCAAGCAAGAAGGTCTGTTCTCTGTGAGCTGTTTGTAATATTTAGTGCAGATTCTCATGCTAAATAAGGTAAGACTTGTGGTCTCCCAAATAATGCCAACAATTACAGTTAATAACCTTTCAATTTTCCTTTCAACAGTGAGCAAGCGGTAGGCCTTGCTTGGCAATTATCAGATGCATTACTTACCTAGTACAGTATGACATGTGTACCAACTAATTACTACAGCTAGGCATGGTAAAACTATGCATTCCTCCTCGGTTTTACCTGAAAAACCAGACAGTGACTTGTTTGCTTTCATGTTTAGTTTGAGATGAACTTCTCCATTGTGTATTGGAATCACTCTAAATCATTTTGATAAAACAAGAGAATGTGAGCCACGGCGCCCACTGCAAAACATCTTAGTGTCAAACCCAGAGTGGTTAAATTGTAAGTGACACTAAACTACAGACTCCAGTGCAAATTGCAGCAACTGAAGACTAATGATGACACTGATACAGTGAGACAGAGGTGATGCAGACAGTCAGCGGTTACAGCTGTTACATCAAAGGCCCATTTGGCAAGATGTTCAATGAAAATAAATATTACGTGTGCTCTCTGGTCTTTATGCTGCCCCGGGTACTTCTATATCTTTTTTCTGAACCACATGTCTGTCCGTTGAAGAACCGCAGGGTTTGGGAGGTCTTTGCATGGTGGGTGATAATGTCATGGGATGCTCGGTTTGTTACATAAACGATTGGTTTTAAATTAGAATTTGGTGATGAAATGAACACAAAGACTTATTGTTCTCCAGGAATGTTTGATCTTATGTCATTTGACATTGCGTTCAGAGTAATTCACCTGAATTTTATGGAAAAATATCTAATTCATCATTGCTCCACAGAGCAAGTTGCGCAAGTTTGCTGCCCATTGTTTGTGCATACTTTCCGGTCTGACCTTGCTGTTTGGGAGATCTCATTAATGGACAGGACAAGCATATGAGGGAGGGACCGACGGCGCTCAGGAGAGATTGTTAATCACTCTGTCCTCATTATCAGCCCAATAAGCATAGCTAATTTCACTTTTTGGCAGGGGTAATGCCTGCAATTACACGTTGATACTTCAAAAGAGGGGCCGACAAAGTCACCTTGCAGGCAGCGGCGTAGAAAATTACTTTCTGCATCTGTACTTGCTGGGTGAACGTGACTTCTCCAAGAAGAACATGTTTCAGGATCAACAACTTTTCACAACATTCCAATCAACCAATCAGATTTGAGGGACAAGTTTACAGTTCATGTCAAGTTTAGGCTTACAACCAGTGTTAAGTGCTTCTACAGCTTCTCAGTGTTACTCATCTATCATTTACCTCTGATTTTAGGGATACGTTATGGGTAGGGTTAGGTTTAAGGGAAGGGATATGGTTAGGACAGGAATGTTGTTCCAGGATCAGCTAAATATATTGACCCCAAATCACGTTGCTAGAAGTTCACAACAATTCAACTTCAGTCCATTACTGAAGTTTGTGATTGAATAATATTTAATCTTTTGTAAAGAATTTAGCAGGGCATCAGCTTAATTCCAGGGCGAGCTAATAAGCTAAATTTGATCAACCAAATCTAATTTTCATTTGCAGGAAATAAGCTTGACACAAAGGGATACAATTTGCACTAAATTCTCAGGCAGTAAGTCAAGAATACAAAATCCCTGCAGTATTTGTTCAAAATAAAATACACATTATTTTATCATAAAAGCTTCTTCAAAATGTACATAGGCCTGTGACTTTACGTATAAAAAACAATCCATGATGTGACAGACAGACAGCACGTAACAATGAATGTGTATTTACTAGATTTGTTGTAATGTTTATATGGATTTGCAGCGAACTACTTCACAGAATCTCTCTGTGTAACATTCCCATGTGCACTTTAATTGAGAACAGCAAACACTGAAATTTGCAATGCTTCGTCCTTGTCTATTTTCGTCCCATATCTCATAAAATGCATTGCCTCCAGGGAAAGTGTATAAAAACACAAGATCCTCGAATGAACGTCAATTACTCTTCCCAATTGGGCTCATTCAGGAGAACGCAGGGTGGAAATTTACTTGGAACTCTGGACCAGGGTTGAACAGATAATCTTCTTCATCCTCTTAAGTGCGATCAAATGCTCGGCTATGTTTGTGTACGTCCAGTAAGCTTTTAAAAGGGTTCTTCTTCATTAAGCTGCAAAAATTGCCCATAATGAGCAACTCAGTCACATTAACTTCAACGGGCTTCTCCTAAAGCGTAATTTATAGCACAACAAATGATGTGATAGAAACACATGTACTTGAATCTGTTTCAACCAATGTTTGAAAAGATAATCCTTTGCATCCTCTTAACTTCTCTCAAATACTTAGCTTCTTCATGTGCAGCAAACATTGTCAGGGACCTTCTGGGAAGCACGGCTAATGCGATCCCTCGCTAAACTAACAACTGTTTAGGGTTTGATCCATGCAGAGGACCTTTCCAAAAGCTTTCCTCTCAAACTCACATTTAAAATCTCTGACCCTTTAAAAAAGTGACATTTGTTTATGTGCTTTGCTCTGTCATAAATGCAGGAAGTTCTCGTCTCACAGGAGCACAGATGTGCATTTATGCCTCTTCCTGGACGAACAGCAGCTTAAACAATCTTCTTCGGGAAGGTGCCAAAAAAAAGAGGTTTGGTAAGGGGAGATGGTGCTTTATTGTTTTCTTCTAACATCACATATGAGCTACACTTCTCAATTTCTATGCAGAAAGTTGCAGTAGGCTATGCTAATGCAACTATGGAGTAGCTCGCATTCATTCAACGTAAATCTCCATGCTAGCTGTTTATCAACATTCGCTTTAGTCATTTCACTACTACACATTTGACCATAAATATACTGCTGTTTTGTTTTTCAATGAATCTGTTTACAGCATACAACGACTCTAAAAAGCACAAAACATGGGCTAATAAAAGCACCACAGTATTTTTCAAGTCTTCTTAAATCACATAATAGATGTCTGAGGAACTGACCAAAGAAAAGAAAAAAAAAACTGCATCAGTACAAATTTTTGCTGTTGAAAAAGACAATTAAGAGCTGGATAGAAAGGTTCCGAATGAATTTTACTTGGTTCCTTACACAGTGTACGGTTTCTGAAGACTTTTGAACTGCTTTTATGGTGCTTTATATGAACTATTGTGCGCAAGGATTGCTCAAAAATAATTTTGTATTGCACGAGAATGCATCAGGGGAGAGTAAATAACAGAACTTCTATTTTTAGGTGAACTTTTCCTTTAAAGTACAATAAAAAAAAAAATAGGGAAAATGTTTTCTGCCAGCACTATATTTTGTTGCATAATGAGACATGCTCTTCCTTTAAGAGTAATTCTGTAAAATGTTAACAAATTTAAGGCTGTTTTCTAAGTGATTTTATTGGACATATGGTTATAGAGTTAATGCGCAATACTAGAAGTTATAAAACATTTTGATAAAATAATATTTATATTGTCACAACGGTCTAAAGGATATTTAAGGGAGGTTTCAACTTTGTTCATTTTAAACAGATGAAATAAAGCAAAGACAAACTCACCAAAGTGGCCAAACTCTCAGTGGGCCTTGATGAATCCCTTAAAGTTCCCCTGTGAAACTTTTAATGTTATTTATACGTCTATGTGGTGCTTTTAATATGCTTTAAGACAAATTATGTGCAAATTCAGAAGTCAACACCATTGCTGAGTATTTTCTCCTTAAAACTGCAGTGAACCAAAAACTGCCTCAAAAATGCAGTTTGAAATCACTGGTGTTTTTGACATCACAAACTAGCTTACCTTGTAACCAATCACGTCAACGTGTGATCGTCAACGAGTGGATCTCTGAGCTGTTGTGAGTGAGTGGGGGCGGGGCTTATTTGCATATATACTAAAATGTTTACATTCAAGCTATTTTAAGTCATGAAGATTTTTTTTCAAGGAAAAATATATATATATATAATCTTTTGGTGATCAGAGATGAGTTTTAAGGTACAAAATTATTGACTACAGGGTGACTTTAATACAATTAAAGTAGGGAGAGGAGGGAGGGGGGCATCATGAGGCCTCAGTACAGTTCATCCGAAACAAAATGTAGTCTAAGTTACTTGTTTTTGGATAAATGTTTTGCATTTGGTAACATTCCTGGTTAAAAACGCGGGCAAAGTGACCGCTACAGCCCGACCAGTGGTGTAAATCACTCCTTGTGATCTACACACACTGTTTTGCTCAACCCAAATTGTGCATGACACAAAGTAGAGGATGATTTTAAGTGGTGAATGATTTCCCTTGGTGGCAGTTCCACAGACAACCTCCAAGCTAAACCACACCAGACGCCTGGAATGACACTGTAAGTATGTGATTGGCCTAGTCAGCTGATAGGGCAGTTAATGGACTCTAGATTGCTTTCTTCGGAATGCCAAAATTTGTTGACGCTCTAATCCATTTAAACTAGGTAGGAGAAGGGAGAAGCTGTCTGGGTACTTCAAATGATTAAGAAAAGTCCAAGACAAGATAAGACTTTTCACGCGGTATTTCAATACAAGCTCACCCACTCATATGTTTTTCCATTTTTGCTAAGACTTAATTATTGGCAAGTGACGATAGCGATGTTAGCACCACATCCGGCACGTCTACGGGCTATAAAAATGATGCAATAAACAACGCATTCAGCATATTTGAATTCTTGATTGTATGTCGGGTTTGGACAGAATCAAGAATTGCTCTAGGAGTGGACTGATCATCAGCAGATCAGAGGGATATTGTTCTTAAATCACCCTGGGCCACGTTTACTCAGCCAAAACTGATGCGTTGTAGGCGATAGATAACAACCCAACAACCTCCTTGACTAAATGCTTCACAAGTGAGCATTGTTTTTAAAGCTCACAAGTCTATAGCCTCAAAAGTAAATTACCTCAGAAAACTACATCAAGAAATTCCTTTCATTTACACACAACTGGCTCTCACACAAACTGTCCTGCGCAATCAGTTTGATCGGAGCAAAAAGGAATTGCTTTTATATAACCTGAGTCTTGTGATATCAATGCATGAACCTTTTTTATATTGGTAGTAGATTCTCTCTTCATTGGAAAACAAAGGTCCTGGCTATCTATCTAGCCAATATTTCATAATGACATAATATCAAACTACATAAAACAGCACTCTCAGTGAACTCTAATTCCAGGACATGGGAGCATTAGGCGTCAAAATCTGGTCCTTGATCTCCTTTAACTGGTTTAAACCACTCGATGCACAGCTCTGCACTTGCCTCAGGATTATTAATCCACATAAACACTTGTGGTTTCCTTAATTTTAGAGTCATTCCAAAAGGTCAGTTGAGGTCTGAATACAAATGGACTTTGTTAGTTTGACTCGGCGCAGAAAACGTTTCCTCCTGCCAAGATGTGATTTAACGACGAATAAAAATAATTTGCATTCATGTTTATATCTAATTTTCGACTACATTTAAAGTTCAAACCTAACTGTGCATCTACAGAGTAGCATGTCCATGTATGACAGGTGTTAATCTCTCACAGCACTGTGTCAGTGGCCTCGACATCGGGGCTTCTTCACCACCTACGCACATCATCTAAGACTGGCCAAGGAGGCTTACAACTCCCTGAGCTTTTAACTCCTAGAGGATTGGCCTGAGATTAGCAACAGCCTTCACACCACCCAATACACCATTTAACACAGCGTTTAGCCCGGCACACGGCGCACCACAGTCTAGATAATGGAGATATTGGAGTTGCACGCTCAACATTCACAGGACTTTTTTAGCATGCATTGACTAATCCACACATCCTGATTTTGCAGAGTTAGATGCATTCCCGGGTCAACATATTTTGTTGATCCTTGAACAATATTCCTGTCCAAACGTGTAAGGATTCCCATATCCCTACCACTAGAACTAACCATACCCATAAGCTATCCCTAAAATCAAAAATTCTGCTACTAATCTGCTCAATGACCAGTTTGCAATGAAAGATTGACATATTTACACCAAATATTTATTTTCTGCTGCATCCGTCAAAATAGAATACATTAGGATAGAACAGCCATGCAGTTTCTCATTTTTAGGGTCTTACAGGGATTGAAATATTGAAATGCGCTTTAGACCTCGAGCATATGCAAGGTATCCAACAACAGAATCGCAAGAAAATCTACTGTGAATCGTTGACCTGATCTAACAGATACGGATCTACTTTGAATACTTCAGTCATGGAGTAGGGATTTAGCTTTTGAAAGAAATCGAATCAAAGAGTTTTCCATTCAGGCACACAATGAACTGTTTGACTATTGTTTGAATTCAAAACATGTGCATTCAACTGGAGAAATACTACCAACTAGAATTATTACAATGAAAAGGAGAATACAATATAAAAAAGGTAAAAGCCACTTTAAAGTGGCTGCTCTCAAAGCAATGCATTGCACATTGAAAGCATACTGCAAAATGACATGCTATCCAATACATCTTATGGTATAAATCCAGAGGACATGACACTATGACCGTACATATTTCTCTTGTGTTTCAGAAGAGCTACCCAAGTTGATGGACTCAGGATGGCTTAGGAGGCGGCATGCCAGCGGAAGAAATCCACCCAGGATTTTCAAAGAAGAGCGTCTAAACCCCAATGCTGTCCAATTGCCTCCAGATGTTCCTCTAAAAGAGCGAATAGACCCCCCTGTCTGGACACTCCATCTCTGACCAGCACCCTGCACTAACTTACATCTGGCTTCATGCTGAGCTCACACACATTTCGGGTTAGTTCTGAATGGTTGTAAGATGTACGACATGACCTACAGTGTTGGAATACACATCAAGCTGTGGCATTTCTTGCAATAAAGAAAATGTCCGCAGATGCACGCCAACTTCACACATTACATTCAGAAGACAAACATTTCAACTGTTATGATTTATTGGTGGGTTTTTGTCGAGGTTTTCAGACTTTCAATATTGAAAGCTAGACAAGCTATGTAAACTGTCAGCTCAGAGTAGTATAACACACAAGCTTAACTCCAGTTCACATTTAACATGTCTTATGAAGCATGCTAGCTCATGTCATGTTGTCAAAAGTTCAGCGCCTCATGATGGAGTTATTCAGTGTAAGGGACACATTGCAGCTGTTTGGCCTTCATGGCAGCTGGTGTCAACACCTCCCTTAAGACAGTTCTTTCAGTCGCCATGTGTTTCTGGTAAGTTCTGATGGTCGGCCAGCGCATTGAAGGGTATATTCTATGACAAATATAAGTTAATATAAAAAATGTACATGTCAAATATGTTGGCACTAGAGGGATTACAACACCAGTAAAGGTCTAAATTAAGATTTAAGACTTGGAAGTTATAGTTTCCATCTTGGTCTCCCAAGCAGACTTTAACAGATGAATATTTCAATATTTTCGTCGAACAAATTCCCTAACATTGCAATTGGGGATGAAACATTTCCCCAAAACCAGCCATGATTACAAGCCTATTTTAATTGCTAATTAAAAATACAAAAACATCAAAGCCAGGTGTCTTGGTGCCATAAAACAGAACTCAGACTATTAACATGAAGTCTGGGAGTCATTAGCGATTAGCCTGGATTTTATACTAAAATAAAGACAGAACTCGCTCTCTGTTTGACACGACAATGCCAAACACAACAGTTAGTGTAATTAACACATCTTGGAGTTTGTAACTTGATCATGTTAGATGGTTGTTTTGATGTAATGTGATAGACGGGTGTTTGGCAGCTGACAGCAGCACTTTGTCAAGGATACAAACTACAAAAGGTGTAGCTACTTCCACTCAGCTGGATTGATAAATCTACCGTGGCTTCATGTTTAATGCATCTCACCTCATGACACTTGTAGAACACATGTCAGAAGCCTTTTGGAACAGTGTTCTGAACATGTTCAGACAAAAACATGTTTTGTTTTTGTTTGTTAGGAAAAATGGGTCTCAAGTATGTTTAGTTTCTATTTTAAATTGTAAGTATTTCAAGTAAATTTTTTCCACTCAGACACACGTTGGGTTTCCATGTATTAAGGGGACTTTCCATAGACATAATGATTATTTTTATACTGTACAAAATGTATATTCTATCCCCTAACCTTAAGTCTACCCATAACAAAAAACATTCTGCATTTTTACATTTTCAAAAAACATTACTTTTTTTATGAGCTGTTTTCCTCACAAGGACAAGGATTGCCATCGTTGTGGGATGTTTTGTCCCCATTACGTGGGGTTTACCTGAACCACACACAAACACAAACTCTCTCTCACACACACACACACACACACACACACCAAATTATCTCCTGACTACAATATAAATTTTTAAATATTGGCAATAACCAATTTTTGTGGTTATAAAATGTCTAGACATCAACCACAGAGTTTTAAACACCTTCATTACCACAACATGTGCTGAACATTTCTGGTAAAAATTACTACCGGTATTTATTATATTTTATTGGTAACAGTATTGGTTCAATTGTCTGGAGCAATATCTCACTTGCGATTAAAGATGCTACTGTACAAACCTCTGTATGTCATTCTCACTCTAATTCCTCTATCCATACTAAAAGGGTAATATTAACAGCCACATATGGAAATGCACAACCAAATTCTGCTATTGATCCTTTCCAAAACAGCATTTGCAGTTCTAGCCAGAATAGTGCAAGTAAAAGCATAAGAATGAAAGTTTTAGATTACCCAGCATGCCATGCTTCCGTGTTCTGCCACACAATATCCATTCTGCATGCTGATAAGGTAAACGTGACAGAAAAGAATGGAAATGCGATTGCAAATTCTGCGTAAATAAGCTGTGCAATTTATTGATGCACTATCGCTAGCTCTATCGCTAGCTGGTTTTCATATCAATAGTGTGCAAAAGAAAATTAAGAGTTACTAAGAAATGCTCCATTTCTTTGAACCTGGCCTTGATAAATGATGTATTTAGGCCTGGCTGCCATCTGTCATTTCCATGATAGGTTGCGGTCGGTGCAA